>JAJJMC010001283.1:0-24330 GCA_023531435.1 Papaver californicum
CCCTAGAGAGAGTTCTAAACCTAATAGAACTCTCTAAAACAACCCACAAATCTCAAACCGAATCAAAACACAATTCCGGCCAAATACATGATTTCTGAGTTGATTTCACGGGATCTTTTGATGTTTATGACTTGCGTGAGATAACTATCAATGTTTGGAACAATCTGGAAGCAAAAGAAACTTGTTTCTCACGTGAATTCAAAGTGTGCAGTTGATACAGACGATTTCCGATCGATCCCGTGCTGAGTTGACTCGGTCAACTCGGATTGACCGATTTGACTCGGGTTTGACCCGATTTGTCCCGATTTGACCGAGTTGACTCGAGGGTACCCCTTATCCACTTCTAGGGTGTCAAATAACACTTGTCCTTGTGTGCCTTTATCACTTATTGAGCCAATTTTTCCACAAATCTTTATTCTTCTACTGTACCTACAAAAGCATAAAAACACGTAATATTTGCAAAATCGAATACTAACTTAATAGAAACTAAGGTACAATTTAGACACTAAAATGTGTCTATCAGGCAACCCCTCAGAGAACCGATTTCATGCCAAGAGCCCCATACTCAAGGTTGTTAGCACCTACTAGGAGGGAATCCAATTTTAATGAAATAATGGAAGTTTTTAAGAAAGTCACGATCAACCTTCCATTATTAGATGCAATTAGGCAGATTCCTGCTTATTCCAAGTTTCTTAAAGACATCTGTACGCGACGAAAACTTAGCGTACATAAGAAAGCTTTTCTAGGTAGTCATGTATGTTCAATTTTGCAGGATAGTACAACACTCAAGTACAAAGATCTAGGTTCCCCAACCATAGCTTGCACAATAGGAAACTACCGGGTAGAAAGAGCCTTACTCGATTTAGGATCCAGTGTGAACTTACTACCGTACCATGTGTACCTCCATCTAGGACTAGGAGATTTGAAACCGACTCAGATGACTTTGCAGTTAGCTAATAGGTCTGTGAAAATTCCTCGTGCTGTCCTAGAGGATGTTTTGATTGAAGTGGATAAATTTATTTATCCAGTGGACTTTGTTGTGCTTGATACCAGACCTGTGCCTGATCCAGAGAATCATATACCGGTTATACTAGGTCTCCCGTTCTTAGCAACATCTAATGCGATCATTAGCTGTCGTAACGGTGTTATGAACTTGTCTTTAGGTAACATGACTATTGAGCTGAATATCTTCAACATTAGTAATCAACCACCTGAGCTTGATGACCCCACCTTAGAAACCGTCAACATGATAGAGACCCCAGTTCAGGAGTCATTACCAAACACTTTGATAGAAACCCGTTAGCAAAATGTCTAGCCCACTTTGGATTAGAGTTTGATGAGTTAGGCCCATCAGAGACCTTACCTGTGATTGTAGCTTCAGATTTGGATAGTGACCAAGAGAAGAGGCTAGTAACCGTGCTTCAGGACAATCAGAAATCCTTAGGAGGGACCATAGCAGATATTAAGGGAATTAGCCCAACAGTTTGTATGCACCAGATCCATTCAGAGGAGGAATCCAAACCGTCTAGGGAGATGCAGCGTAGGCTCGACCCGTTAGAAGATCCCTTAGAGAAATGCTTAGCCAACTATAGAATTGATGGCGATAATGATAGTGTTATTAATGAAGTGAGCACTTTGTTAAGTTCTGCACCACCAGAATGTACTTTAGAAGAAGCAATTGACTATTTTCGAGAATCTGACGATCCGAAAATGAGGGAAATTGTTATTAGTCTATCTAGAGACACTGAAAACTCTAAGTTTGGGGGTGACTATCATTCTCCATGTGCTATACCATTAACTCTTAGGAAGGTTCCTAGCTTGGGACCTGACATATGCACATCTGCCATTGTACAAGATCATCTTCGAGCTAGATCCAATAATCCTCCTGTTCAGAAAGAAGTTCAGTTGCCAAAAATCCATCCTTTGGTCGATGTGGTTTACCTAGATAGGGATCAAAGTTTGTTCAGATTGTTTATCTTCGTAACTTGCTGCTGTTTCCTTCTATTGTGGATAACTGATGTGATTTTATATAGTGGTAAAAAGAGGTTCGATTCTCGAACTTGTGAAGGTAATGATTTTAGAAAATAATGATTCTACTTAACTCTAGAAAACTCCAGGAATAATAAAAAGACTAAATAACCTAAATATGATTTTTGAATAATTTTAAAAACACCAGGAATCAGGAATCAGGTAATTCTAACAACCTATGTGATTAATCGGATAATTCTTTTTAAATTAATTGAAGCACAAATAATTGCCAAAATTGGTTTTGTTATGCTAACAAACAGAGGTAAATCACAAGCATGGACTATCAAAATTAATTAACTAAGTATAATCCATCAAGCAAAAGCACAACTGTTGAAAGAAAACCGTTTTTACTATTCAAAACTATGCAATTTTAATGATAAAAGAATTATAAATAATTATTAGAAAATAATTAAATCACATAAAATTTAGAAAATTACCTTATCCATCATCCCAGTAAATAGACTTAGCTCATGGTGAAGAAAACTTGCTCAAAAGTTGATTTCATTGCTCAAAATATTGATTACAAGGTTGAATAACGCTGTAACAGCTGATTTGATACGCTTATATGCGTTAAAGGAGAGGGTTCAGCTGTTACAGAAGAGTTTAAGCAACAAATGGTTTGAAGCAATAGACAACAGGAAAATTCAAATCAGCAACACTTATAAATGTTACTGAGTCTTCTTCTCCGGCAGTGATGGATGAAGAACAGCCGGCCGGTGCAGCAGCAGCTCGTCGGCGGTGACGGAATAGTGACCGGAATTCTCTAAAATCTTCTCTAAGCTTTTGTACTCGATTCTCTTGGCTTCTCTTGGTATTTATAGATAGTAGGAACCCTAGAGAGAGTTCTAAACCTAATAGAACTCTCTAGAACAGCCCACAAATCCCAATCCTAATCGAAACCCAATTCCGTCCATGTTCATGATTTACACACTGATTTCACGGGATCTTTTGATGTTTATGACTTGCGTGAGATTGCTATTATCATTTGGAACAATCTAGAAGCAAAATATCCTTCGAATCATTTGATTTTAACAATCCAGAAGATTTCCCGATGAGCTGAATCGGCTGATCCGGCTGAGTCGACTCGGCTGGCTCGCTGGGTTGAATCGCCTGGTTGACCCGCTGGGTTGACTCGGCCGATCCTAGGGTGTCCCTTATCCATTCTTGGGATGCCAATAACACTTGTCCTTGGGTGCCTTTATCACTTTTTGAGCCAATTTTTCCACAAATCTTTATTCTTCTAATGTACCTACAAAAGCATAAAAACACGTAATAGACACACAATCGAATACTAACTCACTAGAAATTAAGGTGCAATTTAGACACTAAAATGTGTCTATCAATAACACTATTTGATTCAGATGATCCACAGTTGTTCCGATTATTGCTATATGATTTAAGGAGGTAACTTATGCTCATGCGACACGGTAATATCTTTCCCTATTTCCTTTTTGTGCAGTGTTTAGAAACATTAAGGACACTGTTTAATTTAAGTTTGGGGGTATTGGGAGACTTTTTAGGATTAATAAGATTTGGAATTTAGAAACATGTGAACAATTCAGGGTGACACTAACCACTCTAGGTAGATGGAAACTTAGCCATTTTGCTATAAGGATTTGTGTGCCCAGCTAGATGGTCTATTCATAAAGGAGACAGAGTTCAGGTGTTAGAAATAACATGATAGTTGTCACCACCACATCACGTTCTGTTATATTATTTGCAATTTCGTGTTTCTCTGAGAGTATTAGTGGGTCCTAGCATCGACATGTTAATTGGCAATGGACTGACATTTAGTGTGTTGAGATCATGCCCCACATAAATAATACGTTAGTGTTTTAGAGTTATGTGTGTGGTCCCCCTGTCTCCGTCGCCTAAGTAAGCGTGGAATGCAGGATCCATGGGAACACACATGTATTAGGTGTCAGAAAAAAAAAAAAAAAAAAAAAAAAAAGAGAAAAAAGTATCGAAAAAAGTTAGAAAAAAAATTGAGAAAAAATAGTATTTGGTATTTTAAAGTTCTCCCTGTCTCTGTCGCCTAAGCAAGCGTGGAACGCAGGATCCATGGGAACTTGTAAATATTTTAGTTAGTAGTAACCGTTGAAAATAAATGGGGAGTATCTTGACACACTAGGTTTCATCTCGGTACTGACCTTCATACAGATATGGGAAACATCGTTCGCCTTGGTCAACATTTGCGATCTTCTACAGTCTACGTCCATCTTCTAAGTCTTTTCATGTGATGGGTGGTTAGACAATTATCTAAGTAGAACTCTGTTGTCTTAGATATGAATTTTAGTATGCTTGAGTTAACACTCGTGTACAGTGATTGGATTCATAAAGGGTAATGGTTCCTATAGCCGAATATCTGAGTGGCCAACTAACTAGCTTGTTTAGTGTTTACCCTTAATCGTTCACGTGTTGCTAAGATCTGAATTCAGGTTTTGTGGGTATACCTCTTGTAAACCCTCACGAGACAAAACTCGTCCACTAGGGACACCTAGGGGTTTAACGGCTTACTGCATATGCTAAATGTAGTCGCGATTCCTGCGAAAGTGAGTTAGGATTTTTACTTTATTTTGAGTAGTTTGCTCGAGGACTAGCAAAATAATAAGTTTCGGGGTATTTGATAGACACATTTTAGTGTCTAAATTGCACCTTTGTTTCTATTAAGTTAGTATTCGATTTTGCAAATATTACGTGTTTTTATGCTTTTGTAGGTACATTAGTAGAATAAAGACTTGTGGAAAAATTGGCTCAAAAAGTGATAAAGGCACCCAAGGACAAGTGTTATTGGCACCCCAAGATTGATAAGGGACACCCTAGGATCGGCCGAGTCAACCCAGCGAGTCAACCCAGCGATCCAGCGAGTCAACTCGGCCGAGTCACCGGTTCACTCATCGGGAAGTCCTGTTTCAAACAGGAAAAGGATTGGGACTTGAATTTTTTTGGGTTGTTTTCGGCTATTAAAGATGACCCATTGCGATTAGAGTTGAAAGAAATCAAAAGACAGTGAAAAATCCCAGAAAATCAGCTCGGGAAATCCAAGTTTGGCCGGAATCAGGACTCGGTTCCTGTTTGAGTTTGAATTGAAGATTGGGAGTGATTTGAGAGAGTTCTATTAGGTTTAGAACTCTCTCTGGGGTTTGTTAAGCCTATATATACCAAGAGATTCGAAGAAATGGTGGACGCAACCCTAGAGACCAAATCAGAGAATTTCCGGCCAACTTTCATCGCCGCCGATTACCTGCTACTGCACCGGCCGGCGTGTTCTTCATCCAGGGTACATCGGAGAAGACGACTCAGCAACATCTACATCTGTTGCTGATTCAAACTGGTGTGTTGCCTATTGTTCCGTTTCCTTCATTGCTTAGACTTTTCTGTAACAGCTGAACCTTCTTCTGTAACGCATATACGCGTATCAAATCAGCTGTTACACCATTATTCAACCTTGTAATCGATATTTTGAGCAATGAAGAGATCTTTTGAGCAAGTTTTCTCCACCATGAGCTAAATTTATTTACTGGGATGATGGAGGAGGTTTTTCTTTCAATTTTATGTGGTAAGTCTATTTTTAATTAATTATTTATAATTCTTTTATTATTATTTGCATGGATTTAAATTAGAAAAAAAATGGTTTTTATTAAATAGTTGTGTTCTCTTTTGATGGGTCATGCTTAGTTAATTACTCTTGATGTCCCATGCTTAGGATTTACAATTATTCTTCTAGAAAACATATTTTTGGCAAACTTGAATTAAATTGTTAAAAAGAATTACATGATTAATCACATAAATTGTTAGAAATAACTGAATCATGATTCCTAGTTTTCTCCATATTTTCTAAAAATCATCTCTAGTTTATTTTCCTGATTTTTATTAGTTTAGATTACGTCCAATATTTTCTAAAATCGTTACCTTCACAAGTTCGAGAATCGAACACTTTATTTACCACTTTAAAAACTACATCAACATGCCATCTCCAAGGAATGTTAAAGAAGTACAAAAGCTAAATGGATGTTTAGCCGCACTTAGCAGATTTATCGTAAGATCATCGGAGAGATGCAAACCCTTTTTTGATATTTTAAAGAAGAAAACTAAATTCAAATGGAATGAGAAATGTGAGCAAGCTTTCCAAAATATCAAGGTCTACCTCGCAACATTACCTGCACTGCAAAAGCCAAAGCCCGAAGAAATTCTAGCCTTATATATTGCGGCAACCGAAGACGCAGTGAGTGCGGTGTTAGTCCGGACCAATGGAAAGATTGAAAAGCCAGTGTATTATATTAGTAAGACTTTGAACCCTGCAGAAAGAAATTATACGAAAATTGAACAGTTAATTTTAGCACTGGTGTTTGCTACCCAAAAATTACGTACATATTTTCTAACGCATTATGTGCGGGTACCAAGCAAAGCACCATTGGAGTCAGTAATAAATAATGCAGGAAAAGTCAGAAGAATAGCAAAATGGAATGCACAACTCGAACAATTCAACATATTATTCGAATTACAAACTGCACAAAAGTCGCAAATTTTGGCTGATTTCCTTGTGGAATTTCCGCTGGATGATAACTTCGAAATTCAAGGTTCACTCGGATTTAAAAATGATGGACATGTTTCATTTTTCATTTCCTAATTTTTATTGACATTGGTTACTTATTATTTTATGATACAAAATTTCAAGGTTTACTCGGAATTGAAGATGGTAACCCTCAAGATATCCTGAATTCTGTAAATCCCAAAAGATGGGAAGTATTTGTTGACGGAGCCAGGAATAGAGAAGGTGATGGAATTGGAATCGCAGTTACAACTCCTACAGGGGATAGAATGGTACATTCATTCCGCCTCGAGTACGATGAACTTACAAATAATATAGTAGAATATGAAGTTGTGGTTCACGCCCTCAGACTTATTATTGAGTTAGGGATAAGCGATGTCCGACTCACAAGTGATTCACAATTAATAATTCGATAGGTTGAATTAAAATATCAATCGCTTGTGCAAAAACTGGCGCTTCAGATTCCAAATATAACCTTTCGGCATCTATCAAGAGATAAGAATCGACATGCTGATGCGTTCGCATTTATTTCTTCAATGATAAAGGATCGAAATACATCAATGGTAAAAATTGTGCGTATTTATGAACCATCAATCAAGTTGTGGGCAGTTGAAAATATGCAAGAAAAAATGGGTGAAGATATTGAAGACGCAGCTATTCAAAATAAAGCAAATTTCCCACAAAAAATAGAAAATCACCAAACCGAAGAAGATTGGAGAGTTTCGGTCCATCAATATTTGCAAAATGGGATATTACTTGCAAATTCTAAAGAAGCATGGAAGGTGCAATCAAGATCTGTAAATTATCAGTTGCGGGATAGAATTCTTTACCGAAAGTCTTTTTTGGGACCGTTACTTCGATGTTTATCACAAAAGGAAGGGCTGCGAATTCTCAAAGATATACATTATGGTGATGCGGGAAATCATAGTGGAAGACGATCCCTGGCTTTAAAGGAAAAGAAGCAAGGTTATTATTTTCCATTTATGCATAAAGATGCGGAAAAATTGGTAAAAAGGTGTGAAGAATGCCAGCGTTATGCAAAAAAAGATAAAAGCTCTAGCAACAGAACTTAATTCGGTGCTCAGCCCTTGGCCATTTGTAAAATGGGGGATAGACATTGTCGGACCATTGGTGGAAGGAACTAAAAAGAGAAAATATTTAATTGTAGCCACAGATTATTTCACTAAATGGGTTGAGGCCAAATCTCTTGCACATATTACAAGGAAAAAATATTGATATGTTTTTCGAAGCATTTTATATTCAAAAGAATAAGTCTACTCTGCTTTATCCGCAAAGCAATGGGCAAGCCGAAGCAACAAATAAGAAAATTGCCATGAATCTAAAGAAAACTCTTGATGGTCATCATAAACGGTGGTGTGAGCAGCTTTATAATACATTATGGGCATACCGTACTACTAGAAGGGAATCCACTGGTGAATCACCATTTCTTCTTACTTACGGAACAGAAGCAGTAATTCCAACGAAGGTCATTCTACACACTACAAGAACAGAAGCATGGGAGAATAATTTAAATTCAGATTTAATGTTGGAAAAGTTGGATGATCTAGAAGAAAGAAGAGAAGTTACACTTAAAAAATGGAGAATTATCAAAGGAGGGTAGCAAGAGAATACAATAAAAAAAGTAAAGATGCGGAATTTTATGGAAGGACAGTATGTTCTGCGGCAAATCTCGGAATACCAAAGAGATAAAGCAGCGGGAAAATTTGCACCTTCGTGGGAGGACCTTATATTATACAAGGCATTGCAGGACAAGGATCGTACCACTTGCGAAATATGGATGGAGGAATTTTGCAACATCCTTGGAACGCCCAATATCTCAAACCCTACTATCCTTGATCCATAATGAAATTGTGCAAAAAATTTGCATTCGTAATAGGTGAGGCATATCAAATGCAATCTTCCTAAAGGATCCAAATAAGTATCTACGACTATAAGATTTTTTGTAACAGAGATGTCTAACATCGTACTGGTTTTTATATCAGGTACTCTCCACTTAGGGAATTTCTCACAGGTATCAATACAATTATACGACAATTCGAATTCATATTAGGTAAATCTACAAATGTAACCTCTCTAAGAAAGTCTATGTGAATGTCTATGAGTGTATGACTATTGGGTCTTTCGCCAACAGGGGTGCCTAATATGATTTTAATTGTTGTATCTTTCTCCAATTTAGGAGACTTTCGGGACCGCATCCTAACTTCCTCCTGGCCCGAGTGAAGTTAGACATGTGTTACACCCACAATATAACACAAGGTATAAAAATTTCCTTGTGACTAAAATAAATTACACTCATACAATAAATTAATAATTAATATATATTCAAAATTTGTTTTGTAGGAACAAAGTTACAAGGAAAAATGAAAAAGCAACTGCAATAAAGAAATGAAGAAGAACGAAACAACAAAAAGAAAGATAAGGGGAAGGAACAGTGCCTTTGAAGGGAGGATTATTTGGAACATCTCGGCGCTTATAAATTGTATTAAATCCATCAGCTTCTACTCTATCAAGAGTGTTATGGAATACTTTTGAAATTTTAGCTTTAGCTTCGACACTTAACCATTCAATGTAAGCTTTTCTATTTGCAATCTCCACCTTGAATTGAGTTATTGCAGTTTCACATGTCTAGATTCTATTTTTCAAAAAGTTTATTTTCCCTCTCTCGGTAGCTAAATTCCGAACAAGGATTTCGTTCTTCATAGCCTCATGCTTTAGAGTCTCTTCAACAATCTTAATTTTAGAAGAAGAAAGCTCAAGTTGAGTTTGCGCTTCATTGGCTTTTGTGGAGGCAAGCTCAAGCTGAGCTTGTGCCTCCTTAACCTTAGTAGAAGATAGCTCAAGTTGTTTATTGAGTTCTTCAATCCTAGTAGTTGCGGCACCAAGTTCTCCCTCAGCCTTAGCAGCTCTTGCTGTTGCGACCTTAAGCTTTTCTTAAAAACCTGAAACTAAAGTAACGAATTAATTAATAAGGGAACAATATTAAATTTGAAGTTCGCGATCAAATAGGATACCTCTTGCGAGGGATTCAAAATCTACTAGCTTATGACCCATTGCATCTTTCGTAATATCAAGGAAATCATATTCTTCTGAAATCTTACTGTAATTGGCTTTGAGTTGTTCAAGATGTTGTTAACACTGAGATAACTCTGTTTCATTATCCCGCAAATGGTTTAACTTAGATGTGCATTTTGCCACTTCTTTGTGCAACCGGAGAATATCGCTCTCGCAATGAAGAACATAATCAGATAAGTTTAAAATTGTAGCTTGAGCATCCGAAAGGGCTTTTCCCTTGGCATAAACCTCTGCAGTAGAGTTGTCTCTGTCTTCAATAAGCTGAGCGATGTACGAAGAAAGTTTTGAATGATGATACGAATCAGATTGGGAAAATCCCGAAAGGATATTCTGCCGCTCTATGCAAAGCTTGCGGTTCTCTTCTTCCAATTTTTCGGACATTGCCCGTGTTTCAGAAATGCAACCTTTAGTCCACAACAAAGTGGAGTCAAACTCTACTTTCTTGCGAACTTTTTCCATATATAAAATCCGATGTTGTGACTCTAATTTATTATACTTTTGAATAACCGAATCATGACTATCTACAAGATCATTGAATTTTGTCTTGACCTCCACATTCTCATTATTAACTTTTAGAACATGATCTCTCAACTGCGTAATCTTATGCTGCATCCTAGATACAAGTTCTGAATCCCCCGCTGATCCCATAAAGTAGTTCAGAAAACAAGAGAAATAAAATAAAGAAAAAAGTAACTAAAAGAAAGAACAAAACCTTGGTTCTGAAGATTCATCACTTGTTGGCGGAGTTTATCATTCTCCCGCTGCAAGTCCAAGGCGTCATTTTCCACAGCTCTGAATTAGGACTCCATCATGGAGGAACGCGCCTTGTAGAATTGATACGTAGTGTGTAAGGCGCTTTGACCCCGACCAAGCTACGAAAGTAAAATTATAATTAAAATAGAGAATATGAAGAAATTAAGAAGTAAGTTGACAATTAAAATACCTTTAGAAGAGATTGTTGAGGGAAGGAATACACTTTTCCATCCGCAAGTACAAGTATATCCGCAAGCGAAGAGGGATTGATGATGCGAAACGAAGGATCAACATCTTCTCCTTGATCTTTTAACCAAGCATCTCTAACCGCATCATATGGAACAACTTCCATGGATTTGCGCAATCGGGAAACTGAAGAGCTATCAGATTTGATCGGGAGAGAGTTGAATGGAACTGAGAGAAGATTGTTTGACATGAACCATATGAAAGCTTCTTCTTCTTTATTTAAGAGAATAGAAACCTCTGCGACTTCCCCTATTCTGCTCGATTGAGGAAACTCTGTGTTCTTTTGAGTTTCATCAGCATCAACACCCCTCGCAACAGCAGCCCTAACAAGAACAACTTTTGTCATAATGCTTGGGGGCACATTATCCGCTGTACTAGTGGTTGAAGGCTCTTATGCTACCTCAACATGTGCTTGCGGGGCCACTTCTGCTTCTGCAACAGGTGCTTGCGGGGCCACTTCAGCTTCTGCAACATATGTTTGAGGGTTGCGATCCTCTTCATCAGTTGTCTCATCTTCATTAGAAGCAGTTTCAAGCGGCTCATCCCCAGGTAGAGGAGAGAATTTAAGATAAAAACAAGGGTCAGGGGCAATAGCTTGATCCGAGAAATCCTTCGCAACATAAGAGGTTTCTTCCACTGCATCAGTTTTTCCCGCAGATTCGAAACAAAACTTTTCCCCTATTACAACTTCAGACCTCTACAATCAATCACAACCTGGACTATCGAAATCACAATGAAACCAATGAATATCACAGCTTAATACAACCTTTAATACAATGAATCCTTCTACCACAAACACCAACCTACAACAATCTGCATATAACAACCAACAACAAAATCATAAACTACAACCTGATAACCCTATAACCTGAAAACGAACAACCCTACAACCTCCATTCTGACTTAACTCAGATGGAAACCAACAACCTGAAGGAGAATTTCGACTTTCTCACACCTAATTTTCGTTTTTTTCCTGTATTGTTTTTTAATTGGCATTTTTTGTTTCTTACGTTTTTGGTTTAGATCTGAATTCATCAGTTCTTGTTTTTATTTCTTCAAGTGACGAATACAATTTCGAGTTTGGGATAGAGGAAGGTTTCAAGATCTCCTGCTACACTAATGCCTTTCGATTCGTTTATCTTCCTCCTGGTTTACATCTGCTTCGAGAGTTTTGTTGAAGAGTTCGTTAATAGAAGGGGAATATGATGACCTCCTTCTTGCCTTTTTACAACAGAACTTCCTTCACCACTTGAGCGTGGATGATGGAGAGGAGAATCATGAATCTCACTCTCTTTCCTATCTATAGAAGCACGGGGCACGCCTTTCGCTTTCTTCCGACCCTATAAATATACCGCAATGCTTTATCATAGGAAATTCTAAAGCAATATATAAGAAGTCAACGGATAAAATAATACCTTTTTCTGGAAGAGGTGCGGCCTTGCGTTTTAACCCCGTATCATCCTGAGTGCCTTCATCAACCATCCGCTCAGTCTCCGACTAAACTTGCGACTATAAAAAGAAAAAGAAAATTTAAATGTCAAACGAAAACTATACTCAAGCAATATGTGAAATACGAAAAGAAAGAGAAAAAACTCTACGTGCCTCGCTAAAAAGAGCGAACTTGAAATCAGAAAAAATTTAATCGCCAAGTGAAATAACCGTTGAAAGGAGTGAGAAGATCGTACACTACGCTGTTGGGAGCAGACCCGAAGACCTAGGGACCTTCAATAAGGAGAGGGGTGCGATACCATTTATAGTCGTGATCTTCCCGAACTCTTTCCCTAATAGGAAGCGTCGTTCCTGAAACATACTTCAGTTTCGCGTTGCCAATCTCCGTTAATAAACGAAACCCCTCCCCACCTTTGCGGTTTGGGCCAACACTCCAATTCTTGTAATTCTTGGTGGAAAGAAAGAGAAAAAACTCTACGTACCTCGCTAAGAAGAGCGAACTTGAAATCACAAAAATTTAATCGCCAAGGGAAATAACCATTGAAAGGAGTGAGAAGATCGTACACTACGCTGTTGGGAGCAGACCCGAAGACCCAGGGACCTTCAATAAGGAGAGGGGTGCGATACCATTTATAGTCGTGATCTTCCCGAACTCTTTCCCTAAGAGGAAGCGTTGTTCCCGAAACATACTTCAGTTTCGCGTTGCCAATCTCCGTTAATAAACGGAACCCCTCCCCACCTTTGCGGTTTGGGCCAACACTCCAATTCTTGTAATTCTTGGCGGAAACATTGTCCGCATACTTGGCATGGAAATTTTTGAATAGAAATTGGTCTTAGAGAGATTCTGCATATCCACGGTGGTGATTATGGAAATTAAAGAGAGATATTTTACATCTTTAATTTTTATTTCTGGATTCTTTAGTTTTGTTCAATGTTAGAAGAGTTCTTACTTCTCAAACTTTGCATTTATTATCCAAGAAAGTGCAGTTTAGCAGTCTATTCTCTTCTTTGAATGCTTGGATTTACTATCTTGAAATTAGTCCAACAAATTTTTGAGCATTAGTGTTCAAACTAGTACTACATCATGACCAATAGTTCAAAAGAGTATTTTCGGTCAGTTTTATCAGTTGCTTATCAAACTTTTACCACTAGTATCCGAGGCTCAGTAGACAAACCAATGTTTCATGAATACAACTGTTGAAATTAAATCTTACTTCATAATCTTGTATGTCATCTACTATGGAGGTTACATTATACTGCTAAAATCAGTTATTCAAACTTTGCATGTTTCCATGGATGTGAGGATAAGTAATGTTCTAGGAACTGATTATGGCATTCTTTGCAAGATTTGGGTAATCTTGTACACTGGTTATGTGACTTTCTAGATGCCGCCAAGTTAGTGATTAGTGTGTTGAATTGGATGTGATTCTCCAATGTTGGTGCTCATTTGGCCTGTTAGTGTATGAATTGTGGTAGAAGGCGGATTTGGATCTAATTTGAAGGCTTTGAAGCTCGTTATTCCCTTGTTGATTGTATGCTTCAGCTAGTTGTACTTGGGAATCACACCTACGAATGGTGGATTGGTTTTGTTCTCCTTTATTCCTTGTCACGCTATTAGTTAACATTAGGCAGTTCAGCACAGGTTTGGCTCTGCATAGTGGTGCCTATTTGGTTTCAGGCTTCTACTATGGATATAATGTCTTGCAGCATCCACAGTGGGACGAGCAAAATACGGAGTATACCCAAATATAGTCTTTGGTTCGCCCAAAACTAATCACAGTGGGCGTACTATATTTGGGTTTTTGTCCATAATTTTCACTGTTTGGGATCAAAAGTGATCCGAGAGCTGGACCAAAATCGATTTTTATGGAGCGTGAAGGTAGAAGTGCGTTAATTGACAGGCGTAAAGGTGGATGTGCGTCTCGTGCCAGACGTTAATCTATCACTGCGTCTCATGATTGGGCGTTAACCAAGATGTTGCATGTATTGGGCGGTCACTCAAGAGCACGTCCAGCGGACGTTAACCATGGAACCGTTTGTCAGATGCGTTAATGAAAATGTCGCCTGTCTTGGGCGTGCACCAAATTGACACTTATTGTGGGCGTTACCCAAATTTGTGCATGTTAGTAAGTGTTATCCAAAAATACGCCTGTGTGGATGATGCTCGGAAAACCGACTTTGTTTTACCGCAAGCGCACAGTGTCGAAAGATGTAGACAATATCAAATACGGTTCGTTCCCACGAGGAGTATGGATTAAAATATTATTTTAGGTTTTATTTTTATAAATAATTAAATTAACTAATGAATTAAAATTATTTAATAAAGTTTGAAAACAATAAGAGGAAAACGTTAAGGTTCCGGGAATCCGTTGTAGATTAGGGTTTAATTGCGTTCGTCACATAAGGTCTCGATTTCAAAAAGAATTGTTAGTTCTCAACTTAGAGTAGAATCTCGAAAGTACTAAATATACGGGGCATAAAAAGTCAAAGATTATTCATAAAACGATTTAATACGAGGTTTCAACGAGTCCTCCTACTAACCAAACAATGATCTATACGTGGCATAGAACATGCAAAATTATCGAGAAGATAAAACGCTGAGAGAGAGACAAATTAATAATATTTAGTTCATACAGTAAATAAGCCTAGTTTCGAAACACAAATAAAACTATCTCTACAAGTTCATCCTTTAGCCCTAACAAGGGAATTAGCCCAACATGGCTTTCTCAAAAGGCATACAAATTAATAATAAAATAATACAAAATAACCCTTGTTTCAGCTTCTCTAATTTTCTGCCCGTAAAGCTTCTGTATCCGGAGGTATTCTCTTCTCTGTGAAAAGTTGTTCCTTTAAAATTGTATCTTGGCTTCCCTTTATATAGGCTTTGGTAACCTCCTCTTGATCCTCATCCAACTAGGAAACCTAGTATCATTAAACTTTTCCACTTCCTTTTGATTCCTTTTCCAATTAGGAGACTTAACCTCCTCAAAAACGAAGAAAAACCCTAATTTTCACGTCAAATGCAAGTCCAAAACGCTTCCCTTATTTCTCTTCCCGCGCAGGCCCAATAAGGCCCAACAGATACCAAATTCAAGTTGGTTTCACGGTTTTGCTCATAACTTCTTCATACGAACACAGAATGACCTCATTATTTTTGCATTGGCTTTGGATTTCAATTCTCAAAATGGTGGGTAGAAATCCTGGAACATACTGACTTCCACTGGGTCTTTGGTAATTCTTATCTTGTAAAGCTCCATTTCACTTGTTTCAAAGATGTAACCTAATAAAACACATAAACTATAATAGTAATAATAAAACACGGTAATTCACACAAAATATAGCAAATAAGTATAAGGAAATGATACTCAAAATGTATAAATTATGCACTTATCAGTGGTGCAGTGGTGTATATGAGCGTCTCTTGTAATAACCGTTGAGTTTTCTTGCCGTTGTAACGGTTATCTTTTGGTATACCTATATATATGAATTGGTTCAGCATTTCATATATTACTAACCCATTTCATTTGTGTACGTGAAAAATTTCACTTGTGATATATTTGTCTTTCAAATCAGTTAGAATTATGGCACCAAAATCACGAGGTCCAAATTTTTCTACATTTGAAGATGTAACGATGTGTAGAATTCATTTATCAATATCTCAAGATTTTACTGTTGGTTCCGATCAATCATAAGAAAAATCATGGTCTCGCATCTTAGTTGGGATGAAATAAGTCATACCTACAATGTCGGAGCACACGTGGACCTCCATTCAGAAACGATTTCAGGGAATAAGTAAAGATGTGGTGCTTTACTCTTCAAAAGAGGCGGAAGTGGAACGTGAACAACATACTGGATGGGGCCCCGAAACAAAGGTAAGTACACGTTTAATTTTTGTCCCGTACATTATTATTTTGAATTGTATATCGTCCACTAAACTTCTTTTGAAACAATAACAGATTGAAGAAGTAAGGAAGCTTTTCAAGGAAGCTAATGGTGGAAAAAAAATTAAGCATGAAGAGTGCTACGCAATTATGTTAGAAAATATCAAATATTCACGACGATCGCCAGTTGTTTTCGATTCATCACAAACTAAAGAAGATTCTGAGAGTGGCGAGGAAGACCGGGAAAGACAGGAAACAAACCAATACCATTCCGGTGGTGATGAAGAAATATGAGATATACCTAACACATATAACCATCATATGGGGAAAAAAGAGGCGAAACGACTAAGAAAACAGGGAAAGCAAAATCCAGTGGCCAACAGGAAATGATGGAAATAATTATTAAAGAGTAACAAAACTTCAATACCAATTATAAAGAACAAACAAAAATGAACATGGCGCAGAGAGAATCCGAGTTTGCAGCAAAACTAGCTGAGTCCTTGGAAAAGTTTGCGGTAAAACAAGCTAGGAAAGAAAAACTTGACGCAAAGAAAGAAGCAGACGACGAGTTTCGCATAATGATGATGGATGTCTCCGGGTTGGATGCCGTAACAAAAGAGTACATCGAACTTAGAAAGACAGACACTTTGCAGAGAATGAGAAGTCAAGCTTAAAGCATTCTCGGATTAGCTGAAACCTTAATTATTATGATTATTATTGGATTGGCAGTTTTGGTTTTTACTTTTAGGATTTATATTTTTATTTATCTGAATTGTATTAAAAGGTAAAAAATTCCAGTTTAGTATTGAATTAATATTGTTATTTTAAATGTTAATGAACTTCCAATGTAGTCGTTGTTTCAACATGATAAAAGACTAGACACTGCAAAATATTAGCCTATCTACTCGTCTCCTACATGAGTAGATAAGTGAGATTGTTTAAATTTTTAAGATTGACAAAGTAAATAATTGGAACGTGGATTCCAATGAATAGACTGTTATTATGGACCCACCAGTCTCGAAAAAAAGAGACTCTTCACTTCTTTATATATCATGCTTTAGTCGTTGCACGCAGACCAAACACCTTTTATAATTAGGCGTCTAAAGTCTTTACAGAGTCGTCACTTCTTTCAATATCATGTTTTAATCTTTTATTGAAATTTGAAAAATTATTTCCATTCAAAAAAGGCCCTATATATACCCATTCGTTCCCATTTGGAAACCACACCTTCCACATTTCAAATAACCTAATTCAAAGATTAAAAAAGTTTTAGTATTAATGCTGATAATTTTAGCATAGAGGAAGATTTATCTTTTTGTGGAAACTTAGTATTATATTATCCATCAAAGGGTCATGAACGTCGGATGAATGGTTCAATGAGCATGGAATGGATAGAACATATCCATGCTAACTTCTGTAATGAAACCGGTAACCCCAATAACCGGAACAGAGCAATCCTTTTTATCGATTTTAGGAAATAGGAAGGGCAGTACTACAATTTTCAACTTTAAACGCTAAGGTGAATGAAAGGAGAATTAGGAATGAAACTGATGACGAAGTTGTCGCAAGATATCTTGAGGAATGGAGAAGATGGAAAGGTTCAGATTTCAAGTAACAACCTAATTTTGATATCCTAAGGGTGATGGAAAATTACAACCCTTTTGTGTTGATTGTTCTTCGAAGATGTTTAGATCGTCATCCATGGCGTCGTACCACTCGTTGAAGGTTTGATTATAGGTTTTATGAGTATATGTCTTTGTAAACCATCACGAGAAATAACTCGTCCATTGGGGCCACCTAATGATTTAAAGGCTTGTTGCACGTGCTAAGTGCAACCGCGACTCCTGCGAAAATGAGATATCTTAACATCTAATGATGTATTGTTGTTCTGAATAACTGATATTGGTTATTTATGATACTTCTGTTAATTTATTCATTAAAACATAGTAAGCGTATTGATAATACAAGAGCTGAAAAGTAATCCTAAACTCAATTTTGACATCGCGGCTGCACTTAGCATGTGCAACAAGCCTTTAAACCCCTAGGTGCCCCTAGAGGCCGAGTGGTGTTTTGGGAGGGTTTACAAGAGATATACCCACAAAACCTATCTGCATGGTTTCGAAAATGTTATTCGTCTCTAAAATCTGACCATAAGTGTTCGATCAAGTCATTTCGCAAACGAATATGTGTATCTTTGTTGTGTATTGCACGTCGGCGTTGCTCAACTCTCATTCTCGAAAGTTCAGCACTATGTTGTCTCGTTACATTTACCGGTGCATGGTTGCGGCGTTGATCATATTCATGTGGACTATCGAAATCACAATGAAACCAATGAATATCACAGCTTAATACAACTTTTAATATAATGAATCCTTCTACCACAAACACCAACCTACAACAATCTGCATATAACAACCAACAACAAAATCAAAAACTACAACCTGATAACCCTATAACCTGAAAACGAACAACCCTACAACCTCCATTCTGACTTAACTCAGATGGAAACCAACAACCTGAAGGAGAATTTCGACTTCCTCACACCTAATTTTCGTTTTTTTCCTGTATTGTTTTTCAATTGGAATTTTTTGTTTCTTACGTTTTTGGTTTAGATCTGAATTCATCAGTTCTTGTTTTTATTTCTTTAAGTGACGAATACAATTTCGAGTTTGGGATAGAGGAAGTGATGTGATTTTATATAGTGGTAAAAAAGAGGTTCGATTCTCGAACTTGTGAAGGTAATGATTTTAGAAAATATTGGACTAAATCTAAACTAATAAAAATTAGGAAAATAAACTAGAGTGATTTTTAGAAAAATATGGGGAAAACCAGGAATCAGGAATCAGTTATTTCTAACAATTTATGTGATTAATCGGGTAATTCTTTTAAATAAATTAAGCTCAAATATTGCCAAAATAGGTTTTATGCAAACAAGTAAAGGTAAATCATAAGCATGGGACATCAGAGGTTGTTAACCCAGCATGACCCATCAAACAAAAACACCACTACTGAATGAAAACCGTTTTTTCTATTTTAAAACTATGCAATTTTAATAAGTAAAGAATTATAATTAATTAATTAAAAATAGACTTACCACATAAAATTGAGAGAAAAACCTCCTCCATCATCCCAGTAAATATACTTAGCTCATGGTGAAGAAAACTTGCTCAAAAGATCTTATCATTGCTCAAAAAGTTGATTACAAGGTGAAATAATAGTGCAACAGCTGAACAGATACGTTTATAAATGTCACAGAACAGGGTTCAGCCGTTACAGAAGTGTTTCTAAGCAATAAATGGTTGAAAGAATAGGTAACAGGAGCAGTTTGAATCAGCAACAGATATAAATGTTGCTGAGTCGTCTTCTCCGATGGTGCTGATGAAGAACACGCCTGCCGGACCAGCAGCAGGTGACCGGCGGCGACCGGAAGTGGCCGGAATTGCTCTGATTTCTTCTCTAGGTTTTTGTTCCCTTTTTTCTTCGCTTCTCTTGGTTTATATAGGGTTTACAAACCCTAGGGAGAGTCCCAAACCCAATAAAACTCGTAATACTTATCCCAAATTGATGAAAGAATCCCTCTCCTAGCCGGAATCGGAAAACTAGTTTTTACCCGTGATTTTCGGCCAATTTTTCTCTGTTTTTGACGTGTTGAGGCTTGTATCAATCTCTTCTAGCTTGTGGGACACTTTGGAAGCAAAATAATTCAATTTTCACGTGGATTAGAAGTTCACAGTTGAACACAGTTGACTCCCGTCTCGATCCCGTGCTGAGTTGACTTGGTCAACTCGGTTTGACCGATTTGCCTCGGGTTTGACCCGATTTGACCCGGTTTGACCGAGTTGACTCGAGGGTACCCCTTATCCACTTCTAGGGTGCCAAATAACACTTGTCCTTGGGTGCCTTTATCACTTTTTGAGCCAATTTTTCCACAAATCTTTATTCTTCTAATGTACCTACAAAAGCATAAAAACACGTAATATTTGTAAAATCGAATACTAACTTAATAGAAACTAAGGTACAATTTAGACACTAAAATGTGTCTATCAGGAAGGTTTCAAGATCTCCTACTACACTAATGCCTTTCGATTCGTTTATCTTCCTCCTGGTTTACATCTGCTTTGAGAGTTTTGTTGAAGATATGTTTTGAATAGAAATTGGTCATAGAGAGATTCTGCATATCCACGGTGGTGATTATGGAAATTAAAGAGAGATATTTTACATCTTTAATTTTTATTTCTGGATTCTTTAGTTTTGTTCAATGTTAGAAGAGTTCTTGCTTCTCAAACTTTGCATTTATTATCCAAGAAAGTGCAGTTTAGCAGTCTATTCTCTTCTTTGAATGCTTGGATTTACTATCTTGAAATTAGTCCAACAAATTTTTGAGCATTAGTGTTCAAACTAGTACTACATCATGACCAATAGTTCGAAAGAGTATTTTCGGTCATTTTTATCAGTTGCTTATCAAACTTTTACCGCTAGTATCCGAGGCTCAGTAGACAAACCAATGTTTCATGAATACAACTGTTGAAATTAAAGATTACTTCATAATCTTGTATGTTATCTACTATGGAGGTTACATTATACTGCTAAAATCAGTTCTTCAAACTTTGCATGTTTCCATGGATGTGAGGATAAGTAATGTTCTAGGAACTGAATATGGCATTCTTTGCAAGATTTGGGTAATCTTGTACACTGGTTATGTGACTTTCTAGATTCCGCCAAGTTAGTGATTAGTGTGTTGAATTGGATGTGATTCTCCAATGTTGGTGCTCAGTTGCTTATCAAACTTTTACCGCTAGTATCCGAGGCTCAGTAGACAAACCAATGTTTCATGAGGGTTTACAAGAGGTATACCCACAAAACCTGGATCTAGATCTTAGCAACACGTGAACGATTAAGGATAGACACTAAACAAGCTAGTTAGTTGGCTACTCAGATATTCGGCTATAGGGACCATTACCCTTTATGGATCCAATCACTGTACACGAGTGTTAACTCAAGCATACTAATTTCATATCTAAGACAACAGAGTTCTACTCAGACAGTTATCTAACCACCCATCACATGAAAAGACTTAGAAGATGAACGTAGACTGTAGAAGGTCGCAAATGTTGACTGAGGCGAACGATGTGTCCCATATCTGTCTGAAGGTCAGTACCAAGATGAAACCTAGTGTGTCGAGATACTCCCCATTTATTTTCAACGGTTACTACTAACTAAAATATTTACAAGTTCCCATGGATCCTGCGTTCCACGCTTGCTTAGGCGACGGAGACAGGGGGACCACACACGTAACTCTAAAACACTAACGTATTATTCATGTGGGGCATGATCTCAACACACTAAATGTCATTCCAGTGCTAATTAACATGTCGATGCTAGGACCCACCAATACTCTCAGGGAAACACGAAATTGCAAATAATAAAACAGAACGTGATATGGTGGTGACAACTATCATGTTATTTCTAACACCTGAACTCTGTCTCCTTTATGAATAGACCATCTAGCTGGGCACACCAATCCTTATAGCAAAATGGCTAAGTTTCCATCTACTTAGAGTGGTTAGTGCCACCCTCAAATGTTCAAAAGTTGCTAAATTCCGAATTTTATTATTCCTAAAAAGACTCCCTTACCCCCAAACTTAAACTAAACAGTGTCCTCAATGTTTCTAAGTAAAGAACTGGACAAAAATAATAAAATGAGGGAAGATAGTACCGTGTTGCCTGAGCATGGGTTACCTCCCAAGAACTGCTAAGTTTAAAGTCTTCAGCCATAATAGAAAAGAATTAGTCACCCCCTTAAATCATATAGCAATAATCGGAACAACTGTGGGTCATCTGAATCAAATAGTGTGCCCCACAGTAGAAGTAAACTGCAGCAAGCTGATAGACACATTTTAGTGTCTAAATTGCACCTTAATTTCTAGTAAGTTAGTATTCGATTTTATGTCTATTACGTGTTTTTATGCTTTTGTAGGTACACTAGAAGAATAAAGATTTGTGGAAAAATTGGCTCAAAAAGTGTTCAAAGCCCCGGGAAAATGGATCAAGGCACCCACACTTTGGATTGGGGCACCTTTGGATCGGGATGAACTGGATCGGGCCAACTCAGCGGGTCAACTCGGCCCAGTCAACTCGGTCAAAGTCAGTTGACCGAGTCAAACCATCATCGGGAAAGTCCTGTTTCAAACAGGAAAGGATTTGGCTGCTGATTTGGAGTTGTTTTCGTAAATTGAAGGTGACCCATTGCGATTAGAGTTCAAAGCAATAGAAAGACATCAAGAAATCCCGGAAAATCAGCTCGGGAAACCCAATTTTGGCCGGAATCAGGACTCGGTTCCTGTTTGGATTTGGATTGAAGAATTGGAGTGATTCGAGAGAGTTCTATTAGGTTTAGAACTCTCCCTAGGGTTTGTAGAGCCTATATATATGAAGAGAATCCAAGAGAAGCAGGTACAAAAGACTAGAGAGCGATTCAGAGAAAATCCGGTGAAGTTCCGGCGCCGCCGGTGACCTGCTGGTGCATCGCCGGCACTGTTCTTCACCCACCATCGCTGAAGAAGACGACTCAGCCACACTTATAACTGTTGCTGTTCCACTGTTACAGCTCTGCTCCTGTTGCGTTAAATTTTGAACGTTTCTGTTGCTTAAAGCTCTCTGTAACAGCTGAACCCTGTTCTGTGACACTTATATACGTATCTGTTCAGCTGTTGCACTATTCTTTAACCTTGTAATCAATATTTTGAGAAATGAAATCAACTTTTGAGCAAGTTTTCTTCACCATGGGCTAAGTTTATTTACTGGGATGATGGATAAGGTATTTTTCTCAATTTTATGTGATTTAATTATTTTCTAATAATTATTTATAATTCTTTTATTATTATTTGCATGGATTTAAATTAGAAAAAAATGGTTTTTATTAAATAGTTGTGTTCTCTTTTGATGGGTCATGCTTAGTTAATTACTCTTGATGTCTCATGCTTAGGATTTACAATTATTCTTTTAGGAAACATATTTTTGGCAAACTTGAATTAAATTGTTAAAAAGAATTACATGATTAATCACATAGATTGTTAGAAATAACTGAATCTTGATTCCTAGTTTTCTCCATATTTTCTAAAAATATTCTCTAGTGTATTTTCCTGATTTTTATTAGTTTAGGTTAAGTCCAATATTTTCTAAAATCATTACCTTTACAATTCGAGAATCGAACCTCTTTTTACCACTATATAAAATCACATCACAAGCTAAGAGGATAAACGATCCGAGTACACCTTGATCCCTATCTAGGTAAACCACATCGACCAGAGGATGGGTTTCTGGCAACTGAGGATCGGTAAATCTAGCTGGAGGATGATCTCGTAAAATTGCAGCGGTGCCTATGTCAGGTCCCAAGCTAGGGACCTTTCTACGAGTTAAAGGTACAGCACATGGAGTATGATAGTCACCCCCAAACTTAGAGTTTTCAGTGTCTCTAGATAGACTAATAACAATTTCCCTCATTTCCGGATCGTCAGATTCTCGAAAATAGTCAATTGCTTCTTCTAAATTACAATCCGATGGTTCAAAGCCTAACAAAGTATGCACCTCATCAATAACCCTATAATTATCGCCATTAAATCTGTAGTTGGTTAGGCATTTTTCTAATGGATCTTCTAATGGGTTGGGCCTAAGCTCCATCTCACTAGACGGTTTGGATTCCTCTTCTGATGGGCCTAACTCACTACTTATCAGGGTATCTGGTAGGTCATGCTTAAAGTCCAACTCATGAAAATCTAATCCAAAGTGGGCTTGACATTTCTCTAATGGGTCTTCTATCAAAGTGTTTGGTAATGTCTCCTGAACTATGGTCTCTATCATGTTGACAGTTTCTAAGCTGGGGTCCTTCCTAGTAGGTGCTAACAACCTTGGATAAGGGGCTCTAGGCATAAAATCGGTGGCCCGAGGGGTTTCCTCAGGCTCATCAGAGACTTTATCAGTCTCTTCGGCTATTGGGTCAGGGTGAACTACAGTATGTCCACTATCAGGCCCAGTTACCCCTTTGTCCACCAATTTACCATTCCTGAGGGTTGATAGACACATTTTAGTGTCTAAATTACACCTTAATTTCTAGTGAGTTAGTATTTGATTTTGTGTCTATTACGTGTTTTATTGCTTTTGCAGGTACATTAGAAGAATAAAGATTTGTGGAAAAATTGGCTCAAAAAGTGATAAAGGCACCCAAGGACAAGTGTTATTGGCACCCTAGAAATGGATAAGGGGCACCCTCGAGTCAACTCGGTCAAAATCGGGTCAAACCCGAGTCAAATCGGTCAACCCGAGTTGACC
>JAJJMC010001284.1:0-27668 GCA_023531435.1 Papaver californicum
TCCGGCCATATACATGATTTTTCAACTGATTTTACGGGATTTCTCTGCTGTTTCTCGATGGTTCTGACTTGTATGGGATATCTTCTAGCGTGTAAACAATCTGGAAGCAAAACAATCCAAAAATTTCTTGAACAATCGTACACAGTTGAAACTCCGGCGATTCCCGCTGAGTTGGATCGGCCGAGTCGACTCGCTGGCTCGCTGGGTTGACTCGCCTGGTTGACCCGCTGGGTTGACCCGATCCAGCTCAGCCCGATCCAAGGGTGCCCCAATCCAAAGTGTGGGTGCCTTGATCCATTTTCCCGGGTGCTTCGAACACTTTTTGAGCTAATTTTTCCACAAATCTTTATTCTTCTAATGTACCTACAAAAGCATAAAAACACGTAATAGACACAAAATCGAATACTAACTCACTAGAAATTAAGGTGCAATTTAGACACTAAAATGTGTCTATCACTCACGTTTAGCTTTCTTTAAAGTTGTCAGTCCAACTTTCTTCCAGCTTGTACGTCTAGCTTTAGTCGAAGTTCGTTTTTATATCTCAAGCCTAGACGTGTTTGTCTACTTCAATACTTGTGTTGTACTCACTCGACTGCTACCAAGCCACGTGTATCCAACCAATTTCAAGGGTCTTTCTTTGCTATCAAATCACTACTAATGCATACAAGATGTTTTTCAATGCTTGCTTATTCAAAAGCTCAAAACGACTACTACTACTTTGGTAATATCTAACCATTAAACTATCAAGTTATTTTTCTTCATTTTATTTTTTCTGCAAAGCCACCATCTAGTGCATACCACGCAACATTGCTCGTTCCTTGCTAAGAAGGGTGGGTTTTTAACAAGGATAAAAATTGTGACAGACACAATTTCATAGCTTCTATTAGCTAAAAATCTCACCTCAGTCGTATTAATCCTTTGCTTAAAGAGACAACTAATGCAAACGAGTGAAAAGAATTCGAAATAGGGTTTTGAAATGCTTTGCAACACTCATAAGCGTGTCAAAAGCGTGTCAAAATTCTTTCAAACCCAATTAGGGTTTGAAAATAAATTCGCAGCACTTGCAAACATTGCAAAAGTGTGGTAGAAAGTATTCCAAACCCTAATTAGGGTTTAAAGATAAATTCACAACACTTATAATGTTACAAAAAAAAGTGTGACAAAGGTATTTCAAACCCTAGTTAGGGTTTGAAAATAAATTTGCAACACTTATAATCGTTGCAAAGGCGTGTCAAAAGGGATTCCTAACCCTAATTTCGGGGAAAAAAGAGTTTAACCCTAATTTTCAAAACACATATTGCTCCTCTTGCTTGTGTGTTTTTCTTTTTAGAGCAAGGCTTGCACGGCTTCAATCATAGCATGGACATTATGATTCTCGCCAAATATTTGATAATTTTACTCTTTTACCCTCATCATGTGAGGCTGAACACAAGAGTAAAACATTAAGCTTCTATCCTTCTATCCAAACATTTTCAAACCCTAATTTTAAAGGGATAGACGTCTCTACCTCTCTTGCTTCTTAGCAAAACGTCCCTACCTCTCTAGATTCAAGTTCACACGACTTGCTTCTTGTCAACATGTGAGGATGAGTACAAAGAGTAAAATATGAGCGTCTTGCTTCTTGAAAATTTTGAAGTTTTGCTGCTTACCAAAATTTGGCATTTTATTCTTTTACCATCAACGTATGAGGACGAGTTCAAAGAGCAAAATGTGAGACTCTTACTTCAAGGAAAAGTTGGGTGCTCCTCCTCTTCTTCTCACGTGAATAAATTAGGTTTTGAAAAATCCTAAACTATACTAGGCCTCTCTCACATAAATCTTTCGTACGAGGCTTCACATACAATCTTTCATGCTCACCAGCATACACTTATCTTTAAAAAATAAACATGTCAATGCAAAATTGACTAAGATGGACATACTGCTCCTCATGCATAAATAAATACATATTTATTTTATCCTAGCCTGCTAGACTCATTAGTTAGTCAAGCAGGAAATATTTATTTTATTTCAGTTTGCTAGACTCATCATCTAGTCAAGCAAGACATGTTTTAGTCTGCTAGACTCATCAGCTAGTCAAGCAAGACAGGTCTCTAGTCAGAGACCCATTGAGCAGGTCTCAATTGACTCAACATCAGTAGTGCTTAACACTACAATATGACACGAGACATCAAATGTCACAAATGGTGGAATTTTCATTAGGGTTTTAGTCTGGGGCCTACGACACATGGTGCAGCAGTGCACCTACTAAAGATAAACTCCGGAAAGATCGAAAGAAGTTGAGAAGAGGAGTGGTCAATTGAGTAACCAATTATTCAACCGCACTTGAAGTGGAGAGCAGTTGTCAACATCTTCCCCACCTTCACCATTACTCAACCATCGACAGTTTCTTCCTGAAAAGAGGTCGAGTGGTTACAATAGCTATGATATAAATAGATGTTCATTCTATTGAACAGAGGAGTATACAAGTTTCAAGTTCTTACACGACAACAAGTTTACTCTGAAACAAAAAAAATTCAAGTCGATCAACCTTGATCATTCAACTTTCTCAAACAGAAGAATTGTTCATAGCTATTCACACCAATTACATCCAACAGAGTTTGATACTCTGACCTCATTCTTTTCTCGCTTCCCTACTTAAGACCAACCCTTCTCATTCTTATTTTGTGACTGAAGCAAGAATGGAATGCCCATTGCTTGGTTTAGGCCAGGATTGTACAGATTGATCTTTCGAATCTAAACAAAGTACTTCAACAGTACAAATGTTTAAGGATTAACGAATTATCACATGTCCACCTTTATTTTTCCTAAAATAGCCTTCAATTCGTTTTTCTCTACAAACAACCGGTTATCCCGAGAATTAGACTATTCGTTTGGAAATTGGTTTAAAAAGCTAGCTCTACCAACTTCTACCAGACTAGAGAATTATGTTTCGAACTATCCCCTCGGAGTGTTATCTATGTAATTCCCAAAACCTGGAAACAGAAAAACATATTTTCATAGAGTGCCTATTCGCTAGAGCGATTTGATTTTCACTTTCATTAACCTCGCGTAACATCTACATCTTCCTTGGGGTTAATTAATGACTGGGTGGCTGGTTGTTTATCTTCTCCAACATATTCAACTATTGCTAGTACTATTGACCATCCTTTGTTTTATTTGGAAACACATGTACTCAGTAATTTTTGAAAAGATTTATCCTAATCTGATCCTTCTATTACACCAAATTAGAGCTCATATACAAGCTGCTACTTCAATGACAAACCTTCAGATCACAAGATCCATTGCTACAAATACAATTAAGAACTCGTGGTCAACATGGAATACATATTGGATTACGTTTATAGATGCTTCATTCAAAGAGTCAGATTGTTCGTCAGGATATGCTTTTCTTCTTTATTCGGTAGACCAAGAATCCATTATGCATATTGAGGCAGGATCTAGTTAGGTTTTCTCGGATTTAGATGCAGACACACATTCTCTTTTCGTCGCAAGCGATTGGCTAAGAAATAATATCCTCTCAACCGTTTCCATAGCATCGGACTGCAAACAACTGGTGGATATCATCAATATCAGGGAAACAAAGCTCCTTGGCAGACAGAAAATACAATCGACAAAGCGGCGTTGACTCCGGAAAGTCTTCTACAAGCAAAGGTAAATTCATTAACAGGAAACACAATATAACTGCGGACTCCATGGCAAAGGCGGTAAGAATTCAAAGCCTACAATACATTTTAGCAACAAATCCAAGAATCTTCTATTTCCTGTAACGTGTTTAGTAAAAAAGAAATTGATTATTTGTTGTATTACATTATTTAATTTAATGAAATTATTTTTTTATCAAAAAAAAAATTGAAGAGTTTTTTTCTAGTATTTTTTAGCCGCGTCCATTGTGGACCCTCTAAGTCGAGGATAGATAGTTTATTAAAGCAATCTGTTAGACAAAAAAAAAAAGCTCAAAAAGCTAGATAAATCCTAAGCCATCGTATTTGTTTGGATAAAATCTAGACACCAAGCAACACTTGAATCCAAAAATCAACAATGCACGTACCTGTCTTCTTAATTATACCCGTCTAATAAGAACAACGAATTTTGTCCCAATATTATGTGCTCTAATGATGTGATATTATTAGGAATGTACAACGGGTGAGCGGGTAGTTTTTATGATAAAACCAACTACCAACCCGTCCAAAGGCAGGTTTTGATATTCAAAACCGTATACCAACCCGTCCACAGGCGGGTCGGGTTGAAAACGACCCGAGATGGATCGGGCGGGTTCAGGTTATTTTGCGGGTTAACCCGCATAGCCAAACAGAAAAAAACTAGCAGCAAAAAACAGAAAAAACAGACACTAAAAACAGAAAAAAAAAAAAAAAAAAAGGAAAAAAAAGGCAAATGTTGGTTCATAGTTACAGTATCTTGAAAGACTAGAGTCCAGAACACAAACTTGGAAGTTAGTTAGAGAGATTAGCACTATATAAGCAAATTCGTAAAAAAAAAGAAAAAAAAACTGAATGTGGAGAAGAATGAAACCGAGAATCTCAAGTTTAAACTAAAGTTAGCATCTAGACTTAAGCAAAGCTTTATCAACCCAACTAGGTTCCTGATATCTTCTTCTTTGACATGGGCATGGAATAGTTATTCCAGTCTAGCCACTCCTGATAACTAGCAACCCAAAGCTTTAGGAATAGTTATTCCAGTCTCAAAACAGCAGTATGATTTCCATTCTTATGCTTATGAAAGATTATATTACTGCTCATGTTCGCAGCAGCATTACTGATAGTGATAATCAATTCAGGGATTTAAAATTTATACGGGGAGGTTGAAAAATTAGTCAAAGAACATTAAGTACAAGACTTTTAAAAAGCTACATCCTACAATATACATCTATTTTCTTTGCTCGATCAATCAAAACTATTTTATTAGAACTTATAGAATACTACAAAAACCATCTCTGCGGCTAAAACAAACAAAAAAAAAAACTTACAAAACACACCACAATATTTAGCAGCAAAAAAAAAACACTATGCCCCCATAAATGCACAGACTCCGATTAAAACTGTATTGCAAAGTTTCTGGAGATTCAATTCTATGCATAACATCCTCTAGAACAAGCTTGAAAGTTCAAACACAACATTTTTTTTGCTTAATCACAAATTTTATTAATAATCACTTGAAGAATTTACTCAAGAGGCAAGTGCTTGTTCTGCTTTCAACTCACCAAGATATTGCTGCACTGGACAGTTTGGGAATCCTAGCACATGCAAACCAACAACTTATTCAAAGATCTTTAAAAATGCTTATCCTGTAGCTTATTCTTATGCTTATGATGATCCTATTAGTATTGCTACTTGCAAAAGTGGAAATTAATTGATTACTTTCTGTCCTCAACATTAATGTAACCTCACTCTCTGGAATATAGTGATGCACTACTACTGCCTTCGTCAAAGGGTCAGTTTAATCTAATAGTTTTATTAGACTTTTAGAATCATTATATAACAATGTTATTAAGGGAATTCTCATGGGAGTGTAATAGAAAACAGTTCAATGCTTAATCTAGCCACTATTTTAACTTTTTTTTGTTTGAGTTCCATGGAGTACCTAAGTAATTCACTAATTAAGAAACATAAATACACCCCTAATAAAGAAAAGAAAGGAAACCCCAATTTACTAATCCAATTGAAAGCGATCCAATAAAACATGCGATTAAAAATGTTATAACAAACACATTTCATCAAAAAAAAAAAAATGAACTTGTAAAAGAAAGAAGAGAAAGTAAATGGGCTGGTTGTTGTTAATACCATACCCAATGTTAGAGGAAGAGAGATCAACTAACCTTAAGAGTCGCCTATGAACTGAAGAGTGAAGGCGGAGAAGAGAATGAGATCGCCTGTTGAAGAGTGAAGGAGGCGGAGAAGAGAATGAACACGCCTGTCTGAAAAAACTAGGTTTTCTTTAGGTAAGTTTTATGTTAGATGTATGGCTAGGATTAAAACTACAAATCTCAATCAATTGCTCATATTAATCGGGTTATACGGGCGGGTTCGAATGGGTTCTATACTAAACCCGTAAACCGACCTGTGGTGACCGGGTTTTGAATTTTTACAACCATATACTAACCCGTGGCGAGCGGGTTTGGTTTAAAAACCCTGCAGTTTTGTCGGTTTCGGGCGGGTGCGGTTTTTCGGATCGGTTCCTGTGCAGCCCTAGATATTATTGTCTTTCTCAGTCATAGTTTTTCGGAGTAGGTTGAATTGGGTCAAAAAGTAGCAAAGGCGGATGTACTTCACTACAAGAAAAACGGGTTTAAGCGTTTAAAATCTTAGCAAGAGCCCAGAAATTTAGTCGCTTAAATAGTTTAAGCGTCTAAAATTGCAACTGCCAAATTTTTTGGCGGCAATAAACATGTGTCCACTATTATTTAGCAACGAAAAAATACACTTAATCGCTAGATCCTTTGTTCAAGTAATTTATAGCAACTAAAATAATGATCATGTAGCTATTCACTTTGAGACACCGACTCGTAGCAACAACAAAATAAATTGGTTGCTCAAACCTCTCTCAGCAACTAAGTTTGAGCCACAACCAAATATCTTTAATTGCTAGATCTGTTTTTCAAGTAATTTATAGCAGCTAAAAGTTGATCATGTAACTATTCACTTTGAGGCACCGACTCGTAGCAACAATAAAATAAATTGGTTGCTCAAACCTCTCTCAGCAATTAAGTTTGATCCACGACCAAATATGTTTAATTGCTAGATCCGTTTTTCAAGTAACTTATAGCATCTAAAAAAGTGACCATGTAGCTATTCACTTTGAGGCACAAACTCGTAGCAACAGAAAATGAATTGGTTGCTCAAACCTCTCTCAGCAACTAAGTTAAGCCACCACCACATGTTAAAAAATGAATTACTTGGTAAAATCTCTCCCAGCAACCAAGTTTAAGCCGCTACGATCATTTCAAAGGAAATCAGTTTTTAAAGTACATTTGAGAACTTAATTAATATTTATCTAACGATCTTATTAGGATTTGTTTAATAGAAACATGAAAACTTGTTCAAATCATTGTTTTCATTCACTATGAGCAAATGTTTGGATGCAAAAATTGAAGGAAAAGAAAACATGAGTCGACTAAATTGACTATAATTTGGTTATAACTTTTTTTTTGTTTCGGTGTGTTTATTGATTCTATTTTATCAGTTCTATTTTATCTTTTAATACAACTTTTTTTCGAAGTTTTGTTCCATGGACGTAACCCATGAATGACTTCTATAAATTGAACACTGACATCTCTTGTATGGAGCAAAACCAACAAAATTAGAGGAGGTCATTCGTGAATCTTGGTCTTAACTCCAACTACTCTTGTATGGAGCATAAGCATAAATTACGCCCCCCCTCCCTGTTGTTTATTGACTCGTTTATGCAGTCACTTGAAATTGAGGATTTCAAAATATTCAAAAATAGGATCAAGCATAGACAAATGCAGAGCTCTTTGATCGAGTTTTTTTATAAGGTCATTTTCGCTTCGGCTTCGTCATTCATTATTTATGTTTCTCTGATCGAGTTTAAAGTGGAAACAATACGAGGTAATAGCGAAAAAAACTTCAATTGACCAAGATAAATAAAAATGCTATCAACCATGTCATGTCCTTTGTTTGTTTGTTTAAACCGATATTTAGTGTTTGTTTAAACCAAAACTTGAATTAGCCGACATGAATAAAACAAAATATACTGAATCAATCACCAATTTAGGATCTTGTTTTGACCAAATATTCTGATAGATAACAACTGAGACATTACATTACAAACTACAAACTTCACCAAAATAATTAGAGACTTTCAATACATTCCAGGAAAACACAAATCTTGAACCAAGGTATTCATGAATTAGGGAATATGCAGTTTGAACCATTACGCTAGGTAAAACTCACCTCAACTGAATCAGAAAGTCTTCTAAGAGGACATAAGTAACATTCAATGCACCAATCCCAAAATCAAGCACCTGGAGATGCTACGATGAGCTCAAGTAATACAAGAAAGCTCTTAATCACAGACTGCAAATTTCTTAATTAACGAGATTTACCTGCATTAAGACCACCTCCTGCAGTATACCATTGTTCTCATTAGTAACCCGTAATAACAGAATGCAAATAATTATAATCAAATCCATTGTAATCATTTGCGAAATACATTGTAAATAAATCCATGAGGGATTCTACTGTATCCTAAGCTTCACCGATTAACAAAGCCAAAGATATAAAATCCATCTTCAAATTTAGTTATTTAATTCTTGATTCTGCCTCAACTTGTGGCATCTGCAACTTTCTTATAAAATACTTTTATTACTAAGGAAATGCTTGTGTAACATTACACTTGTCAAAGGAAAAATTGGAGCATATCTTCACTTAATTTACCTAATGTGTCCCTTGTGTCTTCAATCTGCAGAAACCCTTACATGTTCGCAAGTTGCCCATTGCTCACATTTACACAATATTGTATTCAAGATTGTATTCTTAGTTGACAAGATCAAACTTAACTTAATAAACTTCAGTAGTGGTTATGAAGTGCAGCTTGCAAGTGTTATAGTATAGCAAAAACGAACATCGTTGTGTTGCATTTGACGCTAAGCAAACTGATCACCAGCACATTATACATTGCATCAGTTACTACTATATGCTTGTTATATGCACTAGTTACACCCACACTGTCACTGTGAACTTACTTAAGAAATCAGTTATCACTAGATGGACAGAACCTCCTAGTGGCTGGTACAAAACGAATATTGATTCTTATGTTACGGCTAACTCATTCATTGCTGTTATAGGCATGATCCTTCGTGATGATGCAGGGGAGTATGTAAATTTATACGATGCGTGGCTAGACTAAAACCTAGAGATTGTATGGTTATTTGAAGGAAGTTAATGGTAGGCCGAACTGAATGTCAATCAGGTTATAAAAAGAAAGTGATAATCAGACAGTTATGGATGCTCTTGGTCTTAGATGGGGGAATCACAAACTCATTAGGGGCGGGTGCTATGGATTTATTAGGGAATATACCAATTTGGAAGTCTATTTATGTGAACAGGAAATGCAATGACGTGGCTAGCAATATTGCTAGTTTACATTTGACACACTAACATCTACCGTACAACCAATTGGTTGAATTCTGGCATAAAAAAGTTAAACATGCAGAAGCAACAACTATGAGTGCATTTTTTTTGTCTAAGTTGAACCTTCTACCAATTTGTCTTAACAATGTGGGCAATGCTGAACAAAGAAGATGCTCAATACTCCAAAAGATAAAGGGAAGCCACTTGTGATGGCAAAAGAGCTACACTTCATATCATGGAAGTAAGTGTTCATATATAAAAGCAAAAGAATTCAGAATTTATAATACTCTAGACACTAAACTATGAATAGAATTCTCTACGTCTCAATCAGGGTTCAGATTTCCTACAAAGTTGCACGTATCTATGTTTTTAGTTTCTTCAGTTAATTAAAACTTGAAACATCATTATACTAAAAGAACAAACTACCAGGTTAAATTCATGCCAGATACAAAGTTATTAAATATTAAAATGTAAAATCGAGACCAAACCTGTCAAAGATCAGGAATTTTGGATCCAAAACATTTATCTCCTCTCTGAAGACTGTGCATCATTTTCTTCAACCTCTCTTTCTACTGCAGTAGCATATAGGAACTCACTTCTCTTCTTTAGACACAGAAACATTGTTAGAGCAATACGCCATAATAAAATAGATCAATAAAAAGGAATTCTCAAATCAACAACGTAAATAACCTAAATCTTCATTCATAATTTTAATAAAAAAATTTATTATTATTCTACAAAATCAAAATTAAAAATCAATCAATGGATCTTTACTCATTCCAATACAACAGTAGCACCCAATTCTTTAAGTTTCTCCAAAATCGGATTAACTTCTTCTTTAGTGAATCCATTTTTCAAAACAACAGGAGCTTTCTCAACCAAATCTTTAGCTTCTTTCAATCCCAAATCAGTAAAACTTCGCACTTCTTTAATAATCTTAATTTTCACAGAGAGAGACCTAACTAAGTTTGCAATCTGATCCAGATTCGTGATGGTGGTAATGTTGCAGTAGATGGAACTAGTTTTTCTCCTAAGGCGGCTCAAATTGGAAGAGAGACAAAGAAAGAGAAAAACAAATAATGAAAATGAAGAGATTTTTTTTAGGGTTTTGAAAACAAAAATTTAATGGTGGATAAGCCACCTCATACGGATCATGGAAAGATTTTAATGGTCAAGATTCGATGTTCGATGTTCATACGAATTGTGTGTTAGTTTCTTTTGTGATTTTTGTTGTGTTAAAACGAAAATTTGAAAGGTGGATAACGGATTTCGGTTGTCGGAAGCGGATATTTCTATCGGATATTTAAAGTTATCGTAACGTAATGGATTTTGGAAATTATGATACATTAAAAAAATTGTTTTTTTTTGTAACTAGGGTTTTTAGTTTGTTATTTGTTTTAGTGTTATGATTTGATGAATTAGGTTCAACCCCGACCATTAACTTCACTTAATCGATTTTTACTAGATTCCGTGGTTTATTTAGTTTCGGTTAATTTAAATCGAATTTCCATCTAGTTCACTTAATTTTGCCCGTTATACGTCAATCTTACCCTATGTCAATCGACCTTATTCAATTTCTTTCATATTTTATCGGTTTCTCTCGGAGAACACTAACTAGTTTACTTTCCTGATCAAGCTCTAAGTCAGGGGCAATTATAGTAGGAAGAGTATTCTCATTACCTAGAAACGTATATTTCAAAGTATATGTTAACGACTTTAATTCAAGGGAGGGAGCTTTAACTAAACATGGGACATGCATATCTACAGTGTGAGGATGAGGTTCAGGTTTACGTTATCATTTTCCATAATCCAAAACTGGTGCAGAATCTAACGACGCATTAACTTTTCCAAAATGACTATCCTCATCATCAGCACTATTGGTTCTAAAAGTGTTCTCAATTATAGAATTAATCATGCAAACATACTCACAGTGGTCATGGTATGAAGGGGCTTGAAAGGCTTTAAAATCATTCAATGATATTTTTTGATTTCCAAAAAAAAAATTCTCATTGACCATTTTAACAATTGATTATTGCATTAACAATTGCTAAGAACGGTCGACCTAGGATGATTGGAATGTGGATTTCTTAGTATGAGATAGGTTGAGTTTCTAGAATCACAAAGTCAACTGGATATATAAAGTTTTCTACCTGAACCAAAAAAACCTTCAATAATTCTATATGGAATGTAATCAGAGTTAGTTTCATCTCCCCTAGTCCAAGTTGTTCGTATACCGAGAACGGTAAAGGTTGACACTAGCCCCAAGATCTAAAAGTATATTTTAAATCCATTGGCTACCTATAATACAAGTAACAGTGAGACAACTTGGGTCTTTGAATTTAACTGGGTACTGTTGTACCCTAAACCTGAACCTTGAACACTTAAGGGTCGTTAAACACTAAGGATAATAAGGTGTACAAAACGAACATGACGGTTTGAGGGTTCAGGGTTCAGGGTTCAGAATTCAGGGTTCACGACACCTTATTATCCTTAGTAACCTCTTCCCCTAACTCGTTAAACTTATCGGACACGCAAAATGGGATATCTCATGTGTGCAAAAACTTGAGAGTCACAATGGTAACTAACACACATAATGGTAACTAGCACACACAATGGTAACTAACACAAAATGGTAACTAACACACAATCCGTATAAGCATCCAACATCTAATCTGGACCATTAAAATCTTTCCATGATCCTTATGAGGTGGCTTATCCACCGTTAATCTTTTTTTTTTCAAAACCCTATACAAAAGTTTGTCTTTCATTTTCGCCCTTTGCTTTTCTCTCTCTCTGTCTCTCTTCCAATTTGCTTTCCATATTCCACTGCATGAAAATAATACACCACACACAACATTAAGTTAATAAGCCCTACTAAGGATAGACAAATACAAAGTGAAGGAGAATATGCAGGGGAGTTCAGCGTACCCAATGGACAAACTTGGCGAGTCTTGAGCCAACGACTGATGCAGTGGAAGTGGAAGGCATGGTTGCACACCCCTATAGAAGTCAGCTCCAATGAGTATCTTTAAACAAATTAAAAAGTAAAGAAGAAACACAAACCACAACCATGTAATGTCTATGATTAAAAGGGAATGCTGATTTTAGTTATACTGGTAGTCTAGTAACAATGATGGCAATAATGCATACATGACAAAATTCACAAGTTCATATTCTCACCCCAGACTACACTAAACAAACGAAAATCATCAATAAAAATGCCAACCTCCAAAAATATACAATTTCAACATAAACATACACGATGAAGGTTCCACAAGAGGTTGCCCAACCTATCCTTGCAAGAAAATACATACCCCAAGCGACAGTACACTCCGCACTCGTCGCACTTGCTTGATTCGCTTGACATTCAATACCTAAAACAAGATACCAAAAAAGACTAATTACACATTTGCACAATCAAACAAATCAAGAAAATCCTAAACAATTAAAACATTCCACTTACAGAGATCCATAATATGGTTCCTACGAATTGCACAATTATCGACCACAATATCTGAAACAAAACAAAAAAATAATATATATCATCATCAAAACCCTAATTCAAACACAAAACAACATAAATAATCAAGAACGAAGGCATATCAGAACATCAATAAACATATTATTAGGTTTTTTTACTTACCCCCATCCCCTAAGTCGGATCTTCACCGGGACCCTGAACTCCAAAATCTGCCTTAATACTCTCATCCCCTAAGTCGGAATCTTCATCGGGACCGCGAACCCTGAACTCCAAAATCTGCCTTAATACCCTCATCCACTAAGTCGGAATCTACGTCGATTAGTTCTTCTTGTTCGGAAAGAGTTGATTTGTTGTTTAGGGTTTTGTTTGGGTCGAGGATTAGGGAACAGAACCGAAAAAGAGAGAGAAAAAGAGATAAGAAAAAATGAACCCCAAACGATGTTCAATTAAAATTTGTTGAAATGTAGCTTAATTTCTTGTATAAAGTTAAGCTTTACCTAATAACAAAAAATATATGAGGTGTACAAGACAAAAATGACGGGTTGAGGGTTCGGGGTTCAGGGTACTCTAAACCTGTGTCCCGAACACTTAAGAGTCGTTAATCACTAAGGATAATAAGGTGTACAAGACGAACATGATGGGTTGAGGGTTCAGGGTTTAGGGTTCATGTACTCCTTATTATCCTTAGTAACCTCTTCCCCTAACTCGTTAAACTTATCGGACACGCAAAATTGGGTCACTTTAGTTGAACATCTGTTGGGGTTCAACTATATTCATCAAATCATAACTTATAAACAAATGACAAACTAAGAACCCTAATTACAAAAAAAATAAAAAAATATATTTTTGATGAATCCTAATTTCTAAAATTCGTTAGGTTACGATAAAAATATCCGTTTCCGACATTCGAAATCCGTTATCCACCTTTCAGATTTTCGTTTCAGTAAGATGGTAGCTAACACACACAATGATAACTAAAATATACAATGGTAACTAACACAAAATGATAACTAACACACAATCCGTATGACCATCCAACATCGAATCTGGATCATCAAAATATTTCCATGATCCGTATTAGGCACCATCACCACCGTTAATTTTTTTTTATCAAAACCCTAAACAAAAATTTCTCTTTCATTTTTGACATTTGCTTTTCTCTCTCTCCCAATTTGAGCCTCCTAGGAGAAAACTAGGGTTCCAAACAGCACCACCACCATCACCGTTCACTCTTCTCATCGTCTCTGTTCTCCAATCCGATGTGATGAGGTTCTTGCAGAGGGTTAGGTGTTTGGAATATCGTCAACATCCTTCAATTTTCCGTGTTACCCGTCCTACTCGTCATGATAAGGCTAGACGCTTGGGTTACAAGGCCAAGCAGGTAATGAAAAGTTTTAAATCTCAGCTTCACTTGCTATTTTCGGTCCATTTGATATCGAAAACTTATAAAATGATGCAGATAGTTAGTAAACTGTGATTCTAAATCTAACGGAGATCCTTATTTTTTAACTAGGTTTAAGTTAGAATATTTCATGTTCTGAAGCCAAATCTCTCCGCTCAATGACGCAGAGAATGGTCTTGAATAAAGAAGAGATGGTTTGTAGATTTTACTTCCTTGGAGTCGTAATCTTGGTATAATTTTCTAGTTGAGATTAATTCTCAATGTATATGTGTTTCTGTAGGAGGAAGTTGTTCTCAAGAGGTGTTGGCTTGCTCGCTATTGGGGTTTAGCTGTACAACATGGTAAGCTGCTGGTTAGTGGACATGATGAAAGAGCTCAAAATGGGGTAAAGTTCTTTCTTTTGTAATGGTATTACACATTTCACTTAATCAGTAAAAGAAAATTAGTAAGAACTGAAATTATTCCACAGAGGCACTTGGTTTATGTAGTATGAAGTTAAGAACTGAAATCCAGTAAGAAATGTTTGCCCAGGGTTAGCCATTCCGCAACAAGGTCCTTGTTTGTTTCGCAGCTGCTTGGAGCTTCCAGATATGACGTTTACTTCAGAGGTATGCAAAAGAAAGAAAGATGCCGAGCAGTCTGCTGCAAAGATGGCTTTCGAAAAGGTATAATTCTTCTGCGTTTTCTTTTGTTCCTTTTACTGTTTTAATTTGAATGTTTATTGTAGTTGTAAATATTGTTTTGTAATCTTTTGGTGTTATCTGATATTGCTTGTTTGTTGAAGTGTCATTGCTCAACTGTGGTGCAGTTGAGAACTATAGCTTTGAAATGAATTTTATTTTTTTCTTACAAGCTTCTTTCTCTGGGTATCTAGGTTGCGAAATGTATAGAAATCGGACTACCTCAGCTAATATTGTTAATAATATTCTCACAGGTACTTTCTAATGTGTTCGTTTGTTTTCTGATTGTGAAACTGAAGTTATCGTCTTCTATCAGGATCTAAAATGGAATTTACTGCTAATGCTTGTAACAGTATTTACCCCATCTAATACACGCGAAAGATGTGTTTGACCGGTTTGCTGTTCTATTTTCGGTGGCTATCATATGGATTTATGCTCACCTCTTAAGTGTTGGTGGTACCTATAAGAATTCACCTCTGAAAACCCAATTTAGTTGTCGTACATATCGTGGTGGACTTGTAGGCGCTGCTCCATGGTAAGGCTTTAAGAATTTCATCAAATTAGGTTATTGGGCTTAATGTGGACTGCTTTTGATTTGGTTTTCTTTGTTGGGATGTCATTATTATAGTGTTATACTGATCCTAATCATGTTCATCTTTATGCTCAGGATAAGAGTTCCATATCCGTTTCAATGGGGTGCTCCTACATTTGACGCATGAGAAGTCTTTGCAATGATGATGGCTTCATTTGTAGCTCTTGTAGAGGTATGACATCTTTTCACTTGATTTGTTCCAAAGAACTTCATTAGACCAGACAATATTTTATATGTTTTTTCTTTGTGACCCCTCTTTTGATCTCCATTTATATATCAGATTTTACTATGAGACCAGCCAATACCATTTCCTTCACATTTGCTTTATTAATTCTTGCTCTTTCATGAGGCATTTGCCAAAAAATTAGTTTATTGTTTTAAACAAGTTGGAAAAACAACTCGGATGCATTTTTGCGGCTATCTTGCACTTTTACTGCTTATAAAACTACTGTTTGCAAAGCTTAATAGTTCATTTATAATTCGATTTGCTTTTCTGATTGCAGAATGTGAGGCCAAACAGAGAGAATCTCCCTAAGTAGTTCGTCTCGCTCATCAAGTATTGCTGGGATGAAGACCCAAGAACCCGACCAGAGTTCACAGAGATTAGCATCATTCTGTCACACTACCTAAATTCCACCACATCCACACCAACAGCAGCAGCAACAACAACTACAACGAAACTCCAGTCGGGTAGAACCTGATTCCCCTGATACCCATCAATTGATAAAGGAACGGCTAGGTGAAAAGTTATCTTGAAGAAGCTGTTATTAATGAGGAAAAAGAACATGTCCACCGGTAAATGTTCCTTGGGTTGATAGTCCAATTTCCTTTGGAGCAATGGACCAAAGTTTTGAAATCAGATATATCTGTAAACTGTTCTATATAAATTATTCCTTATTTGTTGTTGCTAGAATGACGAATTTATAGGTTGTATACAGGCAGTGATTGTTCATCCACTTGGCTTACTATATCATTTATTTTCATTTTAATTATATAATCTTAGTTATAATTTTTTAATTATAATTAGATTTTCGGATTATTTAAATCAAATGAGCAAAAAAAGTGAGTAGCTTAAATACTCCAGCAACCAACTTTAAGCCAATTAAAATCTGAATTCTAAATAATTTGGAATCTTAAAATTTAAACAATCAACTTGAGTAAAAACTTTGATACCTTAAAAGTTTAAGCAACCAACTTCAGGACAATCAAAAGTAAAAATCGCTTGTAGCAAGCAAAATCATTTGATCGCTTAAAATTTTAACCAAGTAAAATCAGGTTAAGTTGTTCCATGTATCTTCCAACTAGGTAGTTTAATAGTTCCTAAGTCACAAGTTTCTTCTAGAGAGTAAAAAATTTTGTACCTCAAAAGCTTGAGCAACCAACTTCAGGCCAACCAAAATCAGAAATCACTTTTAGCGAGCAAAATCATTTGATCGCTTAAAACTTTAACCAAGCAATTTCAGAAAGAGTTGCTCCATGTATCTATAAACTAAGTAGTTTACTTGCTTTAGAATGATTGGTATATCTGAAGCGATTGATATTTTACTTGCTATATTGGTTGGTCTAGATGTTAAGCGATCACAATTTTACTTGCTCCATGTTAGTTGGTCTAAATGTTTTTAAGCAATGAGAAAAATACTCGCTTTAGGTTAGTTGGTTTATTACTAGAGCGATTGCATGGTCGCTCAAGGCTTTGACATACATGGCTTTGGCCAACCAACGGAGCGAGTGCCACTTTTGGTCGCTATAACGGTTATAGCGACTTAAAAGGGATTTTAAATGACTTAAAACGAGTAATCGCTTAAACCTATTTTTTTTTATACTGCTTGTATTACTCTAATCTTTTTAATATCATAGAAACTAATATGGCCTTGATTTAGCTGACCAGTTTGTTAATGGCTTGTAAATTAAATGATCCCACTTCTCACAGTTTCAGCAAGGTATAGATAGAACATACTATAGTTTCCAAGTACCCCCGTTTCTTCGGATGATACGATGGTCAATCATTTGCTTTATTGGTTTTACCGCGGAATCTGTTATAAAGTTAGCCATTTTTATTGTTACTTTCCGAAACGAGGAACAATTGTGGTTGAATTCATTAATAGCATCCCATCAAATTACGCCTACCGAACCTAGGGCATCTGGGTGAAACAGATGGATCTCAAGGCATATCAAACCACTTGTCTTCTAGGGATTGCCTAGGTTCTCATGGAAATTGGTATTAGACTACTCATCATCTGGGGCTCACCTCTCCAAGTTGATGCATGCATAGGGTCTAAAAGTCATGTCGGCCATTAATCTAGGTTCTGATTCTGCGAAAGACATAAGAGTTAGTACACGAATTTCTTTGTTATCTAGAAAAAGAAAAATTTCTGCAAATGACAAACATTGGGTCAAGGAAGATAAATCACTATAAGAAAAACGGGTTTAAGCGATATGTCGTTTTAAGTTGTTTAAAGTTCCTTTTAAGTCGCTATAACCGTTATAGCGACTAAAAGTGGCACTCACTCCGTTGGTTGCCCAAAGCCATGTATGTTAAAGCCTTGAGCAACCATGCAATCGCTCTAGTAATAAACCAACTTACCAAAAGCGAATACCCTTCTCATTGCTTAAGATCTAGACCAACCACCATTGAGCAAGTAAAATTATGATCGCTTAACATCTAGACCAACCAATAGAGCAAGTAAAATACCAATCGCTTCAGATAGACCAACCATTCTAAAGCAAGTAAAATACCTAGTTGATAGATACATGGAACAACTCGACCTAATTTTGCTTGGTTAAGGTTTTAAGTGATCAAATTGTTTTGCTCGCTAAAAGCGACTTCTGATTTTGATTGGTCTGAAGTTGGTTGCTTAAGATTTTAAGCTACGAAATTTTTTACTCTCTAAAAACGATTTGTGACTTACGAGCTATTAAATTACCTAGTTGCAAGATACATGGAACAACTTAACCTGAAGTTGCTTGGTTAAGGTTTTAAGCGACCAAATAATTTTGCTCGCTAAAAGTGGTTTGGTTGCTTAAGCTTTTAAGCTGGCCTAAAATTTGTTGCTTAAGTTTTTAAGGTGCCAAATTTTTGTACTTGAATTTTTAAGATGGCCTAAAGTTAATTGCTTAAATTTTTAAGCTGCCAAATTTTTGTGCTCGCTAAACCAATTACTTCACTATTCTGATTTAGATAATCCCAAATTATAATTATAATTAATATCGAACAAATTATGAACCAAATTAAAAAAAAAATTAAATTTTATTGTATCACATAACTCAATTTATATAATTTCTTAAAAAAATTACACTCTTTACAGAAAAGGAAAAAAATACAATCTAATTATTTCTTTAAAAAATATTTACAATCTCCATAATCTTAAAAGCAAAAGATGAAGAACACTACTTCAAAAACAGATATGGCCTTACTCAGAAAGATATGTATCTAAGATAGAGCTGAGTTTTTTTCCTAAGCCTGATACAAAGCCAGCTTGAACAGCTTCCTTAACTGCTGAAAGTTATATGCTCGATGGAAGTTTTATGCAGCAAGAAGAAGACTATCGCAAGTGTAATAAATACCTTCCAAGTATCACAGCAGTAAGAGTTGTTGTCCTAGAAGAACTGCTGACAGTGCAGTCATCGTCCAGTAAGAGCTGTTGTCCCAGAAGAACTGCTGACAGTGCAGTCATCAGCCAATGCAACGTCAGCTAGAAGAAATGCATTACAGAAGGAATCCTCAACCTCATCTAAAGCAACATCACTACTTTCAGATGTTCGTGAGAAATCAGCACCTTCGAAAAAGAACCTCATTGCATTTTTCTTGATGTAAGCAGCACCATCGGGACCTCCATGACCATCAAACACCTAATATATTGACAACCCAGTATATAAACGAGAAACATGAGAAATCATATAAATGACTAGTTTGTTTAACATGTACTGCATACTATACTAAAGTCACCACACTTACCCCATAAAAGGCACTAGGTGATGGACACCTAACAGCAGAACCCAAGCATGAAGATAGATTATCAATCCTTATATGCTCATCTTCCATGAATCTACGAGGGCCAATATCAGCAAAACTACCTGAACGGATACAAGGGGCGAATTGAAGAATATCTGATTCCACGGGTATATTTGAAGCATCATTTGGAGATTTCTATCCTGAAAGAAGTAATCAATATAAGATCAATCAAAGTTAAACCTTTAGTTCATTTTACTTTCCCCATTCAATGTTCAATACACATAAAGCAATAACAAATCATTTTAGGTTCTTCTAGTGTGTTTATCGATAAACATAAACTCATAGTGAGGCTGCGAGAGGCATACACAGCTGAGAGAAACAAACAAAACAATTACATCTAACTTAAAGAAGACAACATAGACTTTAAATTTCTGTCAAGAACTCCATTCAAACTAACACTTTTAGGTTTTATTCAAATTATATTCAAACCCATGAATGAATAACATGAAAACCAAAAAAAGAATATACAACCAAACTCATATACTAGATTTGAAGAAACAAAAGGGTAAAGTTCTCACCGTGTCAAACAAATCCGACTTGATTGCTTGGTGTCCTTGTACAAATTTTGAAGCTATGATTGTGTTCCTCGAGGTCTTACCACTGCAAGGATTAAAAATCAAACCAAACCCAACCAAATAATTAGTACAGATCTACCAAATAAACTGTAAAATTACAAATACATACACAAAACCAGTAAATTAAGACCAACCTTACACTTATTGGCTTCAATCTTTAAACCTGAGATTTTGTGGTAGAATCTTCCTCTTCAAGTACCACTTTTGTCACTGTCTTTTCCAAATGAGCGAACTGCCATGATCAAATCAGGCAATTTGGCTCTCATTTTTTCAGCTCCCATCCTTACAATAACTGTAATTCTTCCGGGTTTGTTCTGGGGGTTCAAGATCTCAAATGAGCTTCACTAGGTCATTTGGATCCATCTTATCACTGACCTGCAATTACAGATTCACAGATTAGTAATTGATACTGATACAAAACTCAAGACCGGAATCAAACTAGAAGGTGAAAACAAAACCCACCTCTGACTTTGTATCTCATTTAGAGTAGGTTGAACCAGAGAGAAAAGGAAGAACGGGAGAGATGGAGGCGGAAAAAGAGATGGAGGCGGAAAAATGAAACTAGGTTTGGCAAAGTGAAGCGAGAGAAAATAAGCTTATATGAAAAGTTTTGGACGGTGATAAGGCTAAGTCATACGGATTATGATTTTTTTTTGACGGTAGAGATTTGATTTGAGCACTTCATACGGATTAACGCAAGTGCACAAAAGAATATGTGTTTTTTTTTTGCTAAAATAAATATATAATTCTTCTTGGTAAATACTTTTCTTTCATGTTTTTATTTATTAAGAGTATTTTCATCTTGACGAATTAAACCTCTGAAAAAATGGAGGAAGTCATATTTCCAATAATAAAGTGATAACTTTTTATTAAATTAATTTTATAATTTTTTTTATGATTATTTTCATTGATTGATATACGATTTTTATTAAGTAGTTATGATTTCAGTTGATGGTTTATGCTTAGTCTAGGTCTCTTGATATTTCATGCTTCTGATTTGCAACTATTATTTTGAGAATCTACTTATTGGTAATATTTTAGAATCAATACGAAAAATTTATGATAATTAAGATGAATCTAAATAATGAGAAATAAATTCGAGAATTTTTATCGACTTTCGGTTAAACATAATTCCCGAGTTTGCACAATTTTTTTTACAATCGACTTGTGTAAATCAACTGAGCGTATTCACCTGTTATTTATCAATTATCCAATACCGTTCGATCTCACTAGATTTCTCATATATTTCATGGGTTTATATGATTACCTATAAATTCAAACCGAATTTCCATCAACTTCGCGTAATTTCGTTTGTTATCCGTCAATCTTATCCAATATCGGTCGACCTCACTCAATTTTTTTTGGATTCCATCGGTTTCTCCAGTTATCCATCATTTTAACCGAATGTCCATCGATCTTAGGCAATTTTACCCATAACCTATCAATCTTGTGTTAAAACGACCTCGTGTGTTAGGTTTATTTATCAACCTTCAATATGAAAAAAATCCAAAGAATAATAAAAATTATAATGATTTAGGATAGTTTTATCGACCTTCAATTATACATAAATGCTGATTTTGAATATGTAAGAATGAATCAGAAAAATAAGAAATGAATTCGATAATTGTTATTGACTTTCCACTAGACAAGAATAGGGGATAAGCATAGGGTGCCAAACGCCTTATATGTGATGTGAACACTGAGAAGGATTCATTTTGTAGACTCTTGAAGGAAATTAAGGTTTCGGACGGGTATGCATCAAACATTTCTCGTTATATGAACACTAAAGAGCGGAGGCTTATAGGTCTAAAAACTCATGATTGCCATGTTAAATCGAACTCGTGTATTCTGTTTATTTATCAACCTTCGAATTACAAAAAATTAAAAAAATGATATATTTAGAGATCCGGTGGTGATTCCTTGTATTGATGGATATACTTATCAATTTCTCATATTATCTACCATTTTAACCGAATGTTTATCGAGCTTAGTCAATTTGACTCGTGATATATTAATTTTATCTAATATCGCTCGGTCTCACTCAACTCATGTGAATTCCATGACAATTTCACCCAATGTCGGTCGACCTTACTCAATTTTTATAGGATTCAATCGATTTATCCAGTTTAACTCAAATCGAATCTCCACCGATTTCACTTAATTTCGCTTGTTGTCGGTCAGTTATACCTAATAGTTGAAAGCCAAAGTCCATTTCCCCACTTTCACTCGAATTAGTTCAATTTTTGTGTGCTATCTTAATCCTACGTTTAAATTGAACATAAATTCCTTTAATTTCATTACAATTCAACTTTGATTTGCCCAATTTGGGTTCTTCGTGAACCCCTCAAAGCAATAGAGACGTTTACCCAAAATTTAAACATGTTATTACACAAATGATAAAACTAAATGAGATCGAAACATTTTGAGTGAAATTGAATAATATTGAAGAAAAAAAGAGCAAAATTGAACGAGACTAACTAATTTGAAGTGAAATTGAGTGACACAAGTGCACTAAATTTTGCTTAATGTGGTCACTTGTCTCACTCAATCTCACTTCAAATTAGTCAGTCTCGTTCAATTTTTCTCTTTATTTTTCAATATTACTCAATTTCACTCAAATTGATTCGATCTCATTTAGTTTTATCATTTGTGTATTTTTAAATATTATCCAATTTCACTCAAATTGTTTGGATCTCATTTAATTATCATTCATTCTTTCAAACTCCGTCTTTATTATTTACCAGAACTATTTGTAATTCTTTATATTGCTATCAGGTTAATTGGGAAATGGAGAGTAAAGTGAAACGTACGCATTTTGTATAGATATTTTGAACAGTGGATACGGTTGGTCATACAGATTGCAAAAAAAATTGGAGAGTGGAGAATGAACCAGAGAAATTAAAAAAATAATTGAGAATTGTCTTTGACTTTCGATTAGACAAAGTTTTTAAGTCCAATGATAGTAGATTTAGGGTTTCAATGAAAATTTCGACTTAGGGTAAGTGGTCATTAAGGATATTATGACGAGCATCGGTAGGTTTAGGGATCCGGTGAAGATTTCGACTTAGAAGAAGAGGTCATTTATGATAATATGACGAACATCTGTAGGTTTGGAGTTCCTATGAAGATTCCAACTAAGTGGAAAAGGTCATTAATCAGAATATGACAAGAAGTGGTATCTTTGGAGTTCCGGTAAAGATTCTGACTTATTCTGAAGAAATACCTTGTAATTAGACTACTTAACTAATAAATTATGTATTGGAAATTGTTGAATTATAGATTTAGATGATCAAAAACGATGGAATTTTGTCAACTTGGAAAAAAATTTGGAAATCAAATCGTTATTGACATTTTACAGTTAAATCATCACATAAACGTCATTAAAGGTCGGTCAATTAATATAATAGTGTTTTATTATAAATTTATTGGTGTAAGATTAAAGATCTATGGGTTTCCACTTACTGATCCCATCTTTCACGGAATCGATCCACTTTGACTATACAAGAATATGTGGAGCTCAGCATGTCTGGAAGCACAATATAACTTATCTGAATGGGTATGGATTTGAATTTGATTACGAATGCCAAGAGTCCATTTACCTCACCAAATTTTACTCTATAGTTATCAATTATACCCGATAACACTCGACCTCACAAATTATACCCTATTATCAATTATTGCACTCAATATTCATTAGCCTCACACAATTTTATTAGTTCTCAATCTATTTTACTTAATTTTATTTTTTTCCCATCGTTTATGTCTTTGACCAATACATAGGTCAAATTTAAGGAGGGGGTAACCATAGTGGGTTTAATTATATGGTTACCTATCAATTTCATGGTTAATTTAAGGAGGGGGTAACCATAGGTCAAATCTAAGTTTATATTCCTCAACCTTTTTAGTTAATATCATTGTATGTAATTTAGGACCGACCCCTGAGTCGGAATCTTCATCGGTGCCCTAAACTTATCGATGTTCGCCTTATTATCCGTAGTAACCTCTTCCTCTGAGTGAGAATCTTCACCAGTACCCTCAACCCATTGTTGTTCGGCATATTATCCTTCATAACCTCTTTCTCTAAGTCGGAATCATCATCAGTGCCCTAAACTTATCGATGTTCGCCTTATTATCCGTAGTAACCTCTTCCCATAACTCGTTAAACTTATCGGACAAGCAAAATGGGATGTCTCATGTGTGCAAAAACTTAAGAGTGGCAACATTGACCCTAAACTCTTCCTCATCATGCTCTGTATCCCAACTCCTTTCAATTGGGATAATCATATATTTAATATCAAATAAGAAAACAATATTTTTTGTTATTAGGTAAAGCTTAACTTAAATTATACAAGAAATTAAACAGCATCCCAATTCCTTTCCCAATTCATTAAATCATAACACTAAAATAAATGACAAACTAAGAACTCTAATTATAAAAAAACCCAAATATTTTGGATGAATCCTAATTTCCAAAATCCGTTACGTTTTGCTTTCGCCATCCGAAATCCGTTATCCAACTTGTAACTAACACACAATGGTAACTAACACACTTTGGTAACTAACACACAATCTGTATGAGCATCCAACTTCCAATCTGGACCATCAAAAATTTTCCATGATCCGTATGAGGTGGCTTATCCACCGTTAACATTTTTGTTTTCAAAACCCTAACAAAAAATTTCTCTTCATTTTCGTCATTTGCTTTTCTCTCTCTTTGTCTCTCCAATTTGAGCCGCCTTAGGAGAAAAACTAGCTAGGGTTCCATCGACTGCACCATCACCGCCGAATCTGGATTTTCAACACCATCACGACGATTACAAACTTAGTAAGGTCTTTCAAAACCCTAGCCAGTGATTGCTTTTCCCTATTATAGTTTCACAGTTAAATCTTTGAAACCCTTTTCTATAGATCAATTTTATTCTTCCATTCTTGTTGTTGAACACATCAGGTGATGTTAGGTGTTATAAATTTTTTTTAATAATTTGTTTTATGTTAGGATTTTAATTTTTTTTTTTACTTGTTGTTGTTGTAGCATTAGCATTAGCAGAAGACATTCGGATTTCTCAAAGATCTACGGGTAAAACATTCTCCATCACTTTATCTGATTTGATTCAATTTTTTCTTTTAGGTCAAATATTTTTATGGGTTTTCTCTATTTTTGTGGATATGAGGTTATGTCTAGCTGCTAAGTACGTCCAAGGTGGTTGATGTTATAAATGGGATTTTCACTAAGCTTTTTTAAATAGGTTACAAGTTCAAGCTAGATTGTCTTCTCAACCAATATTAAGGTTGATTGCTGTTCCTTCCCAGTGACCTCTAAAAAGATTTATTTTAGTAATATTTCTTTTGGGTTCATATCAAATCGTTGATTCATGGTGATTAGCTGTAATATTTGGTTGATATGCTGTCGACTTAAAAGGGGCAGTTGTAGTTACTGTTGGTGATAGGGCAGTTGTAGTTACTGACCAGGTATATGATTGCGTGCAGGCAGTAAAGAAAGGAGAAACCATTTTTCTTGGGCAATACTTGTTTACAGGAAGTGAAACTACATCAGTTTGGCTTGAGGTAAGGCACTGAATTATGAGATTTTGATGAATTCTACCCGGCATGCAGAGGATGTTCACCAAGTAAGAACTCTAACTAATTGATTTTTTTTGTTATTGATGCGATATAACATGGTCCATCTGTCTCTAATTGTGGTGGACACTTCAGGTTTTAACCCATTCAAAATTTGATCTATTCTGACTATCTAATGTGTTTGTCTTCTTTTACTGTAGGCTGGCGAGTTCCTGTCTAGGGTCAACTTAGTCAGACTCATATTTTCGCAAAGGTTGAGAACATAGAAGTGAGTTGCGCAGGAATTTAAAATTCTTAAAAATCCATAAGTACTTGGGTTTATGTACGTAGAACTCAAGTTTATCATTTTTTCTAGGAATGGACTAAGATCTGGAATGAGTACTCTACTGATCTCAAAATCAGAGCTAAAAAGTGATAGAAAATCGCATCAGTATGAATCTCGAAGTATTTTTCAGCTGATGGGTGCTTCAAAGTTGAATTTGTGTTGTTCAACTTCTGTTTTAATTTGTAAGTTGAATTAGTGTTGAATGATATGGAAATGGGTTTGTAATGTTTGTGAATGGATAATTGCATTGCTATGAATTATGCAGGGAAGGAGTTGAGAATTTGATGGGAATAACAAACAAGTCATGTTGGATTTGCTATCAGAAATGTACACTACGTGCTTGATAAATTGCCACAAAGAGTGACCGTGAGTTAAGTGCGGTTGAAACTGACAGTTTTATTTGGTTCATTAATTCTCTTCGTGGGCTCGTTTTGGACTGTGTCTTTTTTTGGCTATGGGTATATGGACTTAACCAATAACACTAGATGTCGAATGTTTGAAATATCTGTTAATTTGTCAATTGATTTCAAGAAATGGCTAAATCTTAGTGGTTTCTTTGTTAAGTAGAGATTTAAGAACTTTCTAGTTATTAATTTCTAGTACCACTACTACCTAATGCTTATTGAGTTATCTCCTTCTTTAAACTTTTAACAGAGTTATCTCCTTCTTTAAACTTTTAACAGAGATTTCTAATGGTATTGTTGTTTAGTGATGGGTTTGTCTATTGATTCTGTTTCTTTGGGTATTTTCTTGTGTGCATAAGTTTTAATGAATTTTGTCTTAGAATGGTGACCCTTTTTATTTGGTTTAAACAAAGTTTAAACAAACAAACAAAGGACATGACCTGGTTGATAGCATCTTTATTATCTTGGTCAATTGAAGTTTTTTTCGCTATTACCTCGTATTGTTTCAACTTTAAACTCGATCAGAGAAACATAGCTAATGCATGACGAAGCCGAAGCGAAAATGACCTTATAAAAAAACTCGATCAAAGAGCTCTGCATTTGTCTATGCTTGATCCTATTTGTGAACATTTTGAAATCCTCAATTTCAAGTGACTGCATAAACGAGTCAATGAACAACAGGGGGGCACAATTTATGCTTATGCTCCATACAAGAGTAGTCGGAATTAAGACCACGATTCACGAATAACCTCCTCTAATTTTGTTGGTTTTTCTCCATACAAGAGCTGTCAGTGTTCAATTTATAGAAGTCATTCATGGGTTACGTCCAGGGAACAAAACTTCGAAAAAAAAGTTGTATTAAAAGATAAAATAGAACTGATAAAATAGAATCAATAAACACACCGGAACAAAAAAGAAGTTATAACCAAATTATAGTCAATTTAGTCGACTCATGTTTTTTTTTTCCTTCAATTTGTGCATCCAAACATTTGCTCATAGTGAATGAAAACAATGATTTGAACAAGTTTTCTTGTTTCTATTAAACAAATCCTAATAAGATTGTTAGATAAATATTAATTAAGTTCTCAAATGTACTTTAAAAACTGATTTCTTTTGAAATGATCGTAGCGGCTTAAACTTGGTTGCTGGGAGAGATTTTACCAAGTAATTCATTTTTTAACATGTGGTGGTGGCTTAAACTTAGTTGCTGAGAGAGGTTTGAGCAACCAATTCATTTTCGGTTGCTACGATTCTGTGCCTCAAAGTGAATAGCTACATGAGCGCTTTTTTAGATGTTATAAGTTACTTGAAAAACGGATCTAGCAATTAAACATATTTGGTCGTGGCTCAAACTTAGTTGCTGAGAGAGGTTTGAGCAACCAATTTATTTTTTTGTTGCTAAGAGTCGGTGCCTCAAACTGAATAGCTACATGATCAACTTTTAGCCGCTACAAGTTACTTGAAATACGGATCTAGCAATTAAACATATTTGGTTGTGGCTCAAACTTAGTTG
>JAJJMC010001290.1:0-11104 GCA_023531435.1 Papaver californicum
CTTGTGCCTTCTCGATCGTTTTCCTTCCTCGATATCTAAAAATTTCTCAAAAAATTAGTCAAATGAACTCTTATCTATTAAATCATAAGAGATTCTTATTATTATTTTAACTGTAAATTTTCCCTTCACATATCCAGCTTTTCCTCCTTCAAAAAATTTTTGTTTCATATTTTTATCTATTTTGTTCCTCACAAGGTATTTTTCACGTTAATAAAACATACTTATGTAAATAAACCTTATTTTTCATATCTTGTAAAATTAAATTTTCCCATATTTTCTTACAAAAGAAAAAAAAAAAAAAAAATTTCTTCCCTAGATGATTCATTAAAGAAAAATCCCTTTTTTATTTTTCAGGTAGGATAAATCCTTTTTTCAATCCCTGTTTCTAGCGCCAAATTGTTTAAGCCAAAAATTCCTTTTGCTAAACAACCAATCAAACTCTTGGATACAAGTTAAATAAATGTAAACGAATAACAAAGAAATATCTTTTAAAGTAATAAAGAATCATCTTTTTCATAAATTGTTTAAGCTCAATACAATAAATCATCTAGGTTATGTAATTTCTGGGTTTATAATCTTTACACTTTTTCATTCAATACAGAAATTCAAACATTATACAATTACTTCACATAGGTTTGTACCTAAAAATTTCTTCTCCTCCCTCTCTCAGGTTTTTTCTTCCTAATTTTTCCGTGTCTCTATTCGTTGTTTGATCTTCTCTATTTATAGATATATTTTTCTGATCGCTTTTTATACCACGTGTCGTTTTCTTCAGCTTAGTCATTGATTCTGGATCAATTCTTCTCTGGGTCGATCCATCTTGTTTCGATATGTCTATCGTCCTTGTACTTTATCTTTATTTGGTGCGATCGTATAGATGACAGATCGTTCTTAACAGCTTCTTGGTTCGATACTTTATACGTCCGACACGTTTTTCCTTATCCCTTAAGACTTCTGTGGCCTCGATCATAGAGTATTTATTATAATCTGCTTTCTCGATCATTAAGATAATATAATAATAATTACCTTTTACTTTCTCGATCTTCAAAAGAATAGAGTAATTATTATCTTTTACTTTCTCGATCATTAAGATAATATAATAATAGTTATCTTTTACTTTCTCGATCTTTAAAAGAATAGAGTAATTATTATCTTTTACTTTCTCGATCATAAATAATATAGTATTAATAACTTTTTGCTTTCCCGAACAGCTATCAATCAATGCTGTTTGTTTTATTCGTTGGTGTTCAGCTTTCTCGATCTTATGTGTCACTCATGCAGCTCTTTGCTCAGGAAACATCTCATGTCTTTTCGATATTCGATATCTTTGATAGTGATCCTGTGTTTCTCACCTTTTTTAATCTAGATGCTTCTTTACTTGATCCTCTTCCACGTGTCGTGCTTCTTTAATTTACTAACAATTTGCCCCCTTCTTCTCTTTTTTACAAAATCATCCAACGGTCGATCCGAGATTTTGAAAATAGAGAAGGATTTGTCAGTTTCTTTTCCGCACGTTCTCCGAGTTTTCTGCTGGCTCTGTATTTATTACTTTTATGCACATGATTATGTCAGTTACACTTTCTCTTTTTTATGAAATCAAATCTTTTCCGATTATCTCGTTCTCCCATCTTGTGGCGGTTACTATTCTCCTTCTTTAAATATCCTGTAACTTTCTACTGTCTTTTTCTCTTTTAGTTATTGCATCTTGTTTTCCTTAATCTTTTCAAATCTTCCTACTACTCAGGAGTTCTGTTCTTGTTAATTGGTTTCTTCTTTACTTCAATTTGACCATTGTTAATTTCTTTTCTTCATGTAAGTAACTTTACTTTTCTTGGTTCGAAATTTTCTTTTTATGGCTGTGGGTCTATTGATGTAGTGAATAGATTGTGATTCTCAGGTTATGCATGAATAAAAAGACTCTTTTTTACACTGTAATTATTAATAGGTAATTTCTTCATATGTTAATCTTTTCTTTCTTTCGTTTCTTTTTGCTCAGATCTTCAATATGTCTCCAAGGAAATCTGACACTACCAGCAACCAGGGTGGAAACAGGAGATCAAGTAGGACTTCTTCATCTCAATACGATGTTTCCCGTCGAGATTCATCTATTGCTACTCCTTCTCCTGCTGTACCTCGCACCGTACGGGATTCTTCTCCCGATATTCCTAATATTGCCCCCAAAAGTAAACGGTCAATGTCATCTTATAGCTATCGATCCATGGATATTGAAGAATTTAAAAGAAGACATAACCTTCAAGGGTTTAAAGTTTCTTTTACGGATAGTACTTCCGATATGATGACCTATGATTCGATGAGAAAATTTCAATATACCCATCATAGATTATTAATTTCTGTTGGTGCCTTGGAAGCTGGTCTTCATCTTCCTCTGTATGAGAAAAACAACCCTTTCCAATTCACAGTTCTTGCTACTCGCAGCAGGGCTCCACATACTCAACTTCGTTCCATCACACAGTATAACGGTAACTGGTGGCGGATTCTCGATGAATGTACCCTTCGCAGTGAGGGTCGTACCCGTCTTACTTGCTATGTTCCCGATCCCTCGGAACGTGTTAATTATACGCCTGAGAATTTCCAGAATACTTATGGTGATGGTATTACTGTTAAGAATTTTGTTAAATGGAGTGTTAGTCCTGTTCGCAAATGCTCCAAAGGGTTTCCTCTTCTTCGAGAAGTTGATGACCCCAGAATCAAGGTAGCCCCATTCACTAATGTTGATTTTCCTTCGAATGAGAGAATTCGTCGAGAACATGATTATAGGTGGTATCGTACTCCTATTCTGATCGAGGGACCTTGGGTATATGGTGATCTCCCTACTAGTGAAATTCAACATCTTCGCAACTGCTTTCCGAACTATTGCCCCTGGAAATTGAACTTTGATGATTATAAATTTGACTTCAAGGTTCGGACTTCTTAGTTGATACCATTTCTTTATAGTGTATCGATCTTTAATGACTTCTTTAAATATTTTTATTTATTATTATTTTTTTTATTTTTTTTGATTTCAGGTCGATCCTTCTTTGGATATCGGGATCCTTCTTCCTCCACCTGATCGTGGTATTAAAATCGTCGAGAATAGACAGATCGTCGAGGATGAACAAACGATCGAACCCGTAGTTGATGGTAGAGGAAAGCGAAAATTAGTTCTCGCAGCAGAGAGGAAGCCAAAGAGGCCCAGAACTCTTGAACTCTCAACCGAGGTTATAGAAGAGATGGTTCCCAGTACAAATAGGGGAGAAGGAAGCTCGATGGTTGCTCTTCCATTGGATCAGTTTGATCCTATCGATGTTATTCCAGTTTCCTCGATGCCAGCAGAAATTGTGGTATCGGAACGATCCAATCCTATGGTTGCACCTTCTTCTGGTACTTCATCCAATTTTTATAACGTTGTTTCTCCACTTCCATTTGATTTCGTGCTTGATTCCCCTGTACCTGATAATGGTACATTGGAAACTTTTTCTGGCCTTCCTCAAGAAGAGGGAGATGATATTGTTATTGATGATCTTATTGATGTAGTGAATGAAGTATCTCATTCTGAAGAAAAGAATTCATCGGAGAAAGATAATGCCGAGATACTTCCAATTGGTGGTATGGGAAACATGAATGTTGAGGCTGATACCGCCATTGTTGATGAAGTTAACATTACAGATCGTACTGAAGATGAAAACCCTCCTTCCAGTTCGATCCCTCCTTCCAGTTCGATCCCTGGTGAAGTCGAAGGGACTTCTGAAGTAATTGTAGAATCGATCGCCCCTTCTGAAATTTTGGTTCGATCTCCTTCTGTTGCTGTTGAGGTCGATACTTCAATTCCAAGTGCCGATCCTTCTACTCTGAAGTCTATTTCCGATCGAATCTCCAGTGAAGGTTTCAATTTAATTGGGGATGAAGAAGAAGCATATAAATGGTTTCTTTCTCAAGAGCTTTGGAATATTTCATCTAATCCTGATATTATCAAATCTGATTCTGGCTTCATGTCTCGATTCAAGGATTCACTTAGTGCGATCCCCATGGACGAAGCTTTGGATGCATGGTCCAAGAGTGATGTTTTTGAGCAGAGATTTCCTGTAAAGCCTCCTCCAACCTTCAATGAAGTCTTGACTCTGTCTGATAGTTTATTATATTCACTTCCACAACAGGCTTTAGCCCAGCTTCAATATGGTAATGACTGTCTGTTCAGTGGTTATAAATTTTATAAAGCTCGAGCTACCATGATGAGATTGATATTCAGGAAAGAATCAGTGGAGATGAAGGAAAAGAATGTCTCCTTACAACAGGTGAATGATGAATTACAACAGCAAAATACTCTTCTTCAACAACAACTTCAACAACTTCAACAGCTTCAACATCAACATAATGATCAATATCAGCAACAACAGGATCGTCTCCGAACTATTGAAGATCACAATCAAGATCTTCAGAATCAAAATCAAGGTTTATTTTTCATTCCTTTTTAATTACTATTTTATTTACTTGATTTATATGAAACTTTTAAATTTTATACTAGGTCCAGTGGAAAATATGGAGACATTATTTAGGATCGAACGTAGAATGGTACAATTGAATAACCATGCAAGGGAAGTTTTCAAAGAGATGAATGTGGTTAGAGATAAACTGACTCAACTGAACGATAGTTCTGATATAGCCATTTGGAGGCGTAATAAAGCAGAATCAAAATATCGAGAAGTTGTAAAATTGCTAACTCACAAAGAATTAGAGTTTAAATCTGTTGTCAGAGGTACATTTTTGGTTTAACTGATTTTATAGCTCTTGATATCATAAAATTTGTCTGATGTTTTCTTGTATTTTCAGAACTGGAGACAAAGTTAAATGAGGCTAAGAATCGTGCAACACAAGCAGAAACTGAGCTTAACTCAGCAAAAGATTCAGTGAAAAAGATTACTCAAGAGTTAAAGACTTCTGAATATAATGTGACTCTTAGCGCCACAAAAATTGAGGATTTACATGCTCGACTATCTACTGAACTTTCTAAAATTACTGCTCGTGATCGAGAGATTGATTCATTAACTGCACAACTAAGTGAAGAGAAAAATCAATCGTCACATCTTAGTACTCAAGTAGCAATAGATCGGCAAAAGATCGAAGAGCTTCACAAAGAAATCAACTTTGGGCGTGATTTTGTGCAATGGGTCAGGCAAGAGGCTAAAGCGAAGATTGCGATGTCCTTTAATACTGCTTTAGATCGTGCAAAATCCGATCCCTCAGTGCTTAATAAGCGCGCTCCTGTGCCTGCAGTTCCTCCTCCACCATCTCGATCCGGTCTTCCTGATATTTGATTATATTCTTTGTAGTTTCTTTTTCTGTTAACTCCTCCATCTTGTACTTTATGTGTTTTTTCAAAGATTTTCTTTTGTAATTTTTAGACTTGCCTTTTATGCTGTTCCCTGCACAAGAAAATATGATTAAGTAATCTTTTTGGCTATCATATGATTTTCTAAGTCTCATGAATCGAAGTACTTTTTACCTCAAATCATGTTGTTCGAGATCCCATACATACGAAACAAACCCGGGCCAGGGGTAAGATACAGGGTTGGTCCCGAACTGTACTCTGAAAATTGATAAACCAATAATTAGGAACCCCTTCTTGATAAGAATTTCATTGTTAATAAAATTCTCTAAGGATAATGTTCACCTTTTGTGTATGATTATGTCGTCAATCGCAACGATATCCAGAATATGATGTTTCTGGATTGATTTTGAGCGCTCAGAGTATATGAAATTCCGAGATTAATGGAATTTTGATTATCATGGTAATCTCCAAGATTTGACATTCCTGGATTCAAAGTATATGACATCCCGGGATTAATGGAATTATAAAATTCTCCATGGTACGATGCTCCTGGAGTGATTATAAAAGAAATTAATGAATTAATTGTTTATGTACCTGTTTTTTGCGGTGTTATTCACAGATAGTAAAGCTTTAAATATTGTGCATTCCACGGATGCTTTAAAATTTCTCCTTGCAAATTCTGAAGATAGTACGACCCTTGTCCTGCCGGTGCTTGAATCACATATGGTCCATCCCATGTTGGTGCGAATTTTCCTGCTCTTTTATCCCTTTGATGTTCTGTTATTTGTCGGAGGACATATTGACCTTGGACAAAATTTCGGGATTTTACACGCTTATGGTATTCTCGAGCTAATCCCCTTTGATAATTCTCCATTTTTTTGGAGTGCCACTTCTCTTCTTTCTTCCAAGTCATCCAATTTTTGTAACATGAGATCTGAATTTAGGTTTTTCTCCCATGCTTCTGTTCTGGTTGTAGGCAAAATAACCTCTGTTGGTATCACTGCTTCTGTTCCATAAGCAAGAAGATATGGTGATTCTCCAGTTGAAGCTTTTCTTGTGGTTCTATATGCCCATAATGTATTATGTAATTGTTCGCACCACCTATTATAATATCCATCCAATGTTTTCTTCAGATTTGTTGCGATTGTTTTATTTGTGGATTCTGCTTGCCCATTACTTTGTGGGTAAAAAGGTGTAGATTTATGTTTTTGAATATTATATGTTTCAAATAACATATCGATATTCTTCCCTTGGAGTTGCTTTCCATTATCAGAAACTATCGCTGCTGGAATCCCAAACCTACAGATGATATTCTCGAATAAAAATGTAAAAACATCAGTATCTCTGATTCGCGCTAGTGCTTTTGCTTCTACCCACTTGGTGAAATAATCGGTGGCCACAATTAAGTATTTTCTTTTCTTTGTGCCTTCAGCTAATGGTCCAACTATATCGACTCCCCATTTTGCGAATGGCCATGGGCTAAGTATTGAATTTAATTCCGTAGCTGGTGCTTTGATTTTCTTACCAAATCGCTGACATTCTTCGCACCTTCGAACCATTTCTTCCGAATCTTTCAACATGGAAATCCAATAATAACCCTGCATTTTGGCTTTTAATGCTAGCGATCGTCTTCCGCTATGGTTTCCTGCATCTCCATAATGTATTTCTTTGAGAATTCGTAATCCTTCTTTCCGTGATAAACATCGAAATAATGGTCCAAGAAAAGAGTGTCGATAAAGAATTCCATCTCTAAGTTGGTAGCTGTTTGATTTAAGTTGAATTTTCCTTGCTTCTTTAGAATCCGTTGGTAATTCTTTAGTTTGTAAATATTGATGTATCGGGACTCTCCAATCTGGCTCACTTGGTTGATCATTTTCTTGTTGCGATGGAGATGTGGCATTTTGTATGGCTGAGTCATCGATACCGTCTTTTTCTATGTTATTTAATACTTGTGCTCTTATGGATGGCTCATATATTCTCCCGATTTTTAGTGCTTTAGTATTTGGATCATTTATCATGGATGAGATATATGCCAGTGCGTCCGCATGTCGATTTTTTTCACGAGACAGATGTCGAAAAATAATATTTGGAATACAAACTGTTAAACTTTGTACAAGATTTTTGTATCGTTCCAAGTCCTCATCGACCGTTTGATATTTTAACTCGATCTGTCTAATCACCAGCTGCGAGTCACTGGTGAGTCTTACATCACTTATTCCTAATTCAATAATGAGTTTGAGAGCATGGATCACTGCTTCATATTCTACTATGTTATTCGTATGTTCTTCGAACTCAAGTCGAAATGAGTGTACCATACGTTCTCCCTTTGGCGCTGTAATCACGATACCTATTCCTGCTCCTTCTTTATTTCGCGACCCATCAACAAAAAGCTCCCATCGTTGTGAACTATTTGAATCTAGTATCTCTACTGGTTCTTCTTCTTCGCACCCCGGTAGTCCTTGAATTTCATAATCTTCCTCGATTGGAAAATCTGCTAAAAAATCAGCTAGAACTTGGGATTTCTGCGCAGTTTGTAACTCATAAACAATGTTGTATTGTTCTAGCTGAGCGTTCCATTTTGCTATTCTTCCTACCTTCCCTGTATTCTTTAAAACTGATTCTAATGGAGCTTTGGTTAAAATACGAACATAATGAGTGAGAAAATAAGTGCGTAACTTCTGAGTAGCAAATACCACTGACAAAATTAATTGTTCAATCTTTGTATAATTTCTTTCTGCTGAATTCAAAGTCTTGCTGATGTAGTATACAGGTTTCTCGATTTTCTCATTCGTTCGCACCATTACTCCACTAATGGCATTTTCTGTTGCTGCTATGTACAAAGTTAACATTTCTTCTGGTTCTGGTTTTTGTAATGCTGGTAAGGTGGCAAGATGTAATTTTATACTTTGAAATGCTTGCTCACAACGATCGTTCCATTCAAATTTATTTTTCTTCTTAAGTACATCAAAAAAGGGTTTACATCGTTCTGATGACCTTGCAATAAATCTACTTAGTGCAGCCAAACACCCATTTAACTTCTGTACACTCTTTATACAGTTTGGTGATGGCATATCCGTTATTGCTTGTATTTTTTGCTGGATCAACTTGAATTCCATCTTTTGTAACCAGGTATCCTAAAAATCTCCCTGATGTAACACCAAAAATACACTTTTCTGGATTTATTTTCATCTTATACTTTCGTAGTGCACCAAAAATTTCAGTCAGGTTTCGCAAATGATCACCAGATAACTTGCTTTTCACTAACATGTCATCCACATAAACTTCTAAAGTTTTTCCGATCCATGGTTTGAATATTGCGTCCACTAAACGTTGATATGTTGCTCCTGCATTTCGTAACCCAAATGGCATTCTGGTGTAACAATACAATCCTCGTGGAGTGAAGAACGATGTATGTTCCTGATCCGCTTCTGCTAACGCTATCTGATTATATCCAGATTGTCCATCCATGAATGATAACATCTCATGTCCTTCAACAGCATCTACTAGTTGGTCGATGTTTGGGAGCGGGTAACTATCTTTTGGACATGCCTTATTTAGATTGGTAAAATCTATAGAAATTCTTACTCCATCGTTCTTTTTCGGGACAATTACCATATTAGAAATCCATGTAGGGTATCTTACTTCTCGAATGAATCCTGCACTTAAAAGTTTTGCTAATTCTTTTTCCACTTGTTCGTGATATTCTGGTGCGACTTTTCGTATCCGTTGGCGAAAAGGAATTGCATCAGGATGTATGTTTAATTCATGCTGGACGATGCTGGGATCGATCCCCGGCATGTCTTCTATTCTCCAAGCGAACACATCCATATATTCACAAAGCAATTTGACTATCTGTTGTTCCACATCTGATTTTATTAACGTCCCAATTCGCACTTGCTTGGGGCATTCTATGGTGCCGATGTTTATAATTTTTGTTTGCTCTACTGGGGTGAAAACTGGTTTTGGAATCCCAATTGGAGTTGGGGTTCCCTTTAATTGCTACTTAGCCCCTTTTTGCGGCTGATTTTCCACATTTTCTTGATTTTTGCTATTCTCTCCTTTGTCACTTTCTATTTTATTTTTTGCATTTTTTTCTAGGTATTGATTTATTTCCTCTTCCTTTGCTTTAATTCTTGATTCTTTTTACTTTTTACATTGTAAATGCTCCCGTTCTTCATTTATTCTTGTCTCCATCATTACACAAAGTTTAGCATCTTCTTGATCACCCTTTATCTCCATCTCTCCTCGCGGTGTTGGAAATCGTAGATACTGATGATAAGTTGATACTACACCTTTTAATTGATGAACCCATCGTCTTCCTATTATAACATTGTACGGGGATGGTGCATCCACAACACTAAATCTTGTCAGAATGTTGATCGGTCCAGCCGATACTTCAAGATCAATTTCTCCCTTTGGCTTGGACGATATCCCATTAAATCCATAAATGACAAATCGTGAAGTGATGAGTTGATCTTGTTTAAAACCCATTTTACAAAATGTATTGTAGAACATCACATTTAATGAACTGCCCCCATCCAAGAGTATTTTCTTGACATTCCAACCAGATATCAATAACGTCAACACAAGAGGGTCATTATGCATTTCAATTTCTTGATTTACTTCTTGTGCAGAAAATGTTAATGGATGTGCCATCCAATCCTCCCATAACTCTACTTGCCTTCCTTGAACTCTAAAGGCCTCGTGGTTCCGAATTCTCTTGCACAACTTCTTGTTGATTGCTATATTCAAATCTGTATCACACTTTTCCACACATGAAATCATATTAATTGTCTGTTTGTTATATGGAATATGTATTGCTTTGCCTTCATCATATTTTTCTGATGGTTCAATTTTTTGAACAAATTCCTTTAATTCTCCAGCATCGACCATTCTTTGTACCAATGTTATAAAATTTCTACAGTTGTCTGTTGTATGTCCTTTGTAGTTATGGTATTCACAATAGTCTTTGGAGTGTTGTGTATGTTCCGGTTGATTTCCCTTAGTTATTGGCCATTGAAAACCTGGTCGATTCTTCAAAATGTTAAATAACCTGAAATATGAAACATTAAGCTTGGTAAAAGTTCTTTCTCGAAATTGTTGAGCAAAATTTTTTCCATTTCCTCGTCGAGGATGTTTTGATTCTTTTGATTCAACTTTTGGAGGATATTTCCTTTTCTGTTCTGGTAATTCTTCAACTGAATTTGTTCTCCTTGTGTTTCCTTGATTTTCAGAATTAATTCTCGATCCTTGATCCTGTATATCTTGGAGTCTTGCACATGTTTCTATTATTTCTCTCAATTTGCCTTCAGTTTTTGGATTGTTTCGATGGATTTCAACGAAGAGCTGACTCTTCCGATCTACAATCCCCCATTTGTAATGGTTTATAGCTGTCATAGGGTCTAAATCACCTATTGCTTGACATATTGAATGACATCTAGTTGTATATGATCGGATCGATTCTTCCGGCCATGACATTAAAGAATAAAGTCTGTCCTCCCCTGAATCAATTGGTCTGTTATACATGTATGCCTCTAAAAATTTTCTGGCCAGTTGTGCATAATTATTGATAGAATTTTCCGGTAACCTGTCGTACCATAATAATGCTGTCCCTGTTAAACTTGACGGAAAACATCTGCACATGATTGCTTCATGACCATCCCATCGCGTCATTACTCGGTTATAATACTTTAAGTGCGATGTTGGATCCTTGGTTCCATCGTAACATTCAAACGCTGGAATATTATATTCTCTTGGTAATGATACGCGCGTTAAATG
>JAJJMC010001291.1:0-11429 GCA_023531435.1 Papaver californicum
ATTTGAACATCCTTCTGAAGGCAAGCTCAATTTTCTTACTTTTTTTTTTGATTCTTCTATGATTTGTATTAATTGTTAAGATAGATTTAAATTAGGGTTTTGAGTTAGTTAAATTGATGTAGGAGTTTTGTTTTTCCTTGAATAAAGAAGAAGTATTCTTAGTTTGGAGTTGCGAGGTTTAAATTTGGTTTTGGGAAATTTGAACTAAAAATTATTATGTGATGTATGTTATATTTACTGAGAGATAGGACTTTAGCCTCTTGAGGTGCACACTTGGTTGATTATCCGCAATTTCGTTAGATGCTGGAATTTATTTGAAAGTGAGAACTCCCTTGGACAGGTTCAGTCTAGTGAGAAGAGGGAAAATCAGTAACCTATGCTGGGGCTGCTGATTAATCTCTTAGTTGGACATGCAGTTATGTTTTATGACTGACACAGCAGACCTGAAAATATACTGAAAATGGAGATATACTGGAGTAAGGGTTTGGGTTGTTGTTATGCACATTTTTTAGGAAATTAAATTGGCTATATCCTAGGGTCACATAAGATAGGATTAGTTTAGTGTTGTGTACATTCTTCTTGAGAAAATAAATGGCTACACCCAGAGGTCATGGGAGTTAGGGTTAGGTTAATGTAATCTTCGTTTTTCCTAAGAAAATAAAATGGTTGCATCCAGCCAGGCTTATTTGAAGTAAAGGCAGCCATGTTTCTTCTTTCGGTTTTTACAAGCTTTATTGTCTGCACGTCTGACGTGAGTACCGATGTCAATTATTGTCGGCGTGGTATAATCTGGATGAACAAGGTGTCGCTATACAGCTAAACTTATGTTATTTAAGTGGTTTCAACATGATGTCTCCTAAGTTATTTTTGACTTGTGTTGCATTTTCTCCCATCTGTTCACTAGCTAATCCTTTCTAAAATATCTTTCTTTCTAAACCTTTTTTGTTTTTTGCCATTCAGGTAATACACTATTCACATTCTCTTGATTTTGGTGGAGAAAACTGGTAAACATTTCATTATAAAGGATCCAGAAGGTCAATTTTTACTTACCGGGGACTCGTCTGCTCCAATTTTGTTTGGCTCTTCATCAGTGCAACATGAATGTATCCCTCAAGCTATTTTGGGAATGGATGTTATCTGCCAAGCCAAATCTGGGATGGGAAAGACCGCCGTTTTTGTTTTATCTACACTTCAGCAAATTGAGCCTGTTGCAGGACAAGTGGCTGCACTTGTTCTGTGCCACACAAGGGAGTTAGCTTACCAGGTTTGTCATGACGCTTGAATAATCTTTGATGCTCATCATTGTTATTGACTAGATGCTTTTTTGTGTCCGTGTGTGTGGAATGATTCTAATTTCACGTGTACTCACCTTGTTTTCATTCTTTTGCAGATCTGTCACGAGTTTGAGAGGTTTAGTACATACTTAACTGACATCAAGGTTGCTGTCTTTTATGGTGGGGTTAACATCAAAAGTCACAAGGATTTACTTAAAAATGAGTGCCCTCATATTGTCGTTGGAACTCCTGGGAGGGTACTAGCATTGGCAAGAGACAAGGACCTTGCTTTGAAGAATGTGAGGCACTTCATACTCGATGAATGTGACAAGATGCTGGAGTCACTTGGTATGCCTTGTGTTCCTCTACATTTTTATAATGGTGATTTAAGTTTATTTGGTCTCGTTTTTAGTATTGTTTTTCGCTTTTAATATAGTCCTCTTTATTCATGTTGTTTGCTCTGTAGACATGCGAAAGGATGTGCAGGAGATATTTAAGATGACACCTCATGATAAGCAAGTGATGATGTTTTCAGCAACTCTCAGCAAAGAGATTCGCCCTGTTTGCAAGAAATTTATGCAAGATGTAATGGTTCTTCACTTTTTCATTAATGTTCGTTAATTGTTTGTTTGTTTTTTTCACTGTACATTTGGGGTGCTTTCTAAAAAAATAGCTTCCTATGATATAGGAAGTAAGTTACCCACCAACGAAATATCATGTAAAAGTATTTCCTCTAGAGCCTAGAGGAAAGTGTAGGGGAAACAAATTTATTTTTCATGAAAACCATTATGCTTACAGACCTGAGTCTCTGAATCGTTTCTTTATTTCAAAGCTTTGATGTTGTAGGGACACCTGATTGAGAACTGTTAGGTAGATCGGTGGATATGATATACGGTCACTTTCTTCAATATTATGTCACCATAAGTCCTGGTTGAGTTGAGTGTTAAGTTCCTGTGGGGGTGGTCAAAAAATTTATTTGAATTCTTTTTGGCTGCCGGAGTTAGTTCCTAAAACAACATTAAGCTTCTAATATGGTTTACATACCTTGTCTTCTCTTTCAGCCAATGGAAATCTATGTGGATGATGAGGCCAAGCTGACATTGCATGGTCTTGTTCAGGTATGTGTCCGAGTTTTGTGTCGTGACATTCTAGTTTCTACTAGTATGAACAATGTGCATAACTTTATCCTTAATTTTCTTGCAGCACTACATTAAATTGAGCGAGTTGGAGAAAAATCGCAAGTTGAATGACCTCCTTGATGCATTGGACTTCAACCAAGTTGTGATTTTCGTCAAAAGTGTGAGCAGAGCAGCTGAGTTGAACAAATTACTGGTGGAATGTAACTTCCCTTCTATTTGCATCCACTCTGGGATGTCCCAAGAAGAAAGGTAAGGTAGTTGTGCAGTGTGTTATATCCTTGTTTGCCAATGTATTTCACATTCATTTCTCTATACAACAGTGGTCCATTGTCCATTACATTTTATGCTACCATAAAAAGCATTTAATTCTTGCATCAATGAACACATGAGGTTATGATCTGATTTGATAAGAAGTTTGGTAACTGTAAATGAGCTTTTGATACTGATGGGTTTCGCATTTTTCATTTATATACATCCAACATTCATTTATTTAAATCTGTACCTACTTTATGTGGATGAATGATATTGAGTGGTATGTTTTTCATAACGGCTTATATGTATATGTACTTGTAGGTTGACACGTTATAAGAGTTTCAAGGAAGGTCACAAAAGAATTCTTGTTGCAACTGATCTGGTTGGCAGAGGGATAGATATTGAGCGTGTTAACATTGTAATTAACTATGACATGCCAGACTCTGCTGATACCTACTTGCACAGGGTTAGTTCCTTAAAATATATACGTCGGCTGATGTTAATATTCAATCATTTCTTTACTTAATTGTTGCCAACTGTTTTCTATAATGAAACAGGTTGGTAGAGCTGGTCGATTTGGTACCAAGGGACTAGCAATTACATTTGTAGCATCTGCTTCTGACTCTGATGTTCTTAATCAGGTAAGAAAGCTCATGTGTATATCCTTGTTAAGCAGGTGTTCATTCTTTTGGCTAAAATGCACTGTTCTAGTTTTATCAAGTTTGAACATTCATAAAAATACCTTTGTTGGTGTAGGTGCAAGAAAGGTTTGAGGTTGACATAAAGGAGCTTCCTGAGCAAATTGACACCTCTACATACAGTATGTCTTTTCTTAGTTCTATTTTATACAGCAGTAGAGAAACTTAATTAATTGGCCATCTTTTTAGATTGTTCTTGTACTTGTATGTATAGCAGATTGAATTTCTAGGATTAACTAACTTTTGTGTTTTGTCTCTTTGCAGTGCCATCTTAGGGGCTTGCTGTGTATTTTTCTGCATGCCTTGCACTCAGAAGTCTCTTCCCCCGAGTATTTGGCTCCCCTGTATCCATCTGCAGAAGTCATAGGAATTAGTTCATATTCCATGTTTAGAAACTTTTACCATACAACGCACCACGGTCTGCGTTTGAAAATGCAGGGGGTTTCCATCTAAAGATCATGCAAGCTAATGTTGCCTTTCTTTTTTCTTGGTCTTTTTATGGCTTTATCAAATTTTTGAATGTTGAGATAATTTGTAATTCCATAAACTATCCGCACTAAATTAATTTGTTTGGAAGATATTTTCTGACATCAGTAGATTAAACAGACTTAATATTTGTACTAATTGTTTCTCCATTAACTCCACTCCTATCGTTCCCTACTGTCAACAGAGAATGTATATAATTGTTTCAGTGGCTATTTAGTAATCTCGGGTTGGTGAACTCAAACTCAACCTTGACTGAGACCAGCTAGTTTGTTCCCCGAGAATCCAGATTGAATCTGGCAAGTACATTTTGCATAGAGCTGGAATCAGAGAGCAGTTCCAGCAGGCCTTATTGTATTATTACCAGTCCTCTTCAAGTATGAAGTTGTGCAACAATGATGCACAATTGTGGTAAGAGGAAACTAGTGGCAGGAAGCACTATTGCTTTGGTTGAGAAACTCAAACCTCACGAGCCCTAGTCTATAAATTTCTCTGAAAGCTGGAACTAATCAAACAAAAGTTAATTAAAAGTGCAACAAAGTTGGATCATGGTTTCTGTTAACTTTTTGAAACTCATCCCATAATAAGCTATGCTAATCAAAGCGATCCTGCGATGTTTTTGAACTCATGTAAACAAGATTGCAGTGTCTTCATGTGTTTGTGGAGTGAATGACGTTCATCCTGAAGGCGTTGAAAAACATTTCCATGAATTTTTCATCATTCACGACGAAAGATAGATACATATGCACCGATGGAGAAAGGACACTGCACCCTTGGTTCTACTTGTATGTGTTCATTATTACAAATGACAAAGAATAAAAATGAGTTCAGCTTGTAATAAAGAGAAGCAGAGAGGTTAATGGCGAGTGTCTGAGTACTAATAGTTCTTCTGCAACAACTCGTGTATTATTTAACAGATTTCAAAACAAGAACCAATCCTTAATTCATATTCCAGATGATAGACAATATGATGCTGAATACAAAGCAAATGCTAGAATACTAGATAAAACTGTCGTCTTCAAAGACATTCTTCCTTTGTCACTCCTCAATAACATTGCTTCATAGACTGGCCAACAGTTGACCATCCAAAACCCAGATAAGATCAATTGAATGAAAATTTCTTCCAATTTTCCATGACCCAAGATCACTCTTGTTATAGCGACAGAAAATGCGAGGAAACTGATAATAGATGTTGTTGTTAGTGGTACAAACAAAGGTGACGGAACTCCAAACTCGAATACTCCTTGTTCGTAGTGTTTGTTTTGTTCATTGTCTACTACTTTACTAGTTATATTGAATCCAAAGCTAGAGACGCCTAATGACTCGGCCAAGAAATCGATGGATGCAAATAAGTAAGATGAGATTCCTCGGACCAACCACATTCTTTGATCATTCCACCATCGTTGAAATGTTCCTCCCATTGACATAAAGTCTAGGCAGTCTTGCGCATAAGATCCAAGGATAAGGAACACATATAAGTAGAACCAAGGATCGGATACCTGTAACAAGGTACAACAATTTTTTGTTCTCTAAGCATATGCATACCTCGTGAAATGGTGTATATATACATCATGAAGCATCAAACTAAAAGGTGTTTACATACCTTTGGAAATGGCGAAACTCGATTGAGGAGAGCAAGTTGAGGTACGAAAGCGTAAACGGTAATTGGAATGCACCAAGTACCCCAAAAGGCATAATGGGAATAAGCTAAACCCATCAATATACCTCTACATTTGGTTCCAAATATAATTGGACTGTATTTAGAGAAAGCCACTTCAAGGGTGCCGACTGACCATCTTTTGTTTTGGCTCAATGAACCATCAAAACTGATAGGGGTGTCACCCCAAAAGGCTGCCCTATCTGGATGGTAGAATACAGAGTCCCATCCTTCACAGTTCAATTGATAACCTGTGAAATAGTCTTCCACCAACGACCCATATCTAAAACCGATCTGCACAACAACAACAAAAATATCGAACGTTAAAGCGTTTTATGCACGCATTAAGCTCCGAGTATAATGCACTATTACTTAATGGCTTACCTTATGACCCCATTTGGAACCATTTTCATATTCACAACTAGCTACACTATGAGCCATTTCCAGAACTACATCTGATTGAATGAACTTATCAGCAGCGTAGTCAGGGTTTAGTTCTGGCTTTTCAGCTGATACATATGACAAAGGTCCACCAAAGAAAGCTCGCCGATGGAAAAAAGCCCCACTACCGACGTAACTGGTGCCTGCTAACCCATCCATACCGACGGGATTTATTTGATATAAACGTTTGTTTTCACCTCCATAGATATCATTTTTATTGATCCGGTGAAAGCGTTGAGGGAATTGTACATAAGCATATTTTGACATTTTTGAGTCTGCAAGAAAGCACAATGATTGAAGAGGAGTTCTCGGGTCATTCGAATACATATCACAATCTAACGTCAGGATCAATGGTGCATTTGTCTTGGTAGCCGAGATTCGGAGCTTCAGGGAAACGAAAAAGTCATGAAAATAATCAATTTTACGTTATAAGTTAAAAGACTGATATGTAATTAGTCTGATGATTTACCAGAACATTCAAGGCACCAGCCTTGAAATGGTGATCTGAAGCTTTACTCTTCTGCCTCGAGACGTAAACTAGTTTCGGCATCTCTAGACCTGTTATGTCTGTGTGCTTCCCATTCTCGAGTAGAACCTATATTGGTATATAAGTCACAAAATTTAACGAACAAATTCTCTATAGACAGGTCCAAAGAAAAGAAGAGATCGTCTTGTTCTATACCTGGATTACAGTAGGATGATTTTGACGTGTAAATTCAGACGTCCATTTGTTAAAAGATTCGCGTTGTTCATCCGTTTTGATGTATTATCAGCAACACTTCCTCGCTCGACAACGCTTTCTACTTTCATTTTCATAGTATCGTACATCATCTGCAACATATAAAGAAGGTTAATACCCTACACTGTACCCATTTATTCCCGGTTTGGCTATTCAAGGATACATTTCTTTACACTAGCTGTACTATTCAAAGGAGCAATTTTTTTTTCTTTTTTGCTAAGAATTTTTATTTTATTAATGAAACCAATTACAAGTTTTGTGTAGAAAATCAGGGATAACTCCCACCAATCTCCACTTATATCATACCTTCTACGATATTTAGCTGCTTTATCTGCTATTAGATTAAATTCTTTCTACCAAATGAATGGAAATTTTTCTGCTAGCACATCATTTAAGTATTTTTAATCTAACAGCATCAACCACTCATTTGATAAATGAAAATTTTGTCCAATTAACTGAAATAATTAGATGTCGTTTATATTTTTTAATAACAGATTATGATGTTGCTAGATCAACTACTCAAATAATGAACTAATAATTTTTTTTTAAAAATAATTATATTCAGCCTAGCATAAAGATAAATTCTTTCAATAATACATTTAGTACCCTATGTTGCACCTTTATTCCAGGTTTGGCTATTGAAGGATACATTTCTTTCCACTAGCTGAACTGACTATTTAAGGAGCAAATTCCTTTTGGGTCTTGTTATCTTGTATGATACAAGATCAACATTTATTAGTCATCCAATTTTACTTTGATCTTCTATATTTATTTCAAATTACGAGATAGTTATTAATGACAAAGCTGTTAATAATAAAGAAAGAGAAGTTTACATAAATAGTCTTAATGTTTATCAAGCCCAATCGTAATTAATGCCCTGAGAACGGATTGGACATTGAACCGAAAAAGTTACTGGATCAAGGTCATATGATTCAACCAGTAATTTAACATAAGATCACTGGGTCAAACATATAAAATATTATAAATATATAATTAATAAAAAAAATAAAGTTAGAAGTATTTACTCATAAATAAAATTGTATATAGTAAATATATAAATATCTTATGAAATAACATGTAACATGTGTTGGTAAGGTGGTTAATAGCTTTTACTTTGATTCGTTAGGTTCCAAGTTCAATTCTCTCAATGTGAAATTTTTTATGAACATTTTTTAAATGTTAATGGGTTGAACCAATTTAGAAAAATGGTCGGATCACCGGTTCATCGGTCCGACTTTCCGGGTTGGGTCTCACAACACTGATTGTGACCTGGATTCCACCACTCATTTAAATATCAGCTGAATCTATTAATTAGTTAATTAATCTGAAAATAAACCTCGTTCATGCATTTCATCAAACATGGTTCTTGCATTTTCATTTTCTCTACAAATTATTGAGTGTAGGAATGAAATATAAACACAAAACCAAATATTTTAAACCGAATTTGGGTGATATGAGAAAACTTCTTTGATTTAGTAAATTAATCATCGTAGAAACATTCCATTTCCATGGTGAAAAAAAGATCATCGGGATTAGATATTTTTTTTTTGATCGGTATCATCAGGATTAAATAAGTAGGAACAAGTTCAGAGAATTAAATCTAGAGGTAGAGAGATGATGATTCTAATAGTGAGATTTGAAACAGGAACCATCCATTTATTGATTTGATCCGTTGTTATTATGGGTTTGAGATTTCATCGGTTCTCAATTCTCACCGTTGTTATTATGGGTTTGAGATTTCATCGGTTCTCAATTCTCACCCATAACTAGTTAAAAGAGATAAAGTATACCAAATATAAAAGGAAAATTAAAAAGGAAAGAGATGGAAGAAGAAAAGTTTGTTCCTAAACTATTGCCGAACTATAGTCCCGTGTGGTGTGGGTTGTCATGAATAGGGCTGCACAAACCGACCCAACCCGACTTGTACCCGTCCAATTTTACCCGACCCGCTGATGAACGGGTCGTGTGCGGTTGATTTTTTTAAAACCCATCTTCTGGCGGGTCAGGTGCGGGTGATAGATCCTCTCACCCGACCCGACCCGTCCACCCGCCATAAAACTTTTTATTTGGTGAGTGAGAGAAATGAGGGTAAACATTTTTTATTTCCTCTCGTTTTTCTTTTCCATCTTCTCCGTCTCTCTTTCCCTATTCTTCATCTGTGAGGAAGATTGAGAGTTGAAATGAGGGATTTGTGATTGAGTGATGAAAGGAAAGGTTCATAAGGTGTTAGTGAAGATGTTGTTGATATGGATTAAGCAAAAAGAAGAGGAAGAAACAATAAATTGAAAGGGAAATAAGTTAGGGTTTCTGTTGAGATGATTGATGATGGAACTGAGTAGTTAAAGATGGGAATTAAGTACACATTATATAGAAGAAGATGGTTATACTGATTAAAAGATTTGATTTGAAAAGATTTGAAAATTTAGGGTTTCAAGTAAAGCACTCGAGCACATCTACAATCCAGGCTTCTATTTACTCTCACTACAACCAAGTTTCACGCAGGCAGAGCCATGGGTTTTGATTGAGTTCGAAGATGCAGTGATGCTGTTTCGGAGAAGTAAATAAGAAGAATTCTGAGAGAAAAAATAGAGAAGATGGATTTTCAAGTAGCGAGAAGAAGAATGAACTGATGAATGTTGGGTATTTGGAGTTCTTGATAGCAGTGAGGATGGGTAGTTTGTTCGAGTAAGAGGTGGTCTGTGGAGGATAAGTTTTCGAACCTGAGATGAGAAGGTAGTGGTCGTTGTTGTGTTGGTTGAATGGGTTTGATAGTGAGCAGATCTGTGGCTGCCATGGATTCACGCTGTCAGACCGAGTAGAACAAAATAGAAGATGGGTTTGTTGAGAGGAAGTAAAGAACAACATAGGGAGCTTGATGCAGTTGAATAGAGAGAATGTGTAATTGATGTTGTGCCGTCACCCGAGAGCAGAGAGATGAATTCAAGGAAGATGATGGTTTCGCTGTGAGATATGGAGAATGGGTATCGCTGACTGTTGCTGGTTCTAAAAAAGCAGGGAATCTGAGAATGAAGCTAAGAAGAATTGAGTTATGAAGAGTGAATTGACAACCAACAACAGTTAGAAGAAGATTAAGGTGGATGGTGATGTTTAGTATGGTAGTTGCGTTAAACAGCGAAGACAAGAATTGTTTCAGTTTGGCCGAGATTTGCTGCTGCTGATGGGTTTTCATCCGAGGTTTCAAGAAGAGAAATAGCTGCAGACAAGAGCCTGTGAAGAGGAAACAAAGAAGTGAAGAAGTTCACAACCATGATTGAGTTGGTTTGATGTGTTGCCGTGAGTGATTGATGAATTGAATGATAGATGGAATATGTTGGTGAATGGTTAATTTTGTGTGGGTTTGTTTTGAAATATTAAATCACATTGCAGGGAAGGAGAATCAATGTTTAAACTACCAATAACTCATGCGTGAATCACCAACAGACATGCTCACAAACTGTTCGGTGAAATGCCTCAAAAGAGTAGCCGTGAAAATTGAAAGAACTTGTTAGTTCACTTCAGACTAACCCTGCCTGGACGGGTGACCCGCGGTCACCCGCACCCGACCCACCGTAAAGTCGGGTCAGACCCGACTCGACCTGTCCTATGACGTGTTGGGTGTGGGCGAAAAATCAAATTACCCGCTAACTTGCGGGTCGGGTACGGGTGAGGCTAAACCCGACCCGACCCACCAGATGTGCAGCCCTAGTCATGAATTCACTACTGTATTTCACTATTTTATAAAGAAGGGAAATAGCGGAATAAATATTTTCTAACATTTATATGGATTGTTCTCCCAAAAAACACAAACTAATAAAACTTACGAATTTCAAAGCAAAAAATAATTTATTAATCATTCCTTAACCTATATAAGGTCCAGGGATATAAGTTAACAAGACCCAATTCTTTTTACCATAAAAATAGAATATTTTTTTACTCGTATGTTGCTCGAGTATTTGTAATCTAAAAGTAGCACAACTAACCATTTGATAAATAAATTTTTTATCTAAGTTAACTAAATTGATTAGACGTCGTTCATATTTTTTCAATGACTGGTTATGATACTGCTAAATCAAAAATATTCACACAATAGACGAGAAAATTCTTTCAATAATACGGTTAATGCCCTACATTGTACCAATTTATTCCCAATTTGGCTATGCAAGGATCCATTTCTTTACAATACCAACTATTTAAATGAGCAAAAAAAAATTATCCAAATTAACCAATCTAATAATACGTTTTTTTCAGTGCTTGGTTGTGATGTTATTAGATAAAAAATGTTCCAACAGTGCGTGCACAAATTTTTCAACCTCATATTTCTAATTTGAGAATACTTTTACAGGGGAGTAGTCAATTGGGATTTATAATGACTTATAGAGAATTCTGAAATAGGCTGTTATTCAATTGAGATTTCCAGAGAGTCTTCCAAACTCTCCTGTTATTGGATAAAGACTTTTTCCAAGTCTTTTAAATTCTCCAAACTCTCTTGTTATTGGATTAAGATTTGTTAGAAGTCACTCAAACACTCTTGTTATTGGATTAAGACTTCAAAATCATGGATTTGTTACTTATAGAGATTTTGGGAGACTTTTTGGATGAAAATAGGCATGAGCGAAATCTCTCCCTTATAAGTGATATTTTGAGAGACTTGAAAATTTGGATAATCCAAAGGTCCTCATTTCTCAACCTTATCGGATGGTGATGTGGTTTAGAAAGTGGTAAATAAAGATTCGATTCTCGAACTTG
>JAJJMC010001291.1:21429-61584 GCA_023531435.1 Papaver californicum
GAAACTCGTCAACACTAAATTCTCCTCCAATCAAAAAAAAAAAAAAACTCACAGTCAAATCCATCTTTCCATTTTAGATGATAATTATTAGGGGAAAAGTCACTTTTACTAAAGGGAAAGCCAATATTACGAAGGATTTTAAAAAAAGTTTTCCCTCTATTAAATAACCCCATTAATATTTTTGAAAAAAATTATCAAAGTTCAAATAAAAAAAAGGTGTGTTTCATGTTGGCAAACTTAATACTTTGAAAGTTTTGATTGATTTCCGTTTATGTTGGCAATCTTAAATTCATTCAAAACTACTTGTATAAGCTTGGCTATCATTGAAGTTGATCCGCTTACTAAAACTGAACCCATATGGTGCACGCCAATGGCATTGAACCAAACTTCCTCATTTACCCATTTGCTCTTAACGCTGGTAAGTGTTAGAGATTTAAAAGCTATCTTAGAAGGTGAATATCCAATATATTCATACCCAAGTTGTAAAATTTAGGAGTTTTTTTACATCTATGTTTCAAATGGGTATATCAATGAAGCTCACAAACTGTTTGATAAAATGTCATTTCTCGCCTTTACATTGATTTTTCTCGATACTTTGGTGTTGCTGATTTATCTTTATTGTTCGAACAAGTGGAAGGCGCAGATTTTATTTTATAGAGTGCAATGCTATAACAGTTATGCTCAGAATGGTGCTTCTTGTGAAGTGACGTTGAGCTAGTGACCTAGGTCCCACTTTCCCCACACAGGGAGATATTTCCAAAAATAAATAAATAAAATGAGTTTGAACGTGGATTTGACCGGCTAAATGACCAGTAGATAGCTAGTGTCACTATGATATTTTAATGGAACATTGTGGTCCTAGATTTCTTGTGATTCACAGAAATAAACCATTGAAAAATCAAAACACATGATAAGATATAAATTATTTACCTTAAGCTTCTCGGATGTGAGGTTGAAGTATAATGACCAGAACTGAAATAAACAGCAGGTGACCTATCTTCAATACTGTTCTTCTTACAGAAAGGCAACCAGTAAGTAGCAAACTTAGCAGCTTCCATGAAAGCAAAAAGAGTCAACTCCGATCCACCATCATCCGATATATACACCGATATCTTATCAGATGGATAATCATAAGCCATAACTGACAAAGCCGTATTAACAACACCCATAGGTGGTTCTTTATACGGATCTGCAGTACATATAAACACGTCTAGCTTTGGATAATCACGACTGCTAATCACTTGTGAGAGATTCTCAGTGTACACAGTACGATGAATAGGATGCCAACGGAATGCCTGTGTGGTTGCCCACATGAAGGAGAGTATTACATCGGAGAATAGTAAGGTGAAGTGAAGGAGGAAGGTGGTAGTGTTAGAGGAGTGAAAGAGATTAATGAAATGGTGTACAAACAATGATGAGATTGCTGTTGTGTAAACTAAGGCGAAGATTCGGTTCAACAGTGTACATCTCAGTACTTTATATGTGTGCAGAGGTGGTGGTGATGATGAAGAGGTGGAGGAGGCTGTGGTGGTCATCTTTTTGTCTGGAAATATCTTATCTTTCTCCAGAACTACCTCATATAAAACGGACTATGGAAGAAGGATTTGGTTTTTTCCACTTATAAGAAGAGGTGTGTGAAATTTTAGTCTTGTACTGTCGGTCATGATTAGAAAAATACTGTATAATTCAATGATATTTTGAAACAATAATATCTAAAATGGAAAGTACTTCACTAGGAATCTAGGACCACTGCAGTTGATAAGAGATACTAGGGTGGGGGCTTGTATTTTTGTTTTTTGTTTTTATTAAAGGGAGCTCAAGGCTCTATACTCAGAGAGTTAGAGGCTGTTTGAATATCAAGAGGTCAATCCCACAATTCGAAAATAAAAACATTTTAGTTTACAAAAGTTAAAACTTCCATATTCCTAGAAGTCATTCTATAGTTATATACACGATCTAACTTTCTGACATTTTTATTTCCAAAAATCGATAAGTAACTTCTTAAGGGTATCCAAACAGCCTATTAGTTTTTCATACTTAAAATGGGTTTAAATGAGATAGACGAGTCTTGCTTGTTCCAAAACAAACAGATGGCAGCTATTAGTTCATTTTCATGGTTAATAACATTTATTTTCTCTCCTTAACTTCAATGAGTTAATGGCGAGAACTGTGAGGAACTTTTATCCAATCCCTTTGGGGAAGAGAACTTCACATTTTTCTTGCTTAGTATCTTCCACCACAATGTAATAAAGTCCAACAGTTACCTCGAAAGTATATTTAATCAAACATCTCTTGTGCAGATAACTATATTATATGATATCATAATTTACAGCCTGGGATACAGTTTGGCTAACTCTGTAGCACTGAGCATGGGTTAGGGATATGCATTTACTGCCCAATTCTTGGTTGGAGTTCATTTTCATTTATCTTCAACTCTTACTATAAGATTTTGGTCTACTCGTTTGAACTGGGGATGATAATCTATAGAACAAATTATGAAGAAAAATAAATGAACTTCATTCTACCTATACTTTTACATTTATCTCAACTGGGAAGATTAGAAACAAACTTGGCCTATTACTATTACATTATCTCTGCATATTTTACAGGGTCAGTTGTACATCATAGAAATATATATGTATAAGATTTATACATTGATTCTCCAAACAATCGCAAAAAAATAGAACTGGGTGTATCCAAAATTAGATGGACAACCTTTGAATTGTCATTTCTTTGAGTGAACACAATAGTCTAAGGAAAATCTTTAAACTGTGGCCTGTTTTATCCTATAAGACAAAAATCGAAAAAACAGCATCAAATGAATAAACATGTCAGGCCACGGAAAGCGAAATAAAAAATAAGAACTTAAATATGAATAGGTCACCGATCTATTGTATAGGTCAGGGATTATTACAAGGATAAAGATAGAGAGACTTTGAGATAAACCATACCTCGCTTAGTGATTCGAGTCTCTCCAAAACTGGAAGTAACTTCGCACACAACAATGAAATATCCTGGCTAGGCTCCTGTTTGCCATATGAAATCATTTCTGTGGCATCGCTTGAATCAGGAATTGATGGTCTGCAAGGAGAAAAACAGCTTTAGTAAATAGTAGAGGTAGGGTGCAGAGGAAGGCCATTAGTTAAGTTCCTTTGAGGGCCATACCGTTCCCGGAAATGGACAAGGAAAATATTAAGCACATGCTCTGCAAGCGGAAGCAATAAGGTAATTAGCTGGTCCCTGTTACCAGCTATCTGACACATTTCAACCATCGCAATATACCTCCTGAAACATAAGAAAAACCATTGGACAGGGATACACGAAAAGTTACTTCTACGAAAACTTTGAACAGCTACATTGAATACAGCAAACTTAAATGTGAGAAAAACACTTAGTAGTGCCAAATGCCATACAGGGAATCACTACTGTAGCTTCCAATAGAAGGTAACTTCATTAGATTTAAAAAAGCAGGATGAATCCGACATGGAACCTCAAAGGAAGACCGTTCTCAACATTCCACAAGTGATATATTTTATGTCTCTTCACTTAATTAATAACCATCGCCTAACATTTCCTTACCCAGAAATGACTGAATAAACTGATTCATTCATACATTCAGATGTTTATCTTTGGCAAATTATGCAACAGCTATTTACTCTGACTTCCTTCAACATATTTACTTCATAAGTATACCAAAGGCAATAACACCTGGTGCCCAGATTAATTAAGAGCAGAAATAGAATTTCAAGAAATGAAGTGGAAAGCTGTTGAACTCATGAAATAAATCAAGACTATAGTAAGCAATTGCGGCATAAACAGTACCTTTTCTGAATATTGTCAGTTGACGACACACAATCCTGTCGCACACACATACTGATAATTTCATCAACCTCCTGCCTCGACAGCTCATTAATATCTCGAATCTAGGGAATCATAAAATGTTTGGCTCAAATTAACAGGAAAAAGCGAAACAAGAAACTGTATATCAACTATGATGAGTATCATTTTATTACCTTGTTGAGCAATGTAGATTTTTCCTCAGCAGCTCTATCAAGAGCAACAGTAACAGAATTAAGAAGACGAACAAGGTACGATAATCTAGGTCGTTGTGCATTAGGTACCCGATAATCACCAGCATTCTCAGAGACCTGACAAACTCAGAGGCATCAACATATAGAACTTTCTAATCTGAATGGTAGTTCCGAATTTATTTGAATGGCAAGCAAAGAAAATAATTAATAGCTTACATACCTGCAATCTAAGAGACTTCTTTGTAACCAAAAAGTAAAGGTAGGAACTCAAACTGAAGGATAGCCTAAAGAAGATGAGCTCTGACGTCATTTGTTTCTGATGAGCATTAGTTAACTACGAATGCACAAGTGATGTGACAACATATTAGTTTCTTTCATATTTGGTACTGAAAAAAGAAAAGGTTCACAAGAAATAGCGTACCGATTGAGAGAAGCAGGAAGCAGCATCAAGGGTAAAGATATTACTCATCATACCAAATAATCCTTGCACAAAACCGTATTCATCGTTCTCTTCGTACGGCCAAACCTACACAATTTTGAAATGCATGTAGCAAAAGAAGAAGATTTGAACAACAAGCTGTGAGGAGTACCAAGGAATAACTGGAGAGAAATGCATGAAGCAAAGCCACTGGAAACAAATTTTTCAAGAAATCACTGAAAAATGGCTACTTCTCCATTTGCAATAATAATGTGCTCTCAGTGCATTAGTAAAAATGTGAAGCAGTTTGGCCACATGATCTGCTACATTTTTACCACCAAATCAGGGGAACAAGCACGTTTGATGAGCACATTCTCAGCCGCCTTCTGTGAAATAAAGTACTGTGGTTTTCAAAAAGGACTTTTACCTTGCTAAGTATGGCGACAACAAGATTGATCTGTTCCATGGTTAATTCATCTGCTTTAGAAATATCTTCCCTGATAACTTGATCAAAGAGCAACTGATGTCCCTTGACAAAATCTATAACCTCGCGAACTATTTTATTCTTCACCTATTTCATATTGAGAAACAAAATTCAAATATTAAAATTCGTAAGATACGTTACACTAGAGGTATAACTTAAAATAAGAGACCCAATAATTATAAGCACGAAGATCTCCCATGGATCAAAAATCATAATGTCCTACTGTAGCACTCAACTCTCGGCAATTTGAAACGGGATTTCGTAATTGTTAAGAATCGTCCCATGTGGACGATGAGAGAGTAGTGAACTAAGTATATAAAAGCATCCTACGCTACCACTCCACTCATACCCAATTTGGTCTCAAATCAGATTCCACAAACATGACACTTAACACAAATTGATTTAGCTCCATAAGGATACACATTATATTCACTAATTTCATATCAACAAGCTTAGTTTAGAATTCCAGGAAAAGATCAGAAATCTTACTCTGGCAACTAAATATTTATAATTCAGAGGCTACCAAAGACATGAGATGAAAGGAAAAACAGAAGAATCCAAATAAACCAACGGAGGCAGCGTAGCTGCAAGCATGTCTTATCAATTGGAAGGCATCTATTTGAATCACATTATTTAAAGTTCGTCTACTACTATCATATTCTGATCTCAGAATATATGCTATCACTTAATTCGCGCTCTACCAAAAAAACCTTATATTCAGTAACATGCAATCACTTGATATGCACTCAACTAATTCAAGTCCACAGAAGTATTAACCACAGGTTAAAAGAAGGTAACTAACCTCAAAGAACTCAGATGTGTCAACCAAAGAGGTTAATGAAGAAACCAATCTCAAAATTGAACATATGGCATGTCGCTGCTTTTGAATCTCCATGGCTACATCTTTGCCACCTTTAGCTTCAACCCGATTGAAGCCTCCCTGGAAACGCACACTCTTATACACAGAATGGGATAAACCAGTGAGTTTAGAAACTATACCTTCAACTGCAAACCCATCATCTTGCATGAAGCAAGATGTTCTATGGCACCCATGGAAAACAAAACCTGGGCACCAGGCTTCCCGTAATTGTGACTAATCCTCAACAGCATAGCAAGTTCAGCTTCAAGAGTAAATCCTCGCTGCGCACAACCCAAGAAATGTGAAACACGCCAACGACGATACAAAAAATGAAAAAAGACATCAAGAAATTAAACAATCCACAATAGAATAAAAAGCATATGATATCAATTATGCATAGACGAGAAAAACATTTATTGTACATACACCAAATCTACTGGACAAAAGATAGAAAACAAATTACCACGAAATACAGTAACAACTACATTCGAGTAGGCTAACATTAACATAGCTATTCAAGAGGAATCCTAGTAGGTATAACACCATTTGGCCCATTTCTTTCATCTCCATGAAACGAAAAAAAATCTTTCATAAGCCTTCATTACTTGTCATTGAAACAAAATAAATGGTATTAAACAAGAGATTCGAGTCGCAGCACTAAACCATCAGCCAAATTAGCGTGTTCACTCCTTTGTAGCTATGGTAAAAGAATAAATACAGGTGTATTGGTTTTCATTTAACTCTATTACAAATTATGCCCTGTGCTCACAGGTTCTGCAACTTAACACACTACAACAGTTCCATACTTTATTAGTTGTCTGAGATTAAAGTCCATCTAGTTGTAATGTATCCTCTGGCCAACATGCATCATAGCTGTGCCAATTAGTTAAATTGATCCCCATTCAAATCCATGATCATTACAAAATATATTTTTATGGTACCCTTTAGTTGTGAATCTGTCTAACCAATACAATTGTTTTATATTATAACAAATATAGAAACTAAGTGATAAGGTGTCCAGCTACAGATAAGTGGCTGATGGGTAGGTCAAAACCAAAACACAAGAAAATCAAGAAAAAAGTAATTCTAATCATTAAAATAAGAAGTTATATATTGCTTTTAATGCACGTCATCATAGCATGTAAAGGAGAAGGAAGTGAATTTTTATGGAGGAAGGGATACCTGAGAGGATATATTGCTAATGTCTGTCAAGCATGACCTTAAAAAGCCTCTGCTTTGTAACTGGCCCAAGAAGAACCGCTCATGATCAATACTGATAAATGCATCCAGAACATAAAAAGCTACTGTTTTACCAGCTTCACTACCTTGAATTGCATCCTTAGTTACCTAAAACATATAAATAGGGAAATTCAGAACAAAATAAAATTTCCCGACTCCCCCCGTCAACAGCCTACTCCGTATGTATATGCATTTTATTGCTGAATTTAATCTAAGAATGATCCAGTTTTAGCATATGATGGTTTTTCAGTGCATGGTTAATCACCCAAAAGGAAAATTGTCAAAAAGATGTAGACATTTAATCACTTTGATCATTAACTATGCTGATATATGCAGATAACAAACAAATCACAGCACTCTCCTTTACTCGTCCAAAATGGGTAGAAAACGAAAGGCTGGAGAACTTGTAAACTTTGGTCAGCTACTAAATTACATCATATGATTAATCTCCTGCGAAAAGTATGACATCTTGAGACAGATTTGGATAAAGAAAGAGGGTGCCCCGGAACTGTTTAACTAAAATCCTCAAGCCGTAGCCGACTAAACTAGGCAAGAGTTACTAGCATTCAATCATGTATAATTGGTACAGAAAATGCTTGAATCTTCATGTGGTTCTGTTACATGTGTAGCCAGTGATTGACTATACAACTTCTTTCAGAGAAAACACGACATATGAGTGAAGCATCTGCTAATGTTTAAAGATGCAACTTCCTAAATCCAAATAAATAATGATAAAAAAATAGTTTAGAACTATTTCGTAGAAGAAGCAACATACCAAATTTAATATTGCTTGAGCCTCTTTTCTTAGAATAGAAAAATTGGCTTGTGCTAATTCAGACTGTTCTTTATCAATCTGGAAGAATATACAGAAAAATATTTGAGAATGCACTTTCCCATTAAAAAATCGAACTATTAAACAGAAACTCTCCCAACAATGTAAAATAGGAGACCTTTTTGATATCCAGATCCTCTTCGCTATCTTGCTCTTCCCGCAGCAAGAACTGCAATACGGTTGCAGGGACATCTGGATCAAGCATATGCCGACAATACTGGAAGTAACTCAGAAGTAATGCATACTGGCTGAGATTAAAAAAAAAAAGAAATCCACTTATCAGATGCCTTTTAAAAAGAACAATCATAATTAATCAGCAAAACGGACAACACAACTAATGATAAGTTTGACATATGTACCGTCTTCTCAAAGCTTCTGATGATTCATGTCTAAGGATCGCCATTATAAGTTTGAATAGTATGGAATGGCAAGCTCCATTTGACAATTGTTTCACCAAGAGCACATCAAGACAAGTGAGATTATCCGAATTCATACCACCAGGGGATAAAAATCTTTCATCCCGTAATCTGGCCATGCATGTAAGTGAAACCTACAAACATCTCAGAGTATAGAAGGACAGGTCAACAATGTAAACAAGGAAAGCAAACTAATATTAAGATGATGACTTGGACATGATAATGAGAGCACGTCTCTCTTGAACTAACACAAGTTAAATGGGAAAACAGTACCTGAGTCAATAATGACGCCATCTTTAGAGAACAATCAGGGGAAGCAGAAGCACTTAAAGAAGCATCAAGCACCCTGACCATGACAAGATTCAAATAGTTATATACAATTCAAGAGCAAACTGAGACCCCACGAGTGGCACCTTTACTCACTGATCTATTAAAAGAATAATTGTGCTTACTCAAACAAAATTTCAGAACGATCCTCAAGAAATGTCATTCTTCTAGATACTGTTACCTGAAAGCAATTAATGGAAAGATGGTAAAATTAGTTTATGGACCTAATCGAAAAGAATCAAAGGCAAAAAAAAACCATGGAAACATGAAAATAGAGGAGTTTATCAGTAAAATTTGCAAAAACACAACAGAAAAAGAAAACATCAACCTCAACAATCTGAGACCAGCTAGTTAACATGTGAAGTTGGGCTGCCTGTTCCTCCAGGTTCTTATTATATTTCCAGCCCCATCTAACCAAAACCTGGATCGTCTCTCTAAGATCCATGACATCAGCTTCACCACCGACAGAGCTCACAGCAGGATTAACATATTTGCTTTTCTGTAGCCAACAAACAACAAGTAGAAGTGAAACCTTTGTACAGAACCCTACCTTGGTGTTGATGTTGATTCTTTCCTCATAACATCGCTCACTCTGAAAACCGTGGTACCAGATATATAATACAATGCACTGACATGTAAAGGAACCAACCTGCCAGAGTTTGTCACAGAATGAAGCAAGGTCAATTAACCGATCACCACGTTCCGAGAGATGATAAACACCACCCTTTTCAGATGTTGCCGGGTCTCCAAGTATCTTTTCTACCTACAATAAAAAAAAAAAAGATAGTTTGATCTGATATAATCTTACGAAAAAACATGAAATATCCATAAGATTGGTACTTACAGGCAACTCATATTTCAAACTAGACACAAGCTGAGAACTTTTCATAGAGGTATCAGGACATCTGAACTGGACAACCTCAAGCAACTCCAACACCTGAATTTTACACAAAAGGCGTTAACCAAGCATCTTGCAAAGTTAAGTTTCAAAAAAAAAAAAAAGTGATAAAATTTTATCCATAATCAAATTCTCAAAAAATCATTCATAAATATGACCCTCATTTACACGAGGTGTGAATTTAAAATATTTGATCAATAACGCAATTAGCTTAAACAATTAAAGTTAATTAAGAAGGCTCTTAAACAATACCTGACTCTTGCTGATTGATTTTATTCCAGGATGGTCAACATTTATCTGGAAACTAGAGTCTTTAGATAAATAAAGATCAGACTTAAAGTCACTAATGTTCTGCGCAAACAAATGACCAAGAATACTCAAGCAAGTTTCTCTGTGTGCAGATGCAGTCATGTCGCCAACATACAACTCCAATGCTAAAAGCTTCAACAGCCATGCTCTCTGAAAAAGAAAAATGAATGGAAGAGTTTTGCATATTCAGGGCACACCAAATACAACACAAGTGTTACAAAATAAATAATAATCAAACAAACAGTATAACTCCGTCTAGTGAACATCGCAGAGCCTATACTAAGCACCAAGTCACCAACACCTTTCTGAATATCCCTACCACTAGTACAACATTTAAGCCTAAAAACAAAACACATTTGACTAAGCTAACTAATATATGTAATGACTAAGAGCAGAAAGCACTTGAATAGAAAACTAAGTAGGAATCATAAGAACCTGGTGAAGCGAACTAATACGAAGGACCTGGCTGTTGTTTCTTTTAGGAAGAGCAGAAACACCAATTATATACAAGTGCTGGCATCATAAAGAAAAGCAACTGCCATTAGACGAAAACAACTAGTCTTATAACAATGAAAATATATCACTGAACATAGGGGAAGACAAACGCCATCAACTTGTACCTTTAAGAAAAACCGATATCTTTTGTTGCTTAAAAGGTCCATGGTAGGACCAGATGTTAATGGATCCGTGCAAAGTTCATAAAGAAGCTGCAAAAGAAAAAGGAAAAAACCAATAAGTTCAGAATGGCCTTATACCATGTATAACAACTCCTAGTAATACTAAAAAGCAGTACCACCAGACCTTAAATCCAAATTCATGCAGCAATGCATTAACTTCTGGCTTGGAGAGGTTTTCGAGGATATCAAGAATCACCTTCAAGCAACTGCATACAAACATGAGAAAAATCTTATTCAGTGAAACATCAACGGTGGCATGTATTAAATTGGATCAGTAATAACTGTAACAAGCAAAACCTGTAATGAAACTTTGGCTGTAGAACTGTCCGCTCTACTGACATATCCACATGAAAATTGAGAAGCAAATGTGTGATATTTGGGGGTGGGCGGTTGATATTATCGATGAGAAGCTGATAAACAGAAAGGAATTCAGAACCCACCAAGAAAGTATATAAAACAACGTTTTCGAAAAAAGAGATACCAAATGGTGGGAACCTGAATTATAAGAACTCCTGTGTCATCTTTAGTGTCTTCTATGGCCTGAGACTCTTCTGAACGTAACTCTAAGCAAGCTGCGTAATCCTCGATCAAACTCTGTGCAGCATTTGACTTTAGCAACAACGGGACGAGCCCAACCATGCGAGAACTGTCAACAGTGATAATTAAGAATCAAATTTTATGAAGTATAAGTGAAACAGCAGCTGAAACACAGTATATTACCACAAGTGGCAACTTTCTGGTAAAGAAATGTCTTCGTACAAAAAGATGAATGATTAGAATAATTTTCATTAGTAGGTTGTCTTCAATTGACAAATCGGGATCATCTTCACACAAAAAATGACAATAATTTGTACTACAATCAAGTCATAAACAGTCTGCAGTTTTCGGACTTGCATCCTAGTCTTTGATATATTAAGTGTTTTTTAAAATACTATCCACGGTGTCAGCATATATTCTGTTCACATCTAGGATTAGGATAACCAGCGCACTACTATTCTAAGTTAACATATTCAGAAATTTAAAAGAAGGCATTTCTGGACTAACATGTACACCATTGCCTGCAGAAGTGTTGGAACAGCCACATCCAAAACTTCTAAATTATCCTTCTTGAACTGCATATTATTTTAATCTCAGTTATTAGATACTCTAGGGTGACTTCATTATTGTGATGACCACATGACAGGATAGCATTGCCATTAAAAGTTAGATTCTAGCAGAAAGCAGCAAAATTTTCCATGAGGAGATCATTTCTTTAAATAACAAACTTTTCTGAAACTATTTAAGATCAAAATTTAACTGAAACTTGCCATACACTGCAGCATTAACTGAAGTATTCATAACAGTTAAACTGTTGCAACATGTCCTTTTAACGGCATGTTACCAATTCACATCACTAAACACACAATACACATAAAAACACAGGGAAGCCCAATAGCATGAGTCATTTCTCTTAAGGCCCACCATGATATTGTAATACGTGCTCCAACAAATTACATGCTCCAATAGAACGCAAATTAAGAACAGTTAAAATATACCTTAGAATACTCATGATCTTGATTGAGCTTTGCTGAATTTGTAGTTGAAAATCATATCTTACATACTCCAACAAGGCGACAACTTGATTCTGATCTTGAGAAAGGATTCTATCCAAAGGCTGCTAGGTAAAAGCATCAAGTGAGACTATGGTTATAGAAGACCCCTACCAGATGCCAAATAAACATAAACCAACTCAACATGATATTGACGATGAGTCGATGACTGTGTAGACAGTACTGGCTTTACAAGCAAGCTCTAGGTGGCTTCTAATACCTATGTGCTGTGAATTATTAATGCTACATTACATTAGTACCGTCTGTGTCATTCACCGCGTAATGTGTGCTTGTCTCCTCCTAATTTAGTTGTTTCTAATACTTGACCTCCCTTTATTCGTGCTTTATCCTAATATCATTCATAACAGCTCACATTTCAAATGCACCTGGACTACTGCCATTTATAGCAAGCAGGGGATATTCTACCCTATCAAATGTCACCCTATTAGATTGTAAAGTATGCAAGGATTATAGATATTACCTGGTATAAAGGACGCCAGAAGTCAGCTACAAATAAATCCTTCTCCAAAACAAGAATAATAATTTCCAAGGATAGCTGCACAGCATTTTCTAAAAGGTGACCATAAATTTGAGTAGTTCGATCAATTATGAGGCCGTTAACTCCCGGCAAAAGAATCCCCATGATATTACGAAAGATGGCTTTACCACTCATGAAGTCCTGTAACATCATCATAACACACACAATAAGAAGTAGATGTCGTACACATGAATATATTATTCAACATGGTTTCACGAAAAATAAAACAAGAACCAACAGAATACATACTTTCAGCAACTCTAGCACAGGGACCTGTGTCTCAAGGGGAGTTGACTGTGACTGTGTAGAAGACTGGGACTGGTGAACCACGTTATCAATGTCCTCGTCCTCAAGGTCGTACATGCTCAATATCCTGTAAAATACAGACATTGTTGTAAGTATCGGCTCGTTGATCTAAATCTAAACAAACATATTTTCCAGGTAGGAAAGCATCATACTCCCATGCCAAAAGCTGTACCTTTTTCATAGCATTTTAATTCATTCGAATGTAGTAAGTTAAACTAGAACAAACATTATATGTTGTCTGATATTGCCGTGTATATATTCTTAATTTCATATCTGACATCTCTTTATGCTTCATAATCAACATGTATTTGAAATGGAAGAAGATCTTTCTTTTTTGTGGAGTGAAATGGAAGGGTATTAAAACCTAGGGCCGTGGGGTAACAATTAGTCTTGACCCTTCATGTATTAATAACAATGTTAGCCATAAAAAGACACATCATGCAACATCTAGAATAGGGAGAACTTACAACCTTGTATGCTAACTAATGTCAATAGACTAAACATTTACTCAATCATATCTATGGAAAAGGATCCCAGAGGAAAGCTAGAACTAAATTTGTTTAGAAAATTACTGGATCATGCACGCTTACATTTTGAAGTGCTGAAGGCAAACGACAACCAACTGCCATTTCTCACTAAGATCTGCATAGGCTCTCTGAGGAAAAGGCCCAAAGACATGATCATATATGAATCTGAAGATGCCAAGGAACCTGGAGAAGTAACAAGTAAAAAATAACTAATTTAGGTATCAATCAAAAAGATTGAAACGTAATAACTAATAATTAAATGTTAAATTAAAATAAAAGGGATGGGAAGACAAAAAGTGATAACATTACCTGCGTCCTCTATCACTCACATCTCTCTCTTCAGCTATCAGCGCATTTAACAAATTAAGGAAGGAAATTGTTGAAGGGTACTTCTCCATCCTCGATTCTACTTCATTCAACTCGAAACGCATATCATAAACCTACAGTCTAAGAAGTAAGAAAGCAGTATATTGAGCAATAACTAGCACTGCAACTGAGTAGCATTAATTTTCGCCAAGGTTTGAAGGTTCAATTTAAGTTTCATAGTATTCTACATGGTCTTGCTAAACAAAAATAAGAATACAATTGTCATAAGGATTCAAAATATGATTTTTCACAAATGTCAGTACTCAAATACAATAACAATAGTAGACTAGATTGTCAATGACCATGTAATGAACTTCAAGTATCCCCATTAATGATAAAACAGTCGCGTATTACCAGAAGTATTTACCTGTGTAGACATCTGCTGCACACTAGACCCGGAGGAAGGCCCAACAACTACTGGCAGATCATACTGTTCGAGATACCTCCAGATAGTATCTTTTAGAGTGGGAGATACTGGAATAAAAACGCGTATGGCATTCCGCAGAGCACCCTGAAAAGTACATGCATGTCACACATAAGAGAGAATTGTGACTCCGAAATATCAGACCACCATCTCAGACTAGAGGCAGACTTTTATGAAAAAGAAACTTCACTAAGACATTGGCATCAGGAAATGGTACTTAACCTTCAAATAAGAAGGCACATTTTCGTAACTCAGAAGCTTGAATAAGGGTTCAATATCAGGAAACCAGTTTTTCCTATCATTGGGATTTCCATTCTCCACAACCTACAAACAATTTGATACACCTCAAAACCTGAGTATTAATTAATGTATGTGCAACCTGTGTACAAAAGGGGGGAAAAAACAATTCATGGAATTAAAACACCGAGACATCTTCAGCAGAAACATTGTGCAAACAAGGACATTGGTGGCAGAACTGCTTGCAACTTTAATGGCACCCTAAGATGCTTTAACAATTAAGACACAATTGCTACAGACATATATAAAAAGAAACGGAAAGAACCTTCTGAAGAATGTTCAAGTATGCAACCAGTGCTTTTGCATCACCCTCCTCAAACTCGGGCAACATAGCTCCAGAATTCTGATGAGACTGCTTAAACCTCTCTTCATAAATGGATAAGCAATCGAACAGAGTACTCCACCCAACAGAGCGGAATGTTTTACCCTGTAGTAATTCCCAAACCTTAGAAGCACCCTCCTGACTAGATGCCTGAAAGAGAACACCAAATCGTAAAATCACTGCATAACAAAGTGCCCAGCATCATGAAGTGGGATTTGGCATACCAATGTACTCAGCATCTTCAGGAAAGCAACCAGTGTTAGAACATTAGTATGATCCTCTCCAGCAAAGTTGACGAATGTCCACAAAACCTCGTTGCCAGACAACAGATCTGGTTCCTTCTGATAAATGTCATAGCAAGTAACGATCAACATATTTGGTGCAACCAGCATAAACAAATATGGAAGCACTATATAAAAATGCTACCCAGATTACATAACATGGTCATTGGCACCAAATCAGCATGACAACAGCACAGTTGGCAGCTTTTTTTGTTAGGTGGCTGCCTTGCTCTAAGGATTACTTCCATCTTTCTCAAATATGTTGGGTATTCTTGGAAATCATAAGAAGAAGTTGTCTAGTTGGTATCAGTGCTTCTTTTTGAAGATATGTGCCAGTCCGGTCAGAAGAAAGTGGAAGATCCATTGGTCAGGAAGTGTGAGCTCCCTGATGTTAAGTGTGAAGGTTCCAGTGTTCTATCGTGTATCTTATGAATTATGATAGACTGTTTGGTGAGTAAAGCTTGGCGAATTTTTTGATTTGTTGACCACTGTAATAATATTACGGGGATAATCGATTGGGTTCAGATTAAGAAGTTATTCCCTCCACAATGTGAAGCTGACTGTGATCCATATAACGATTAACACTTTAAGTTACTTGTACTATTCACCATCTCTTTCTCAATAAAATGGTGTTTATCAAAAGAGGAGAAAATCCATGAACCGCCATTCAGTGTCATAGTATGAGTATCTTATGGTCTGCAATTATATATATTGGACAGCAACAAATGATCATATAAACATTGAAGACATAACCCTGAAATTTAATGTATCCTGACCTGATAAATTTCGCTAACCAATTCCAAGAGAGAAACAAAAGGTTGTGGAGGGTTTTCAATGGTCTGTTGAGAATCCATATCATTATCCAGTTTGAGGTCATGCAAACCAGCCATGGGGTACGCGCTAAGGGCACTCATTGCCTTCTCTTTCATTTCTTTAACCTAACAAATGTGTTAGAACAAATAAATCACCCAAACAGCACAAAAAACTAAAATAAAAGAGGAATTCTGTGAAAAATAGAAAACAGAATGCTACAAATGTGATTGTGTAAGCTAACTGACCTTGTCTCTAGCTAACGGATGTGAGAGAAAACAAGTCATCAACTTGTGTAGATATGCACTGTACATATATATCATATCCTCATCATCATTCTGTCGAATCACAAGAAGAAGAAAAAAACACAATAATTGATTACAAGGTAAAGCATTTAAGAAGTAAAGCCTGGCGAGCAATAAATCGACTGTACAGTAAATAAACACAACTTGCATACACTAAGATATTGCTTCTATAAACCAATGACACGTAGGCTTATTAAACGAAGCCGGTTACACCACAAAGAAATAAGCACCGATGTAACTGGACCTTACTTGAGGCAGCAAATTCATCTCAAAGAATTGCTCCACCCTTACAGATTACCTAAAATAACCGTTCTATATCAGTAAATGCCCAAGAGCGAATTTTAACATCTGGGGTGGGATTTGTTCAAGATATCCCATCATTATTTTAATGAGAAAAATATATACGATCATTCCCCATTCAACACCCTGAATTCCAGTGTCCTCAAGTGGTCAGTCAGTCATGGACTCATGGTCGTGTAAGAAAGTGGGTTAGGACAACCCATCTGAAACCGAGATGTGTGGAAACCTACAAATTCAAAGTTTAACTGTCTTGATCTGCGGGTCAGATGTTGAATAATTTTAATTTGGACTTGGTGATGTTAATCATAAGTCGCACACGGCCTTTGTGAGCCACCAGGCACCAACTTGTCATAGTTCCGCCAGCCTTCTGATGCCAAGTATGGTGGCGCTGAGTTCACTTTCAGTGGCACCAATTTCAATGCTACCATCATGCAAATATCCTGATCTAAAGTGCTTTGCCCTGGTTCAAAGTGTTGTATATTTTACAAGGCTATGAGCTGTTTTCTGAAGGTGGAGTTCTCTAGGGGTGGAGTTCTCTAACTTCGGTATGTGAGAAATATTCATATAGATGTACTAATTTGGGGAAAAGGCAAAACTTTTTCCCAAATATGATAGCCCACTAACAAAAATTCAAAAATGTGAAGAAGGTTCAATCTTTCGACTGCTTGTTAAAGTAATACGTAGTATATGAAATAGTAGGGTCCAAGAATGACAATTTCATGCACACAAATTAACCTACTTAATGATGGATATAAGTAATTAGCAGGTGAACCTGATAGGCTGCTGTTTGGAGAACCTTATCCAGTAAGAACTGGAAAACATTGCTTGAACATATGACCTCCAAGCATGAAAATATATTCGCTAGTTCACTAGAAGAAGCCCCGGATATTGTCTCCCTAGCAGTAAGTCCATCTTGGGTTAACATCAAATGTACAGTCCAGGCAAGTCTAATGACATCAACAAAACCTTCAACATTGGGGTCATTCCCAATAGCAATCACCTAAAGCAGGAGGAAGATCAATAAACAGTGTGAGGAAGGATTTGAAAACCTACTTTTTAAACATAAAAGAGACAGTCGCAGTTAAGCTTACAAGTTCATGAAATTCCCGTCTGAAAGAAGTATCCCCAGCGAGCGTAGAAGCTTTATCTGGTACTGTACTTAAAGCATCTGATATGAAAGTGATTACCACAGAAAATAGAAGCCCGCAAGCTATCTGCAGAGGAATTGGGTAAGAAACATGTTAGGAGGCAGAACCAACAAAATCCCCTCTTCTGGATACCTTTGCTTCCGGCTTAGTATTGAGTGGTACAATATAAGGTATAAAACTGAAACTTCTCTAACCTTGTACTATAACTTTTTGCAGCAGTAACTAATGAATAAACATGAAGAATTATCAAATTTCCCAAATGAATAGTAAATAACACCTGAAGCTGTAGAGTTGCACTGCTACCATTAACATCGGTGGCACAGTCTTTAAGAAGAGAAAGGACATCCTTTACATCCTTTGGACCTACAAAAATCCATAACATAGTCAAACAGAAATACTTTCAAATAGGTGTTTCATATTTACGCATAATCTAGCTTGGTGATCGGTACAACTATAAGCCTAGTCATCATTTTCATAACAAAAAGAAAGTATTTCTTAAGACTCAAAATTTTATAGGGGCTCAATGTTGGTGTTTGGGTTGTTGACCATAACCGCTTAAAGTTGTGGATATTATCACCTCTGTCTGTCGATAACAAACACTTGCTCAAACTACATTCGACGATAAGAACCAGTCCAAAATTAAACTCAGTTGTGGTATTTGATACCCTTCTCCATAAAACATGTGTTCACATGAAAAACTACATGCACCTAGTGTTTACCTAAAAAGTTACAATGAAAGACTACCATACGCACGTAGGTGTTTTTTTACAAAAAAAAAAAAAAGTCGTGTACAGCCAGAATATGAAAATATGGTGTTTATTGTACTTACCCATCCGAACTACAAAGACAGAAAGAACAAGGCAATGACAGAGCATAAGTCGCTCCCTACAAACAACAGCACGTCTTTCCACAAGAGCACTTCTAGGATCAAGAATATGCTGTTCACTCTGAGGTCCACCCAAACCAGCTGGCTCCTCCCGATTAAGTTCCTAAAACGACAAATAAACCTCGAATTTAACTCAAAGAAGAAAACGTATTCAATTGGTAAGGCAACTGAGAAGTAAGAGAACTTGTGTGAGGTCATCTTAAAAGCAACGTAGATGAGGTTGATGAAAACTCTACTAGCACTACCTCGATTACAGATGCGGCCTATGACAGTGCAATTGTGACATTTTGAAGTCCAAAATCTATAACGATAGACACACATGCTGATAATTTTTAGTATTCAGAAATAGGAAAACGGTAGCATGAAGCATATCCAAACCTTTATAAGAGTCATTATTCGTTGTCTAAGGCCAGCATTAATGAGATCTTCCAAATACTTCTGTATCTCAGCAACAAGATCAGCTTCATGTCCTTGATCAAGAACGACAGCCTGCACAACCACCACCCAAACAAACAAAATGTGTTATAGTGGACTGGTAGAAGAACATTTCACTTAAAAAGTAACATCAAACTGATGAAACCATGCAAGTGTTATTAGCTTACCCTCAAAAGATTGAACAATGCAGCTACCAAATCTCGTCGCTCGGTATACCATATTCCAGCTGCAATGCGCAAAATTTCCAGAGGCTCCCTTTCTAACATTCCCCGCTACACAAATGAGAAAACCAATTAGATAAAGAAAAAAATCACTTAATAATCAAGGAACCGCATACAAGTATACAACTCCAACTTACTTCTTGATTTGTAGCAACAAGCAATCGCACACAATCTATTTCGTTAAGATGGAGATCGTCACTCAATTTCAACGCCTGCAGTATTCATACCCAATATAATTTGTATAAGTGTAATAGTGTTGTGTAAAGCTAAAAATGACTGATGTTAATATACGTTATAATTTATACTGCTGACGATAATCGTTTTCACAGCCTCTAATCATCAAACTAACTTTAAAAAGAAAAAATAGTATCACTTACAATCTGAACATCTTGATCATCTAGTGATATTGGTGGAGAATCAGCAAGTCTTACTTCCTTCGATTGAACTTGAGATCTATCAGATGCTTTGGGAGCCTACAAAAAAAAACAAAGAATTAAATAAACAAACAACAGAAGAAAAAAAATCTTATAAATACTAAACCCTAGAAATGTAAGAAAAAAAGACAATACCGGATATGATAGAAGTGATTGAAGAGAAGGTAAAGAACTCCGAATCGTATGCATTAACTCAATCCTTTCACGAGGAGTTGGAGGAGATGGAGCTAACACTATTGATTCAATCGCATGGAGAAGAAGTTTCGCTGAAACCATTTTTTATTTCTGTGAAATCGATAAATCTCTTTCTTCTTATTATGGTGATTTTCCAAGTACTACTACTGAAACTACGAAACCCTAGAAATGAGAGTGTGGTTTCATCTTCTTAGTAGTTCGAAGAGCGGGAAAGTATTTATGTTTGCGATTTCTCTGTCGCGAGCGAGATGTGTCTGTGGACGGGAAATGGAACTCCCTCTTCTTTTTTTATTCTTAAACCCTACTGAGTACTTTTACGGGGGAGGGGCGGATGGAAATGAGTAGCACGGGTTTTGGGCCCATGTTAGGGGCTGCATAGGTTTAAGAGCAAGTCTTAGAGCATCACCGTAGGGTGAGCATATGAATCCAAACCCGTTAACTCGATCAAATCTATCCACAGTTTGACGGATGGACACTCAACCTGTTCATGTATTTTTAAAATCCATTGAATAATAAGTTGGGTGTGGGTATAAATATAGAAATCCATTGGATACTCATTTTCATTCTGTTTAAGGGTAAATAGGAAATTGTAAAATACAAAGAGACATATGTGTATTTTACAAGTATTATACAACTTTTAATGTTTTCATTCTAACCTAGTTGTATATACTTTTAAAATTTTACTTTTTGTTATTGGGATGATATTATTATAATTTTAGCATTGTTATGTTGTAATAACTTAATATATTTTTTAAATTTCAGTAATTTAATGTTTAAATATGTTTTTTTGTTAACATATTAACTATTTTTATTTTTTCTAATAAAAAACATAAATTCGTGGATTTATCCGCATCCCAAAATCCGTCCATCCGTGGGTGACGGATTGGCCACGGATGCAAATTTAACACCCGTTATTTTGATGTGTTGGATTTGGGTGGCACCAAATCCACGAGTTTCACCCGTTGCTTACCCCTAATCCACCGTGTGCAAAGTGTAATAGCTATACTAAAATGGTAGAAATAGTTTTTTGTGTTCGTAGGTGGTGCGCAAGAGGTAAACTATATTTGAACGGTGTTAACGGACCTTGTGGTTATAAACTTGGGACGTGTTTAAAACACTGCCAGCTTTGTATCCATTGTTTGAAACGCAACCCACATATTGAAGGTGTTAAAACATCCACCAAGTTCAAATTTAATATTTGGCGGTTTTAGAACTACACCTAACATTAAAGCACAGTTTAAAACCGTAAGCTCAGTTTAAAATTGCACCTAAATTGCAGTTGGATATTAGGCACAGTTTAAAATTGAGCCTGATTTAAAAATATTTTTTAAACTTAAGAGGAGTTTTAAATATCGCTCGATGTTTTAAACATCGTCCAGCTTTTGGTGCAGAATTAAACATCGCGCTGTGTTTAAAACTCGGCTAGTCAAATTTGAAAAATGGTAATTCAAATCGTAAATTTGTCATTCCATTTTACCCTATATGGTATAAATAGCTTTATGCCATATATATTGTCGCACCAAAATGGTATATTTACCATATTAACTCTATGACCATGGATGTTCTTACGGTGGAATCCAAGCTATTCCAAAATTGAAAAAAATGTGAAATGTCAAGTCTAATAGCTTTTAAGTTGGGATCTTCCACACACTTCCTCAAACCATGTTATAAGGTTTTATGGAAGGATTTTGGAATTCAAGCGAAGGCGGCAATTGAAATAATGTCTAACGTCAATCCAAATTATGTTTTATTTGTCAGAAAACACAATTAAGTTTGGCGTAAAATGCTAATCTAATTAGCGTTTTCGGAAACGTTCTTTAAAATCAAGGTCACAATTTATATTTGATAAGAACAAAATATTTTATGCTTTTGTTTATATGTTTAGCCACCGGTAAAGATATGATATAATACATTAATTGATGAACGCAATTTCAATAGCACCAAAAGCTATTTTTTTTGTCGTTTTGGAATTTTTCTACCATTATACTTGAATTTTCATAATTTATTCAAAGTGTTAAGGTATCATGGAACTTGGAAGATGGAGTTCTTCCACCATAAGACTTTCTCTAGACGGCTATAAGTCTTATACTAATATAAAGGAAAATTCTATTTTTTGTAGGTCACAAAAAAGATAAAATGCTTGGTGTAACCCTGATATTACAAAAATAACCTCCAACATCATTAATACCAGTATATATATAAGGGTAAAATTGTACATTAAACATATTTTTATCTATTTACAAGAATGTTATTGTTCTAAAAATAAATTATAAAAACTTCAAACATTTATATCTTTTAAAATACAAATCGGATTTTTTGTTAAATTTACATATCTGGAAAGCTCTTTGAATTATATACTCAATGAATACAAATAAGATATTAAATTTTTATTTTTAAATAAAAGATTTTATTGTTTTCAAATTTTATGTTGTTAGAGAATCTCAATACAAATATGTGCATCGCATATGTGTTATCATTATATACGGAATAAGAAAGTTATTTTTGGGGTTGCTGACTTTTCTTGAAGGGCTCTCCCCAAGATGAAAAAATATAGTCATTTTGTAGTAATTTGTATAACCCCTTATCTTATTTTTTTATAATATCTAAATTATCCTTGATTAATTTATGTTAATGAACTAATTAAGTGTTAGTGGCCAAATTAGATTAATGAATTGGGTTAATTGATTGTTGGTACTTACATTTTGTCTAAAGTTAGTGTTTGATCTAACTTTTGTCCAACTTATGGTTAGTGATCGGAAATAATGTTGAACCCTGTTGAATTGGTTAAATATTGACTTCTGTTAATTGATTAAAGTTTGGTCGAGGACAATCAAAGACATCCATCGTCATTTCCAAGTATCAACCTTAAGTTGGACAATAAAACAATAGAACATGTAATCTATAAACTGTGAACATTTGTGTGTGTTTTTTATGTGTTTGAACTGAAATATGAACTAAAAATGTTTATATGAACGAAAATTTGAACTAGAAAAAGGTTTATTTGATTTCCTGTCAGATATCGGAAATTATCGGAAAAATATCTGATATCTGTTAACCTTATCGTAATGGAATCAGAATTGATTTTTAAGATTCTATCGAAAGTTATCGGATACCGGATATCCGATAAGCCTTTTTGTAACAGAATCGGATGAGCCAGATTCCGTTTCGATAAGTTCCGTTGACAGTCCTACATTATGTTAGTGAGATTTGACAATTGTACGACCACTATTCCATTCACTCCTTCAACCACCGAGACGACTTTCATACTTTATCGTCGTGAGTGTATTGTTACACCGCACTTGTTGTAGACCGCCAGACCAAAACCCTAGTAAATATCCCCCCATGTGACTGTTGATGTCTTGAACATGTCTTGAGTCTATTTTATAGACGTGTATTATTTGGTCAATTGTTGACCTAAACTGTTAATCTTAGCATATTGTTGAGTCTAACTCGTTTTTGAGACTAGCATATTGCTGAGAATATCAATGATGCTTTAAGCATCATTGTGTTTGAGAGTCTGATTGATATTAATAATTGGTAGTTGAAGTGTATCATTGTGCCAGCTGAGACATCAATGTACTTATATGACTTTTAAAGTTGTGTGAGTGGTAACGTTACGTGAGCGCTAGACTTGTGTGATTAATAGGCTTGTGTAAGCGGTAGGCCCCTGTAAGCGCTAAGCTTATGTTAGCGTTAGGTTTATGTTAGCGCTATATTTATATGAGCACTAAACTTGTGTAAACGCTAGGCTCATGTGAATACTAGTGTTAGTAATTCTGAAATAATTTTAATTTCGCCTTATTGTGCGTGACAAAGTTAAGAAATTCAGAATGTTGTTGGTAGCAGTACCAACGAGCGATTGAGGGATCGACCAATGGTGGAAAAGAGAGACCGACCAAGGTATAGAGAAAGACCGACCAAGGTGGAGTGAGGGACCGACCAAGGTGGTAGCAAGGGACCGACCAAGGTGGTAGCACGGGTTTAATGAAAGAACGGACTTGGTAGTCACGACTCCATGCTTCGTCTATCATATAACCGTTTGCAGTATTTTGACATATATTTAGTTATAATACCAAGGACTAAATAAAGAGAAAAACAAAATTTTAGGAATTTAAAATAATGGTATATTAATATATATTAGATGATTGCAAGTCCTTGTTGTGTGCAGGACCTTGTTGTGTGCAGCTGTTAGAGGAGCAAAGGAGTTTTAAGGGAAACTCTAAAATAAAATAAATAATATAGCCTAAAATAAAAGGGAGTGGGGACCGTCCAAGGATGGCCGACCGGCCGGCGGGTTGACACCGGTCCCACAACCCTTTTTTTTTAGTATTAGTTCCTCCTCTTGTTTTCTCTTTGAAGCTACTTGCTCTTCGCGGCTATAAGATCTTCGCAGTTATATGCTTCAAATACAATTATTGTTATTCACACCCATAGGCATTAGCCCTTTTATATCCAAAATTTCAGAAGTGACGTCCTTCAGTAGAAACGATGTAGATTCTTTATACGATGTCCGTTTTTGATGATCATCCCCAATTCGGAAACGAAGAATCGGTGGACATCTTTGTACGCCGAAGGAATTAGGTTTTGGGCTCGTTTTGGTTGCTTAAAGGAGTAAACAAAAACCTTTCAGATGAAATTCTGACAGTTCTTTCAGCTTGTAGTTCATCTAGGTTTTAGGCCATATCTCTTAAACTGTTAATTGGAATATGATGCCCTTTTAGTATGTAGTAGTGGACATGTAGGTAACCATATGTTGTTTAGAACATTTTGCCAGATTCTACATCCATCGTCACGTTTTTGCAAGGTGATTACGATGATGTGTCAGAAATTTGGTATTAACCAAAATTAGGGTTTTGTTGTATTTCGACCAATGTTGGGATTTTTAATGGAACCAACATTGGGAACATGTTATTTAAGCTCGAACAATCATTATTGGAGCTTTAGCTTTGCATTTGGCGCGATGGTGACTCAGTGCTTACATGAAGATGTGGTATTTCCGACTTAGTGTATCCATGCACAACTTGTTATTCGTTATGATAAATCAATATTACTCAATTAAGGTTTGAATATTGATCTAATGTCACTTTATAAATTCAATCGGTGAATGTAAGGAGGAATTAAGTCGTTCTATACTAGTAGGCAATCTATTCAGGAGCATTGACATCCACTCAGGAACAAAAAGGTATTATGGATGTTTATTATGTATAGTCATAAATCATCCAGGAAAGAGTTGTGATCATCACCAACGATATTATGAGGACAATGCTGCTCTATACTAGTGATTAGCTCATCTACAAGTTGTCCTATCATTATAGAAGAGTAAGCACCGAGTTGCACAATACTAATGTTGTATGTAGAATATTGAGAGCTAAGCCGGGTGAGTCTCTAATATCATATGTATATTTTTTAGAGAGAGAGAGTACATGATCAGTGCGAGATGCCCGTAGTGAGCGTTCGATATTTTAATTTTCTCACAAAATATAAAAATATGAATTTTATGCTTTTGATGTCTGGTCAGTAGCATAGATAAAATTATATTATTTCTTTGATTCTACTGCTGGGTAAAGATGATTTTACTATTTTATCCTTTGTTAAAAATCCACTATCTACAATAAAACATAGTAATTCAATCAAATTTTGGTGAGATAAATGGAAGGAAACCTTGTGTTGAAGCTCAGGCTCCCTACTATCTTCAAATTATCATCACAAAAAAATTATAGCATCAAAGCAAATGGAGCTTGGAATATACAACAAAAAAATGTAACAACATTAGAGGTAGAAGAAGTGGCACATTTCTTCAATGTATTGGGTTCTCCTCCAAATCTATCTACAAAAGAGGATTAATTAAAATGCATTGTTCCAGCAGGATTCATCACTAAAACTTGTTATAATTGGTTATTAGAACAAAACAACATACCTCCGTCAATGGTCCCTTCCAATTGCATCCGGTGCAATCAGTCCCTTCGAAGGTCTAGTTTTTCGTGTGTGCAGCTTCTCAAAATGCAATACCTACAATAGATAATTCGCTAAGAATAAACTACAACATTCCTAGCACGTTGTGCTCATTTTACAATCTACACACATAAACTGTGTGGGATTATTTCTTGGGTAGCTACAATGTCAGATTTGTATAAAGTGGCAACATTTTAGCTCAACTCTAGGCTTGGAAATTCAAAAGGGGAAGAAATAGAGGAAGGAAAATTTGGCCTATCCTGATTTTTGCTATATGTTAGGTTGTTTGGAGAGAAAGAAATAGAAGGATAATGACAAATAAAGCTCCTAAGAAATAAGGAGTGTTGATGAATGAAGTCAAGGCAACAATTTTTCTATGGGGATCAATTGGAAAATGGTTTAGGATTACTCTTTTAAGGAGCTAATCACCCATTGAAAAGTTGTAATAGGTTGTAAGTAGTTCTTGATGCTGCATTTTGGTGTCTGTTTTAAGCTTGTGTACATAACCTCTTTTTTCAATTCAATATTAACATTTTTCTTTAGGAAAATATTTATATACACAAAAGCAAACCTGTCTGTATTTTTTACCTTTGAATTAATATCTAAAATCCATACTATTTATCTCTGATATAAGAAAAATAAATAAAATGATTATAGAAGATACAAGCTATAACAATTATTTCTAATCGCACCGTTTTACATATTTAATTTGATTTTTCTAAATGTTAATTCGAGTATGTAATTTAAAACTTAAACATAATTCGCTAAAACCAGTGAAAAGATGATCTTTTTGCTTCCTAAGTCGAAATTTTATGCGTCCTTTTTGTTTTCATGGATGTGGTGAAGACGACCTTTTTAAAATAGGTGGTGGTGGTGACCTTGGCTCATATCCATCTCGACCCATCCTTTTATCACCCAATAGATCAAGAAAGAAGAAAAACAATTAGTAACACCAAACTAATAAGTTAAAGGTTAATTAGGTGACATTATGAACAAGAATTTGCATTGGCCTATGTTTTTAGATCCTATGAATCAATTAGGTTCGCCAGCGAATTGAGATAAGAGGAGGATCATGCATAATAATCACAACACCTGAGAAAAAAATGTCCTCATCATGGTTGATTGAAACCGGACACACAATTTATTTTTTTGATCGGTCAAAGAAGAAATTCATTGAAAAGAGAAGGTACTTAAGGGGGGTACCTCAACCCAATGAATACAAAAACAAAAAAAAAAACCTAAAAAGAGAGAACAAAATCAAAGAGGGCGAAATAGTGAGTCCCAAAGAGCTATAACCATATTTGCAGTTAGACCTAACATTTTTTTATTAGATTTGGCCCAAAAGAAAGCTTGAAGTTTAACGTTTCGAATAATACTTTCCAATCTTTTCCTTTTGTTTTCGAAGACTCTTGAGTTACGCTCCTTGTATATACACCACCAAATTGCTACTGGGATGTTATTCCAAATTCGACAAAGGCGATCATCTCCCCAGTTGAATTTCCAAGAGTTAACGTTTATAGAAACATTTGAGTTATAAACCCAATTACTCCTAGACCCTTCATTAAAATAGTTCCAAATCCTTCGGATCCTCCAACAATCATAGAAAAGATGCTCGCTAGTCTCATCGATTTCACCACAAAAACAACAAAGGCTAGAAACCTTCATGCCCCTTCTTAGTAGCTTATCTTTAGTCATTAACCTATCATGAGAAAGAAGCCAAAGAAAGAAATTAATTTTGCAAGGATACTTACGGCTCCAAACAACATCGATTGTGAAAGTTGGCACTTCTTGTTCCTCTTCGTTCTTAATACCATCTTTAACCGTATGTTGACCATTAACATTCCCATCCCAAATTCGACTATACACGATACCTTCTTGAATAGAGAAAGAAGAGAGAAGATTTGATATATTTGATACTTCATTTGAGATGGTTTGTGAGTATCTTTGTCTAGCCATAAACTTCCACCTTATATCGTTATCAACTATATTGAACATACAAGCCACCACACGCCCCTTTGTCCTTGAGACTTCATAAGCCGACGGAAACAAATCACATAATCTTCCTTCACCAATACAAACATCTTCCCAAAATCTAGTTTCCTTACCCGCGCCAACCTTGAATTTAATATGTTTGTTGAAATCTTCTAGCTCTTTATAAATGTTATACCAAAGGCTACCTCCTTTTGAACCTTTAGGTTGGAGAGTTTCCCAACCGGTGGAGGTTTCACCGAATTTTTCGACTATGATCTTCCTCCACAAAGCATCTTTCTCTAAGCCAAAACGCCACCACCATTTCTTAAGCAATTCCGAATTCACTAGTTTAGTTCTTCTAATACCAAGCCCTCCTTTTTACTTCGTTTTTATCGTCATATTCGAAACAACATTGTGGATTCTTTTGGTATTTTGATCATCATCCCATAAGAAGTTCCTCACCATTTTATAATTTTCCTAGTTATTGCGCAAGGAGCAAGAAAAAGAGATAGGTAATAAATAGGTAGACTCGCTAAAATGCTTTTAATGATAGTTAACTTACCGCCTTTTGCTATAGATTTTCCGTTCCATGAAGTAATTCTTTTCGCACAAGTATCTAATGTTTTCTCCCATTTTTGTGAACCTCCAACTTTGTTGCCCAACGGAAGACCAAGATATATACTAGGAAAGCTTGCAAATTTGCATCCCAACATGTTTGCAAAATTTTCAACCCCCTCTTCCACCGCGACACCATACAAACTACTCTTTGAGAAATTAATCTTCAAACCCGAGACTAACTCAAAGCAAAGAAGAAGGTAGCGAAGGTTATCCACTTGTTCCTCCTTCGCATTAAGAAAGACAATTGTATCGTCGGCAAATTGCAAAATGATTTATTTTTGTTCCTCCTACCTTTACCGAAAACCCCGAAATTTGATCTAATTCTTGCGCTTTACTCAACATACAACTTAAGACTTCACCCACAACTGTGAAGAGGAAGGGAGAGAGTGGGTCTCCTTGCCGAAGCCCCTTCTCACTTCCAAAATAACCATATGACGACCCATTAACAAGATCCGAAAATTTAGAGAAATTTAAGAAATTTCTAATCCAAGCCCTCCAAACACCACCAAACCCCATTTTAAACAAAACTTCATTTAGAAAGTTCCGATTTACGTCATCAAAAGCCTTCTCAAAATCGAGCTTGCAAACCAACCCCGGTAAATTTTGACGGATTCTAGAATCCACGCATTCATTTGCTATCAACACACCATCAAGGATTTGTCTCCCTTTAATAAAGCTAGATTGAGATGAAGAGATTAGAGAAGGGAGATATACCTTTAGACGTTCCGCCAATACCTTGGAGATGATTTTGTACACACTTCCAATAAGGCTAATGGGGCGAAAGTCTTTAACTTCCTCGACGTTCACCTTTTTCGGAATGAGAGCAATAAAATTGTTTTTTAGGGAGGAATGAAGAACATTGTGGTCTTGGAATTCTTGAAAAACCTTCATCAAATCTTCTTTAATAAAGTCCCAACAAACTATAAAAAACTTCATAGGGTAACCATCCGGACCCGGCGCACGATCTATTCCCAAGCCTTTTATTGCAATTTTCACTTCTTCTTCATAAAGGGTCTCTCTAACCAATCGCGAGCTTGCTCGTCAATCTTCTTAAGACACATATTTTTGATTCTAGGACGAATGGATGATGTCTCCTTAAAAGCGGACTCAAAGTGATTTGCAATGCCCATCTTAATTTCTTCTTTGTTTCCGGTCCAACGACCATTTCTGCGAAGGTTGATGATGTTGTTTGAAGCTCTATGACCCTTCATAATTCTATGAAAAAACTTGTGTTGCGATTTTCGTCTCTAAAGTATCTAATTCTAGATTTTTGTCTCAACATTACGCTTTGTCGCCTATGAGCCAACTCGAAATCCACCTTAGCCGTCACAAGCAAGTTTTCTTCATCTACGTTGAGACCCCTCCCATCATCTTGATCGTCCAAAGCTTTCATCTTGGTAATAGCCGTATTTATTGCCTTATTAATGCAACCAAAGACTTCTTTGTTCCACACCTTCAACTTCTCCTTTAAAGCGTTTAACTTATTCGCAAAGCAATCGCCGGCCGTACCTACAAAGGAAAAAGACTCCCACCAAGATTTCATTAAGGGAATAATGTTAGTGTCTTCAAGCCAAGCTAATTGAAAACGAAAAGGGAAAGCACCCCAATCTGAATCCAAGGAGCCTAACTCGATAGGAAAGTGATCCGAAAAAGGTCTTGCAAGGCGCTTGAGCACAATATTTGAGAAATGGTTTTCCCAATCCGAAGTGACGAGGAAGCAATCGATCTTGCTATTCTTATTTGGCGGTCTACCCCAAGTATACTTGGTACCGAATAGAGGCACACCCACAAGACCAAGATCATTAAAGAGTTTCATAGAGTTTGAGATTCTACGACATCCCCTCCTCTCCTCCATAAATATAGTCTTATTGAAGTCACCCCCAAAACACAAAGGAGTTCCATCCCAATAACCATGCAAAATAACGATTTCCTCATGAAAGCCTTTTTTTTCATTCGCATTGCAAGGACCGTAGACACCAACTAATACCCAACGAAAATTATCCTCCAAATTTGGGCAAGAGATACTTATAGAATAAGTACCTTCAAGAAATTCATCCACTTTGACCATATCCGAATTCTAAATCAACAAAATACCTCCCGATCTTCCGTAAGAGTTAAGATCAATCCACTTACAAGGACTTGCACCCCAACATTGATGCACAATTTTTTCGGTGCAAGCCTTAAGCTTCGTCTCTTGAATCATGAGTAAAGTTGGCTTCCACCGTTTCACAAGCTCTTTTAACTTTGAGCGCTTATCCGGGTCTCCAATACCGTTGACATTCCAAGATATTATCTTACACATAATTGGAACAAAGTATCCGCAAATAGTATAGAACCAAACGAAACAAAACAAACATTAACTTGCGTCGCTAACTCCCGCATCCATGACATCTTTGAAAGCATGCGCATGAGAAAGAACAGAGTTTGATACAAAATTGAATTCTTTATTGGAAATTCAATCCCCGAGAATTTACCGAAAGCTTTGATATTGTCGAATAGACGCAACAATTTCTCGTGAATTCCATTGGCCATCTCTAAGTCATCACCAACATTGTGTAACTTTTGACTACAACTAGTTTGCGACTCCGCATCCTCATTAGCGCAAGAAAAGTCCTTGTGCACTTCCTTGAATTTATTGCGTTCATGAATGACTTGTGTGGACTTTGAGCCTCGCTCCAAAACTCTATTTTCTTCTTTGCTTGATGCTTCCTTATTGAGATATAATGATAGACTAGAACTAGATTGAACTTCTTTAGAGAGCTTGGTCTTAAGTTGCTTCTTTAGGCTTCTCAAGGAGGAACTACCCATTGAAATTGAGTTAGAGGCCACAAAGAAGCCTAGAAGTTCAGCATTGCCAACAGGACTGCCTGAAGAGGAAGCAAAGCAGACATAATCGCATCTTATTGGCCCAGAATTTGAGTGGTTCGAATGGGTCATATTAGTATTGTATCCTGTTGGCCCAGTAGGTGAATCAATTTTCTTTTGGCCCATTGGGGGGAGCACAAGACTAGCATCTGCTGAATTAGATTTGTTGGAGCAGATCACAAGCTGGGTAAACGGGTCTTGATTTGAATTAAAGTTGGACCGTACTGGGATATAGTTGCTTAGTCCACGTGGCTGAGAGTCACTGGTTACCTATGCCTCCACCACTCGCTCTCTGACATCTGCCGTACTTGGTAGCTCTGTCTTTGACACATCACTCTTCCGATTGAACAGACTTTTCTGTCTTCCCATTCTCTTTGATACATCACTCTTCTTCTCTTCTTCTTCCCCAACTCCGGTGATAACAACTCTCTTCCGACGCCATAATCTTTTTCTGTTAAGAATCTATTGATTTTTATCGATAGAGATGGGATTGAAATCCGATTTTGGGGTTTCCAGTGCTTCTCCAATAGATCGAATTTCAACTCAAACTTTTGAGGTTCCTAACAGGAGATCCTGGCACCAAACCCCTTTACTCACTGGACCCTTCACCTTGTTTTTGATTTCCGATAGATCTGAGGCCATGGATGTTTCCGGGCTCACTTCCACTAATCCCCCCAAATAATCCCCCATGTATTTGAAGGTGTTGAAATCCCATTGATCAAAAGAAACTCCTCTTACCCCAATCCAGGTTTGTTTGAGTTCCATCTGATTTGGCTTCGAAATTGCATTGATACCAGCATACCAGGGGTAAGTGGTGATTACAGATTCACCGATTTTCCATTGTTGATAGTTTCTGACCCTTAAAAACTCATCGCTGGTTTTAATTAAGAGAACCGCTTTAATCTCATCAATTGGTTGAAGACCAAACCCAAAAGTCCAATTGAATTCATCCATCACCTAAATTCCTACTTCCCTCCAATCAAATTCTTTTGAAGATACTTCAACCACCAATGTTCTGTTCCAGAGGGAATTTAATTCTATTCTGCCATGTTGGGTAGTAGCTAAAGCTTTTAGTGCAAGTTGTGTTCCATCTGCCCAGACATTACAGATAGGTTTAGTTTTTATCGATTCTTTATGTTGGCTTTGATATCCATCTGTATATGTCTTCTGATAGTTTGCTTTGTGTGTTGCAGAATCAATCATCAGAGCTTCAAGAAAATTCCCTGAACGCCACCATCCATCTTCATTGCTGCCGGCTGGGAAGAACAGAAAAGATGGGTACTCTTGATTGTGAGAGACCTGAAGACAGATGAACATTCCATGTTCATTAACTCTCCTTGAAGCACACATCCATTCCACGTTGTCTCTATAGATCCAGGTACCTATCTTACTCTCTCCATTCTTGGCCTCCTCCTTCAACAAGCTGCTTAGCCAAACTCCGGCCTTGTAGCTGAGCCAGCAGAAACGTCTCTTACTACCTGATCAGATAGCTAAGTGGATTATATCTCGTTTACCTTTCTTACCCATTGATCCACCTATAATCTTCCTATCTATTGTGATTGATCTCCCTGCTCTTGAGTGCTTTGAATGATTTCTGATTCCAGCATCAGTAGAACCTCTAGTCGGACCTGAAACATACTCATTTGGCTTTGTTCTTCTTCTTTTTGCAGAAATAAAACCCTCTTCATCCACAGTTCTGGTGTAAGTTACCATTTTTCGGTGAGCGGACGCTGACGGACGGCAGTGATAGAAAACAATAAATCGGACACACAATTGGATGATGAAAATACTAACTAAGCGATGAGTTTAATGAAAGCATGCATTGTCGGTAGGTATTCATATATATATGTATGGAGTGATGAGAATATAAAATGTTTTAGGTAGGAGACCAATTCAAGTCGAGTGTAATATCCTTGTCTGCTCGCTTAGTCGCGTTCATCCATAATTATGAAAATACATCTTATACATCTTGGACTTTTTAGACTAGTTGTTAATTATTTTTGATCGATGACTAGTGCTAGTTGTTAATATTTTACTAACAGGAAAAAGCAAGAGTAGTTAAGAATACGATTAAGTCCGACATAGATGAGACCACATATTCTCGTCGTCGCCATCAATGATTCAATGAAGTGGGTCTCGTTGTAGAATTCATATGAAGATGTTAGGATCGATGTTATAAGAAAACATCACGAAAACGAAAAACAAAAACATAAGATTTACTTGGTTCACCCAAATTGGGCTACGTCCAAGGAGCGGCTGTGGTTTATACTATGATCTCAAAAAAACGAGTTCCAGAGGAATACAACGATGATAAATTCTATAATACAAACCCTAGATACGGTAAATCTATATGTTCACTCCCGGGCCCCGGCCTATCGGCCCGTCCCTCCGTTCCATAAACAAACCTCTCAAAAAGTTTCATCTAATTTCCCAACGGGCCGCCAGTCGGATCGGGTCAAGTGCGAAACCGGGTCGTGCACTTCCAGGCTCCACACAAACATAACAATCTCCCACTTGGAGACTGGTCACATCACAACGCGCCCTAACTCCACTTTGAATAAACTTCAAAACACACCGATCACCGCAGCAACTCTCTTAACCAATCATCAAGCTCGAAGACCCACTGAAGCTGCACACAGCTTCAGTTTCTCCAGGGTCACTGGTTTTGTCAACATGTCTGCTGGATTCTTTGCTCTGTCAATCTTTTCAAGTGTCAACTGACCATCTTCAAAGATCGAATGAAATGATATTTAATATCTACGTGCTTGGTTCTGGAATGGTATGCTGGATTCTTCGCTAAAAAAACAGCACTCTGACTATCACTATGAAAAACTCCATTTCCTTTCTTCATACCATATTCACCCAAGACTCGCTGTAACCATATCATCTCCTTGCTCGCCTCAGTAGCAGCAACGTATTCTGACTTTATAGTAGACAAGGCTACTATTTTCTGCAAATTTGAACCCCAGCTCACAACAGTACCACTCAAATTATACACATACCCAATAGTACTCTTTCTACTATCAATATTTCCAGCCAAATCAACATCAACATAACCCTGCAACTTCATACTAGAACTTGTGAAGCAAAGTGATGTATCTACAGTACCCTTCAAATACCAAAGTAGCCACTTGAGTGCCTCCCAATGTTGTTTTCCTGGATTACTCATGTACCTGCTCACATCTCCCACTGCATGTGCAGTATATGGTCTGGTGCAAAGCATGACATACATAAGACTCCCAATCGCCGATGCATATGGAATCTTCTTCATATAAACCTCATCTTCTTCTGTCTTAGGTGACTGATCTTTGGTTAGCTTAAAATGGCTACCCAAAGGCGTGCTCACTGGTTTGGCACTCTCCACGTTAAACCTCTTCAGAATCTTGTTCACATATTTTGACTGCGACATCTTCAAGGTACCATGATTGTTATCTCTCGTGATCCTCATACCAAGAATTTGCTTTGCAGCTCCCAAATCTTTCATTGCAAACTGCTTTGACAATTTCTTCTTTAGATCATTTATCTCCTCAATACTAGGCCCTGCAATAAGCATATCATCCACATATAGCAACAAAATCATAAAACTGTTTTCAGACCTCTTTATGTAGCAACAATAATCTGATTCGCACTTAGTGAAGCCAGTGGTACCCATAAAACTGTCAAACTTCATATACCACTGCTTCGGAGCTAGTTTCAAACCATACAAGATTTTATTCAATTTGCAAACCATATTCTTTTTTCCCTGTGTTACGAAGCCTTGTGGTTGCACCATATAGATGTCTTCCTTCAAATCACCGTGAATGAATGCAGTCTTCACATCTAACTGTTCGAGATATAAGTTCTGTGCAGCCACAGTTCCCAAAAACAATCTGATTGTATTTAGCTTCACAACTGGAGAGAAAATATCAGTGTAATCTACACCTTCCTTTTGCTGAAAACTCTTCACAACAAGCCTGGTATTGTAACGTGTACTCCCATCATGCTCTTCTTTAATCTGTACACCCATTTGTTATGCAAAGCCTTCTTCCCTTCTGGTAGCTCGGCTAACTGCCAAGTCCCATTCTCGAGCAAAGAATCCATCTCATCTTCCATAGATAACTCTCACTTGCTCGAATTCTCAACTTGCAAAGCTTCAACATAATTTTCAGGCTCACCTCCATCTGACAACAAGATGTGCTGAAGAGAGGGTGAATAACGATCCACTGCCTTGGGTATCCTACTGCTTCTCCTAAGTGGGAACCAGAGTACTGAGGTTTGGAGAAGATGGACTACCCTGCTCTATCTCAGGCACTTCGTTTTCCTGGTTCTGTACAACCTTCTCCTGTACACTGAATTTAGGAATCTCACCCAAATCAACATAAGTAGAATCTTTTACCTCTAGCGTCTCTGGTTCTTCAACTGCATTTGATTTGTCCTTGTACATAACCTTCTCATTGAAGATGCCATTCCTGCTTCTGATAATTTTCCGATTTTCTGCACCCCAAAATCTATAACCAAAAGCATCATCTCCATAGCCAATAAAGAAACATTTCTTAGACTTGGAATCAAGTTTGTTTCTAGCATTGGCATCAACATGTACATATGACATACATCCAAATACTTTCAAGAAAGAAAGATTTACCTCTTTACCACTCCATACCTCCTATGACACTTTGAAATTCAACGGAACTGATGGTCCTCTACTGATCAGATAATATGCAGTGTTGGTTGCATCAGCCCAAAAAAAATTTGGCAACCCAGCATGCAACCTCATGCTTCTAGCGCGTTCATTTAGGGTCCGATTCATGCGCTCAGCTATGCCATTCTGTTGTGGTGTCTTCTGGATGGTCTTCTCCATTCTGATTCCATTTGTAGCACAATAATCTCTGAACCCACCATCAATATACTCAACTCCATTATCTAATCTTAGGCACTTCAGTTTCAAACCTGTCTCATCTTCTACCAAAGCCTTCCACTTCTTAAATATATCAAATACATCACTTCTATTTTTCAGAAAATAAATCCATACCTTTATGGTTGAGTCATCAATAAATGTGATGTAGTATAATGAGCCACCAAGTGATGGAACTGGAGATGGTCCCCACAAATCAGTATGCACCAACTCTAACTTTTATGGTTTTGGAGCTCTACCGCATTTGACGAAGCTGACTTTCTTCTGCTTCCCAAGAATGCAACTCTCACACATACCAATATCAATGGTCTTCAATTCTGGTAGTTTCCCGTTTGACTGAAGTATCTTCATTCCCTTCTCACTCATATGCCCAAGCCTTTGGTGCCACAGAGTATCACTAGATTCAGCAACTGCAACTGTATGCACTGCTGCCATGTCAACAATAGACAAGTCTCTAGGACTTGAATATATGTAAAGAGTACCCATCTTGTAACCACGAGACACTACCATAGCTCCCTTAGTAACCTTCCATCTACCACTGCCAAAATAAACACCATGTCCTTCGTCATCAAGCTGCCCAATAGAAATCAGATTCCTCTTTGACTGTGGAACATGTCTAACCTTGTTGATTCTCCAGACTAATCCATTTTCCTGCATAATCTTGATCTCTCCAATGCCTACTATCTGAAGTGGTTTATTATCATCTAAATAGACAGTCCCGTAGTTACCTGCAATATAGTTAACAAAGAGTTCTCGGCTTGAAGTGGTATGCCAAGAGGCTCCTGAGTCGAGAAACCAAGAGTCCATGAGACTCTCAACAGAAAGCAGTAAGGCATCTTGCACGGTTTCTGTAACAACATTCGCACTTTCATTCACGTTCTTCTTAGGTTCTTTCCACCACTTCTGTATGTGGCCCATCTGGCCGCAGTTCCAGCATCCAGCCGGACCCCGTGGACCTCTGGATTGGCCCCTGCTTCTCTATCTTCTTGATTTAGATCTTCCCCTGTACTGATATTTCTGAGATGGTCTACCTCTTGACTCGACATTATAGGAAGCATCATTATTCGAATACTCACCGGAATCCTTCCTTCGAACTTCTTCACCCAGAATCAGATCGCGTATGTCATTATACTTTAGCTTCTCTTTGCCAGCGGAATTACTTACGACAGTTCTCACAACTTCCCAACTGTTGGGTAGAGAAGCTAAAAGGATTAACACGAATTTCATCATCAAAATCTATCTCGACAGATGATATACCGTTTACGATTTCATTGAACTCATTCAAGTGCTTTCTAACTGAAGTGCCCTCTGGCATGTGCAACAGGAACAACTTCTTCATCATATGCACCTTGTTGTTCTCCGATGGCTTTTCATACATGCTCGTCAAGGCCGCCATCAGACCAGCAATGGTCATTTCTTTCACAACACTGTGTGCAACTGACTTGGCTAGGGTTAATCGAACAATCCCTAAAACCTGTCGATCCAGGAGTTTCCAATCTGCCTCGGACATCCCATCTGGCTTCGCTGAATCCAATAGAGGTTTCTCCCATATAGATAATCTTCAATCTGCATTCTCCAGTATGCGAAATCTGACCCATCAAACTTTTCAATTGCGTTTGGAGATGCAAACCCTATCGCAAATGATGTCGATGCTCCTTACTCTGACGTTCTGTCGTCTTCTCCTCCTGCCATCGAATCTTACTAGAATTCTTCACGAATCTTGCTCTGATACCAGTTGTTAGGATTGATGCTATAAGAAAACAACACGAAAACGAAAAACAAAAACACAAGATTTACTTGGTTCACCCAAATTGGGCTACGTCCAAGGAGCGACTGCGGTTTTCACTATGATCTCAAAAAACGAGTTCCAGAGGAATACAACGATGATAAATAATAAGATACAAACCCTAGATAGGATAACTCTCTATATATAGAGACTACTGAAAAAGTTTCATTTAATTTCCCAACGGGCCGCCAGTCGGATCGGGTCAAGTGCGAAACCGGGTAGTGCACTACCAGGCTCCACACAAACATAACAGAAGGCACTAAAATTTACAGCCTTTTTGGATGGAGACTGTACCCTTACACGATCACATTCCAACGATTAAACATGCCGAGACCGCAAAACTTGACATGGTCAAGCTGTGTGGTTCATCCATTAAAATTTGAAATGGTATGTATCGTCTAGTAATTACATGGAATGCTCCTTCGAGGCAGAGAAAGCCTGCAAGACACTGGAAATAAATCTTAATTTGTTCTTATACGAAAGTGATCCATATGAAAAAAACAAAGTTACATTATGGTTCAAATTGTATTTAACTAGGAACCAAAATCATAATATAGTTTTAAGCTGGATCAATGTGAGGAAAATGCCGAATTAAAGGGAGCTGCTGAAGGAAGGACAATTGTAGTTGCGGGAAATCCTACAATTACACCCAAAACCTAATCTAACACATATCCAAATAAAGCATAAATAAAAAGCACGCAAGAGATTTACGTGGTTCGGCTTTAATGTCTACATCCACAGAAGGGTTTCACTATGATTATTGAGTTATAAATGAGCTCCATTAGAGTGGAGGTGCTTAAGCGAGCTAGAGAGTGTCTTAAGAGAGGAAGGAGAAGAAGAAAACCCCTACAACCTAATACATTTTCTTTATGTAGTATTGGGAGTTAGAAGCTAAGTTACACAAAAATCCTTAGATTATAAACTAAGCTAATAGACTAGATGAGGTGTATAACTCCATAGGTGTTAAGTTATTTCGGCTCCAATCTCATGCCACGTGTCGTGTGATTTATGTCCCCATATTTTACCTTTTTTTTTTTGAGTATTGTTCGAAGAAAAATCCTTAAGAAAAAATCTATCCCGGCATAGTTTTTGAAGGGAGACTCGTGGTGATAAAATGACTTAACTTCGATCCGGACCTAGAATCTAATTTGGTGTTGAAGTGAGCTCAGCTGCTTCATGGTGGCCTATGGTTGGTGTCGTCTGAGTGTGAAAAGTGTATTGCTCTCATCTTTCTCTTGTCACTAATGCTAAAAGGATTTTGGAGTTCTGATGGGCTGATCTATTATTCAGGGAATGGGCTGATCTATTAATAAGAAATGAATCAATGGCACTTCGGTGGACGAAGACGAGGACTTCGCCCAGCACTAAATTGTTGAAGTGGCAGCGAGATGACATATTCTAGATGATGTAAAAATCAGTATGTTGCAATTGACCCATGAGTTGAATTTCACAGATTTCCATTAACTTTATAGGGCTTGGGCGAACAGGATTCTCATCAATTATAAACAACGAGGCTTCGTCCCTTGGTAAGCTTTGGTTGGTGCAACATAGACCTTGTCTAAAGCTAATCTTGAATTCTCAACCTCAGTGATTATTGAACGTAACTTGTCTTCGCTGACCTGAATGCTTGGCGGTGACATCTCGGAGGCGACGCTGCTGGTTTGTGGCTGTACACTTCTCTATATATGAACTGTGATTCCTCTTTGGCAACAATACTATAGCTTCTTCCCTGCTAGGAAGGAACTAAATACGAGAATACAAAGGCGCCCCTTTGTGCGATGCTCTTAGATACATGCCTCAATTTTTCTACGAAGTGTACCTGCCAGATCATGTCCTATAAGGGGATATAAAAGCAAGTAACTGAAAATTTTATGCGAAGTGTAATATGTTTTTCATGTATATGAGTTCCCCCTTTAGCTTTTGAAAGTGAACGAAATAAATCTTTCGAAAGCAAAAGCATGTCTTCGCTCTTCCCCTAAGTTTATTTTGCGTTGCTTCGGCATACGGTTGCTATACGTGGAGTGAGATTAGTGAAGACCGTTACGACATCGGGATATCAAAGACAAGGTATAAAAATGGAAAGTAAATAAAACTTATCCCAATTTCTATGTTGCTGATGGCTTTGAAAATAAAGACATAATATTGTCTGGGTGTTTATGTCAATTTTCCCATTGACATTAACAACCAACGATTTGAAG
>JAJJMC010001291.1:77116-135153 GCA_023531435.1 Papaver californicum
ATATATATATATATATATAAATACAAGTGCACACACCAGTTGTATTTCTTGTCAGACACCGGTTTGTAGGAAAACTTGTGGGAAAGTACGGTGAACCCTTTGGGCGTTATCATCCGAAACACCACAAACCCCAGCCTTGTACCTTTGTCCAGTCTTTGACTGTAGGCATATTTTTCTGTGGTAACCCAAGCTTACCCAAATTAGTGAACCCAGCATTTGCATGTGCACAAATTCCGTTAGTGTATGCCAAAACCGCTCAACATTATCACTGAGCGGGATTGGAAAAGAGATAATCTAGGTCGTCTAATTAGTGAAAAACCTAGTAGTTCTTATTGTGAATGTGGAGAGCTCGAATATTCTTCTTTTGAGAGCCCTGTCGTTGGAAACTTCAGTTTTGAGATGGATGAAGACCTAAATTCGAACCACTACCAGTTACTAAGTCTACCCTAATTCCTTCTTTAGAAGAGCCTTCTAAGTTTGACCTTAAACAACTACCAGATACCCTGAAGTATGTGTTTTTAGGCCCATATGAGACTTTGCCTATGATTATAGCATCCAACTTGGATAGTGATCATAAAAGTAGGCTAGTGACCATGCTTCAAGAAAACAAGGAAGCCTGAGGGTGGACCATAACAAACATTAAGGGTATAAGTCCTACTATTTGCATGCATCAGATTCATTTAGAGGATGACACCATACCATCTAGGAGATGCTACGTCGACTTAACCCCAATATGAAAGAAGTAGTTCGAACCGAAATGGTTAAGTTGTTAGATGCGGGTATTATCTGCCCCATTTCAGACAGTAAATGGGTCAGCCCCGTTCAGGTTGTTCACAAGAAATCAGGTATCTTTGTAGTCCAGAATGATAACAATGAGTTAACCCCAACCCGAGTGACCACGGGTTGGAGCGTTTGTATTGACTACAGGAAATTGAACAAGGTCACAAGGAATGACCACTTTCCCATTTCTTTTATCGACCAAATGCTAGAGCGATTATCAGGACATAGTCATTATTGCTTGTTAGATGGCTATTCTGGTTATAATCAGATTGTTATTGCCCCAGAAGACCAAGATAAAACCACTTTTACTTGTCCCTTTGGTACCTTTGCGTATAGACGCATGCCTTTCGGGTTGTGTAATTCACCCGCTACTTTTCAGCGTTGCATGATGAACATATTTTCTGACATGGTAGAACGATTTTTAGAGGTCTTTATGGATGATTTTTCAGTGTTTGGTTCATCTTTTGATGAGTGCTTGTATCATTTGACATTAGTATTGAATATGTGTAAGGAAAAGAACTTAGTGCTTAATTGGGAGAAATGTCATTTTATGGTTCAATTAGGAATTGTTCTAGGGCATGTCGTGTCCTATAAGGGTATAAAGGTAAACAAAGCCAAAGTTGACCTTATTAAGAATTTACAGGTTCCCAAAACCGTAAGAGATATTAGGTCATTCTTAGGGCATGCAGGTTTTTATCGTCGATTCATTAAGGACTTTAGCTTGATTTCTAGACCTCTTTGCAATTTGCTTGCAAAAGATGTTAAGTTTGTCTTTGATGATGCTTGTTTAGAGGCTTTTGAGAAAGCAAATTACTTCATGTTATTTACTATGCCAACAAAACTCTAAATGATGCTCAACTAAACTACACCACCACTGAGAAGGATTTGTTAGCCATTGTTTTTGTCTTAGACAAGTTTAGATCTTATCTTTTAGGTTCTAAGGTCATAGTTTTAATTGATCATGCTGCTTTGAAGTATCTTCTTTCCAAGAAGAATACTAAACCTAGATGGATTAGATGGATCCTTTTGTTACAAGAATTCTCTATAGAAATTAGAGAGAAAAAGGGTGCAGAAAATGTAGTAGCAGACCACTTGTCTAGGCTTGTTGTTGATTCCCCTGATGATTCTCCTCATGTGAGAGACAGTTTTCTTGATGAACAACTTTTCATTATTTCCCAATTACCTTGGTTTACGAATATAGTAAATTATCTTGTTACTGGTTGAATGCCTCATCATTGGGGTAAACAAGATCGTTCTAGGTTTTTAGCCGAGGTAAAACATTTCTTTTGAGACGATCCTTATTTGTTTAAGTATTGTCCAGACCATATTATTATGAGATGTATACCTGAGAGTGACCAGTCCAGTATTATTTCTTTTTGTCATGATCATGCTTGTGGAGGTCACTTTAGTGCTAAAAAGACTGCTGCTAAGATATTGCAGTGTGGATTTTACTGAACTTCATTATTTATAGACACCCACAGTTATTATGTTGCTTGTGAACGTTGTCAGAATTTAAAAACCATTTCCCGTAGAAATATGATGATATCTTCGAACCCTATTTTAGTTATTGAGGTCTTTGATGTGTGGGGCATTGATTTTATGGGTCAATTTCCTAATTCTTTTGGTAATTTTTACATACTTGTCGCTGTAGACTATGTCTCTAAATGGGTTGAGGCGGTTTCGTGTAAAATGAACGACCACAAGGTTGTGGTCCTGTTTTTGAATGATAACATATTTGTACCTTTTGGTACACCGCGGCTATAATTAGTGATGGAGGATCACCCTTTTGTAATCGACCGTTTAAACTTTTGATGAAGAAATATGGTATTACCCACAAAGTAACTACCCCATATTACCCACAGACTAGTGGTCAAGTAGAGGTTTCCAACAGGGAGATAAAACGTATTGTAGAGAAAACAGTTAATCCAAATCGAAAAGATTGATCATTGAGGCTTACTTATGCCTTATGGGCTTACCGTACTGCGTTTAAGACCCCGTTGGAATGTCACCTTATTGTCTAGTTTTTGACAAAGTATGTCACCTTCTTATTGAGTTAGAACATAGAGCATATTGGACTGTAAAGCAGTTTAATTTTTTTTGCAGAATAACATCCGGCGAAGAGGTAGAATATCTTGGAGCTCCCCTTGCTTAACCCCTTCACCGCAGCAAAGAAGTCACATCATCACCGCCGAAGTAAAACCACAACTGAAGCAAAAAGGAAAAACACCATTACCTATCCGTGGAGAAAAGACTACCGTCAAGATCTGAAAACAAGAAATCGCCTCACCAAAAGCAATCAACAGGAACATATATTTATCCAAGCCTCACCAACATAAGTAAAAGGCATCACATACCCTACAGCGGCACAAAGCAAGTAGCACCACTCTACAAGAGGAAGGAAAGCAAAAAAGAGACTAATAATTGTGGCTCGATAATAGAAACTCACAGCAAAAACTGGCAAAGGAAACTACAATCAGCCAACGTTTCCCCAATCGCATCATGATATCGTCACAAAATCTCGTAGCTACAACATCACAATGATAACAAGTTTCTTTCGACATAAACCAGACGGAAAATTCGTAACAGCTAGCCATAGCGTGAAACTTTGGCGAATTAGAGAAAATCAAGCATCTACTTCGCCGTTTTCAATTCGCAAGGTCTGATATATTATCTCAGTAATATTTCTCATCATCAACTAAAAAACGAAGCCCGTGTATGTGTTAAACCGAAGCCCAAGTTGATGCTATCATTTTTACCCAGCGAAGTATTCTTGTGATTACTTAACCAAAGTCCATCATGCTTAAGCCCATCGAAGTTTGCTGAATAATAAACGAGCCCACCAAAACTTCAACTCATCTAGCACCAGTGACAATTGTACCAGGACCATTATCAATGTGGGAACAATGCACTTTTCACACCTCCATCTGCCCCTATAGAGTGGTCTACATCACTCTATAGGGGCAGTCAGACTCGCTATAAAACCCTATAGAGTGGTCTACATCACTCACGAAGTAGTCAGACTCGCTATAAAATCCTATTCAACACGTGACGTGAGATTGGAGTCGAAGTAACTTAGTCCCTATAAAGTGGTCTATATCACATTTAGTTTTATTATCTTAGTTTGTAAGTTAAAGATAAATATGTAATTTTCGTATCTAACCCTTTCACCCATATAAAAGAAATGTATTGGGTTTTAAAAAGGTGCTTCTTCTCCTTCCGCTCTTGAGACACTTTTCTAGATCACTTGAGCATCTCCACTCTAATGGAGCTCATTTATAACCTAATAATCATAGTGAAATCCTCCAGTGGATGCAGGCATTAACGTCGACCCACGTAATTCTCTTGCGTGCTTTTCATTTATGCTTTGCTTGTACATGTGTTAGATCATGATCTTTAGGTGTAGTTGTAGGATTTCCGCAACTACAACGTGAGTGTGGATAAAAGTATCTAAAATATATATTTTCATCTAAAATTAATTTACCAAATCAGATTGAAATTTAACCATACAATAATGGTCGGAGAGGTTTTTTTATAAGAATTTCTAAAATCCTAGTTAGATGTCATCTCAATTTTTTTAGATACCCATACTCCTTTGGATACAGGTGAGTCTGTCAGTTGAGAAAAATAAAATTATAAATCCAAAATCATCTTAATACAATATGATTTTCTCAATTATATTTTATTTCTCTCTTTATATCTTCAGTTTTACCAACAGTGTCTTACCAGGAATCAAAATCATCCTATAGTTTTGAGCTAGAATGTGAGGAGGATGCCGAATTAGAAGGAGCAGCTGAAGGGAGAACAACACTTGCTACTTCGTATCTTCTGAGCAGCTCGGAACAAGACTAAATTCGGCTTGTTTCATGGAGTCTAAAGTTACACTCAAATAAGAATCTAACATCAGTAAATCATCTACTCTTGGATTTAAGAGTTCCACCCCTTTAAAGTAGAAAACTGAAACTAGATTTTCGTCATTTGTACAAGACGAACTTCTACTTACAATCAAAGGCGGCATAGCTTCAGTATTGTGAGAGCTACATTCATCCACATCAAATGTCGATCAGTGTTTCCACTTGTACTCGCTCAAGTTCTTCGTAAATCATACATATTTTTACTCGATAACATTCACCATTGATTAAAGACACATCAATAGAGTTTGGTGTCCATTTGGCGACGAGGGAAGATTTGTTGGCATGATTATTCTCGTACTATATGTTACAATTTCGGCGCCAATATTTGAGTTTGGTGTTACATTTTTAAGTTAAATTTTAGTTTAGGTTTACAAAGTTTGAAAAGTTTTTAAACTTTGGGAGAGAATTTGAGTTTTAGATGTTAATTGCCAAACAAACGTAGAACTGAAGACCAAAGCCCACGAGCAACGGCTCCTACCGTTGAGTGTTAGCGGTTTAGGCCAAAAATCTTTTCGACTAAAACAACCAATCAAATTCTCAAATATCAATTAAAGATTGAAAACGAGTAACAGCCAAACATCTTGGTATTGATTTTATAAAATCATTTCTGTACGATACATAAAATCATTTCTGTACGATACATATGATTACTCAAATTTAACATTTTCGGTCTATGAACTTTACATTCTTCAATTAAGTACAAAAATCCCTACTTAATCTAATTATTTCTCCTAGATTCATACCTAGAAATTTCTTCTATTTCTTTCTAAGGATTTTCTCCTCTTTTTTCCGACCCCCTCTTTGTTGTCTGGCTTCTTCTATTTATAGATTTATTTACTGGGTCCCTCTTTGTGCAACGCGTCATTTTCTCCAGTCTGGTCATCGTTCCTTGATCGATTCTTCTTTGGGTCGATGCTCTCGTGTCATTTTATCCAGTCTTGTCGTCATTCTTGGATTGCCTCTTCTTTGGTTCGATCCATTTTATTTTGATGTACCCATCGTTCTTGTATTTCCTCTTTTATCTGGTGCGCTCACTAGTTGACAGATCACTCTTAACTGCTTCTTGGTTCGATGCTTTATATATTCAACACGTGTCTTCCTATCTTTATAGACTTCTGTTATCTCGATCATTAAATTAATTCGAGTAATTATTACTTTTACTTTCTCGATTATCAAGATAATAGAGTAATCATTATTTTTACTTTCTCGATCTGTCATCATTTAATGCTGTTTGTTTTATTCGATGTAATCCAACTTTCTGGATCATATGTGTCCTTCATGCAATTCATTGTTTCAGATGCTTCGTGTCTTTTCGATATTTGATATCTTTAATATTGATTGTGTGATTCTCGCTCTTTTCTATTTGGTTGCTTCCTATCTCGATCTTCTTCCACGTGTCATGCTTCTTTTATTTACTAACAATTTGCCCCCTTCTTCTCTTTTTTACAAAATCATCTAGCGGTTGATCCAAGATTTTGAAAAATGGAGAAGGACTTATCATTTTAACTTTTTTCAGTTTCTTTTTCGCACGTTATCCGAGTTTTCCGCTGGCATTAATTGTATTAGCACGTTACTGATTTTTCCGGCTCTGCATTTATTGTTTCTATACATATGATTGTGTCAGCTACACTTTTTTCGATAGAATCAAATCTTTACTTATTATTTCCTTTTCCCATTTTGTGGCGGTTTCAATTCTCTCCTTTAAATACCCTGCAACTTTTTACTGTCTTCTCATAGTTATTGCACTTTGTCTTCCTTAAACTTTTCAAATTTCCCCACTACTCAGGATTCTTTTCTCATCAGTTGATTTCTTCTTTACTTTGATCCGACTATTGTTCACTTCTTTTCTTCATGTAAGTAATTTTTTCTTGACTTATGTTTTCTTTTCATGATTGAAATGATGGTTATCTTTTTCACTGTAATTATTTCTAGATAATTTCTTCTCATGTTAACTTTCTGTTTCTTATGCTTCTTTTCCTTCAGATTTTACACTATGCCTCATAGAAAATCCGATGCCACTGGTAATCAAGGTGAGAGCAGAAGATCGAGTAGGTCTTCTACTTCGAGATACGCCGTCTCTCGTCATGATTCATCCCCTGGTATTCCCACCCCTGCTGCACTTCGCACTGTACGTAATTCTACCCCTGATATTCCTAATCCTGCCCCCAAGAGTAAACGGGCGTTGTCTTCTTATAGTTTTCGATCTATGGACATCGAAGAATTTAAGAGAAAACATAATCTTCAAGGATTTAAGGTTTCTTTCTTTGATGATACTTCCGACATGATGACCTACGATTCAATGAAAATTTTTCATTATAGCCATCACAGACTGTTAATTTCTGCTGGTGCCTTAGAAGCTGGCCTTCGTCTCCCTTTGTATGAAAAGAATAATCCCTTCCAGTTCATATTTCTTGCTACTCGCAATAGGGCTCCTCATACTCAACCTCGATCCATCACACAATATAATGGTAATTGGTGGCGAATTCTCGATGAATGTATTCTTCGCAGTGAGGGTCGTACCCGTCTTACATGCTACATTCCCGATCCTTCTGAACGTACTCATTATACACCTGAGAATTTCCAGAATATTTATGGTGATGGTATTACCATTAAAATTTTTGTTAAATGGAGTGTTAGTCCTGTTCGCAAATGCTCCCAAGGGTTTCCCTTACTTCGAGAAGTCGACGACCCTAGAATTAAGATAACTCCATATATCAAAGTCGATTTTCCTTCAAATGAAAGAATCCGCCGGGAACACGATTACAGATGGTATCGTATCCCTATTCTGATTGAAGGACCTTGGGTATATGGTGACATTCCTAATAATGAAATTCAACATCTTCGAAACTGTTTCCCGAACTATTGTCCCTGGAGGTTAAACTTTGATGATTATAAGTTTGAATTCAAGGTTCGAATTTCTCAATTCATATCATTCTTTTTAGATATATTTCGATCTTTAATGTTTTCTTAAAATGTTTTCACTTTTTTGGTTCCAGGTCGATCCTTCTTTAGACATCGGAGTTCCTCTTCCTCCACCTGAACGCGGTATTCAAATTGTCGAGGGTAGACAAATGATCGAACCCGTAGTTGAAGGTAAAAGAAAACGGAAATTAGTCCTTGCAACAGAGAAGAAGCAGAAAAAGTCCAGAACTCTTGTGCTTTCCACTGAGGTTGTCGGAGGGATAACTTCAAATTAAACAGTGGAGAAGGAAGTTCTGTTGTTGCTTTACCATCGGATCAGTCCGATCCTATTGATGTTATTCCTGTTTCTTCGATCCCAGCTGAAATTGTGGTATCGGAACGATCCAATCTCATTGTTGCACCTTCTTCTGGTACTTCAATCGATTTTTATAATATTATTTCTCCATTACCTTTTGATTTTGTGCTTGATACTCCCGTACCTGATAATGGTACATTGGGAGTTTTTCCTGGTTTTCCTCAAGAAGAGGGAGATGCTGTTGTTATTGATGAAGATATTGTTGATGTAGTGAATGAAGTAACTCATGTTGAAGAAGAAAATACGTTGGAAAAGAATAATGCTGAAGTAAATCCGGCCGGTGATGTAGAAAATGTAAATGTTAAAACCAATGTCACTCTTGTTGAGGAATCAAATGATATTGATCGTACTGAAAAAGAAACTTCTCCTCCTTCTAGTACGACCGCTCCTAGTGTTTCGATCCCTACTGAAGTCGAGGGCACTTCTGGAGTATCTTCGGAACCGATCGTACCTATCGAGACTTTGGTTCGATCTTCTCCTGTTACTGTTGAGGTTGATAATGAAATACCAAGTGCCGATCCTTCTATTCTGAAGTCTCTCTCTAATCAAATTGCCAGTGTCAGTACTGATGAAGGTCTTAGTTTAATAGGTGATGAAGAAGAGGCTTACAAGTGGTTTCTTTCTCAGGGACTTTTGAATACTTCATCAAATCCTGATGTTATTAAATTTGATTCTTGTTTCATGTCTCGATTTCGGGATTCACTTAGTGCAATCCCTATGGATGAAACTCAGGATGCGTGGTCTAAGAACGATATTCTTGAGCAAACATTTCCTGTGAATCCTCCTTCTTCCTTCACTGAAGTTTTAACTGTTGCCGAAAGTTCATCATATTCATTTCCACAGCAAGCTTTGGCTCAACTCCAATATGGTAATGATTGTTTATTTAGTGGTTATAAATTTTATAAGGCTCGGGCCACCATGTTGGGGTTACTGTTTAAGAACGAATCAGTGAATATGAAGGGAAGAAACGATACATTACAACAAGCAAATGATGAATTGAAGCAGCAAAATAATCTTCTTCAACAACAACTTCAACAACTCCAACAGCTTCAACAACAACATAATGACCAACATCAGCAACAATAAGAACAACTCCAGACTATCGAAGTTCATAATCAAAATCTTCAAAATCAAAACCAAGGTTTATTTTTCATTCTTCTTCAATTATTATTTTATTTTATTAATCTATATGAAAAATTTAAATTTTATCCTGGGTCCAGTGGAAAACTTGGAAACCTTATTTAGGTACGATCGTAGAATGGTACAATTGAATAATCATGCAAAGGAAATCTACAAAGAGATGAATGTGGTTAGAGAAAAACTAACTCGATTGAACGATAGTTTTGATTTAGCCACTTGGAGGCGTAATAAAGCTGAGTCAAAATACAAAGAAGTTGTAAAATTGCTTACTCTGAAAGAAATAGAGTTTAAATCTGTTGTTAGAGGTACATTTTTGGTATACCTGATCTTTTGGCTTATTATACCATAAAATTTATCTAATATTTTCTTGTATTTTCAGAACTGGAGAGAAAACTTAATGAAGTTAAGGATCGAGCGACACAAGCAGAAACTGAACTTAATACAATGAATGATACAGTGAGAAACATCACTAAAGAGTTAAAGACTTCTGAAAATAATGTGTCTCTTGGTGCAACAAAAGTTCGGAGTTTACAAGCTCAATTGTCTGTTGAGCTTTCCAAGATTGCAGCTCGTGAACAAGAAATTGTATCATTAACTACAGAATTGAATGAAGAAAAAGATCAAAGATCACGTTTTGTTGCTCAAATAGAAAAAGATCAACAAAAGATCGAAGAGCTTCAAAAAGAAATCAACTTTGGGCGTGACTTTGTTCATTGGGTTAGGCAGGATGCTAAAGCGAAAATTGCAAAGTCCTTCAATACTGCTTTAGATCGTGCACAATCCGATCCTTCAGTGCTTAGTAAACGCACTTCTGTGCCTGCAGTTCCCCCTCCACCATCGCGATCCAGTCTTCCCGATGTTTGATTATGTTCTTTATAATTTCATCTATTGTTGGCTTCACCATCTTGTACTTTGTCTATCTTTCAAGAACTTTCTTTCGTAACCTTTGATATGTTTTTAATGTTGTTCCCTGCACAAGAAAATTTGGTTAAGTAATCTTTTTGGCTATCATATGACTTTCCGAGTACCATGAATTGAAGTACTTTTTACCTCAAATCATGTTGTTCGAGATCCCACACATACGAAACAAACCCGAGCCAGGGGTAAGATACAGGGTTGGTCCCGAACTGTACTTTGAAAATTGATAAACCAATAATTAGGAACCCCTTCTTTATAAGAATTTCGTTGTTAGTGAAATTCTTTAAGGATGTTTACCTTTTGTGTATGATTGTATCGTCAATCGCAATGCTATCCAGAATATGATGTTCCTAAAATAATTTTGAGCGCTCAAAGTATATGAAATTCCGGGATTAATGGAATTTTGATCAATGATCATAGTATTTTCCAAGATATGATGTTCCTGGATTCAAAGTATATGATATTCCGGGATTAATGAAATTATGATTAATAATTACAGTATTTTCCAAGATACGATGTTCCTGGAGTGATTAAATTATAAAAGAAATTACTGAATTAGTTGGCTATGTACCTGCCTTTTGTGTTAACATTGCATTATTATTCACGGATAGTAAAGCTTTAAGTATTGTGCATTCCATGGATGCTATAAAACTTCTCCTTGCATATTCTGGAGATAGTACGATCCTTGTCCCGCTGACGCTTGAATTATGTATGGACCATCCCATGTTGGTGCGAATTTTCCTGCATTTTTATCTCTTTGGTATTCCGTTATTTGTCGTAGGACATATTAGCCTTGGACAAAGTTTCGTGATTTTACACGTTTATGGTATTCTCGAGCTAATCCCCTTTGATAATTTTCCATCTTCTGGAGTGCCACCTCTCTTTTTTCTTCCAAGTCATCCAATTTTTGTAACATAAGATCTGAATTAAGATTTTTCTCCCATGCTTCTGTTCTGGTTGTAGGTAAAATAACCTCTGTTGGTATTACTGCTTCCGTACCATAAGTAAGTAGATAAGGTGATTCTCCAGTTGAAGTTTTTCTTGTGGTTCTATATGCCCATAATGTATTATGTAACTGTTCGCACCACTTTTTATAATACCCATCCAATGTTTTCTTCAGATTTGTTGCGATCGTTTTATTTGTGGATTCTGCTTGCCCATTGCTTTGTGGGTAGAAAGGTGTAGATTTATGCTTTTAAATATTATACGTTTCAAATAACATATCGATATTCTTTCCTTGGAATTATCTTCCATTATCAGAAACTATTGCTGCGGGAATCCCAAACCTACAAATGATATTTTCGAATAGAAATGTAAAAACATCAGTGTCTCTGATTCGTGCTAATGCTTTCGCTTCTACCCACTTGGTGAAATAATCGGTAGCCACAATTAAATATTTTCTTTTCTTTGTTCCTTCAACTAATGGTCCAACTATATCAACTCCCCATTTTGCAAATGGCCATGGACTAAGTATTGAATTTAATTCTGTAGCTGGTGCTTTGATTTTCTTACCAAATCGCTGACACTCTTCGCACCTTCGAACCATTTTTTCCGAATCTTTTAGCATAGAAATCCAGTAATAACCCTGCATTTTGGCTTTTAATGCTAACGATCGTCTTCCGCTGTGATTTCCTGCATCTCCATAATGCATTTCTTTAAGAATTCGCAATCCTTCTTTTTGAGATAAATATCGAAATAACGGTCCAAGGAAAGAATTTCGATAAAGAATTCCATCCCGAAGTTGGTAGCTGTTTGACTTGAGTTGAATTTTCCTTGCTTCTTTAGAATCTGTTGGTAACACTTTATTTTGCAAATATTGATGTATCGGGACTCTCCAATCTGGTTCATTTGGTTGGTCATCTTCTTGTTGCGATGTAAGTGGGGTATTCCGTATTGCTGGGTCATCAATTTCTTCCATCGCACTATCCTCTTCTATATTATTTAATGTTTGTGCTCTTATGGATGACTCATATATTCTCCCAATTTTTACTGCTTTAGCTGTTGGATCATTTATCATAGATGAAACATATGCAAGTGCATCGGCATGTCGATTCTTTTCTCGGGACAAATGTCGAAAAACAATGTTTGGAATACGATTTGTTAAATTCTGCACAAGGTTTTTATACCTTTCCAAATCTTCATCAATCGTTTGATATTTTAGCTCGATCTGTCTAATTACCAGCTGCGAGTCACTTGTGAGTCTAACATCACTTATTCCTAGTTCAATAATGAGTTTGAGAGCATGGACCACTGCTTCATATTCTACTATGTTATTCGTATGCTCTTCGAACTCAAGACGAAATGAATGTACCATATGTTCTCCCCTTGGTGCTGTAATCACGATACCTATTCCTGCTCCTTCTTTATTTCGCGACCCATCAACAAAAATTTCCCATCGTCGTGAACTATTTGAATCCAAAATATCTAATGGCTCTTCTTCTTCACACCCTGGCAGTCCTTGAATTTCATATTCTTCCTCAATTGGAAAATCTGCCAAAAAATCAGCTAGAATTTGAGATTTTTGCGCAGTTTGTATTTCATAAACAATGTTGTATTGTTCCAGCTGAGCATTCCATTTCGCTATTCTTCCTACTTTTCCTGTATTCTTTAAAACTGACTCCAATGGTGCTTTTGTTAATATACGAACATAATGAGTAAGAAAATAAGTGCGTAACTTCTGAGTAGCAAATACTACTGACAAAATTAGTTGTTCAATCTTGGTATAATTATTTTCTGCTGAATTCAGAGTCTTGCTGATGTAATATATTGGTTTTTCAATCTTCTCATTCGTTCGCACCATTACCCCACTGATTGCATTTTCTGTTGCCGCTATGTATAAAGTTAATATTTCTTCTGGCTCTGGTTTTTGCAATGCTGGTAACGTGGTGAGATGTAATTTTATACTTTGAAATGCTTGTTCACAACGATCGTTCCATTCAAATTTATTTTTCTTCTTAAGTACATAAAAAAAGGGCTTGCATCGTTCTGATGATCTCGCAATGAATCTACTCAATGCAGCCAAACACCCATTTAACTTCTATACACTTTTTATACTGTTTGGTGATGGCATATCTGTTATTGCTTGTATTTTCGCCGGATCAACTTGTATTCCATCTTTCGTAACCAAATATCCCAAAAATCGCCCTGAAGTAACACCAAAAATACATTTCTCTGGATTTATTTTTATTTTATATTTTCATAATGCACCAAAGATTTCAGCCAAGTTCTGTAAATGATCATCAGATAATTTACTTTTTACTAGCATGTCATCCACATAAACTTCCAAAGTTTTTCCGATCCATTGTTTGAATATCGCGTCCACTAAACGTTGATATGTTGCTCCTGCATTCCGTAACCCAAATGGCATTCTGGTGTAACAATACAATCCCCGCGGAGTAAAGAACGATGTGTGTTCCTGATCTGCTTCTGCTAATGCTATCTGATTGTATCCAGATTGTCCATCCATAAATGATAACATCTCATGTCCTTCAACAACATCTACTAATTGGTCGATGTTCGGGAGCGGATAACTATCTTTTGGACACGCTTTGTTTAGATTAGTAAAATCTATACAAATTCTTACTCCACCGTTCTTTTTCGGGACAATCACCATATTCGAAATCCATGTGGGGTATCGTACTTCCCGAATGAATCTTGCACTTAAAAGTTTAGTTATTTCTTTTTCCACTGGTTCATGGTATTCTGGTGCGACCTTTCGTATCCGTTGGCGAAAGGGAATTGCATCAGGACGTATTTTTAATTCGTGTTGTACGATATTGGGATCGATCCCCGGCATATCTTCCATTCTCCAAGCGAATACATCTACAAATTCACAAAGCAATTTAACTAATTGTTGTTCCAGATCTGCTTTTATTAACATCCCAATTCGCACTTGTTTGGGCAACTCTGTAGTGCCAATATTTATGACTTTTGTTTCTTCTACTGGGGCGAAGACTGGTTTCGAAATCCCAATTGGAGTTGGGGTTCCCTTTAATTGCTACATCGTCCCTTTATGATGTTGGTCTACCTGATTTTCTTGATTATGACTGCTCTCTCCTTTTTCATTTACCGTTTTATTTTTTGCATGCTTTTCTAAATATTGACTTATTTCTTCCTCCTTTGCTTTAACTCTTCGTTCCTTTTTCTTTTTATGTTGTAGATGCTCCCGTTCCTCATTCATTCTTGTCTCTGCCATTATACAAAACTTAGCATCTTCTTGATCACCCTTTATCTCCATCTCTCCTTGCGGTATTGGAAATCGTAAATATTGATGATATGTTGATACCACACCCTTCAATTGGTGAACCCATCGTCTTCCAATTATAGCATTGTATGGTGATGGTGCATCCACAACACTAAATCTTGTCAAAATGTTGATCAGTCCAGCTGAAAATTCAAGATCAATGTCTCCCTTTGGCTTGGAAGATATTCCATTAAACCCATAAATGATGTATCGTGACAAAATCAACTGATCTTATTTAAAACCTATTTTACAAAATGTATTATAGAACATCACATTTAATGAACTGCCCCCATCCAAAAGTATTTTCTTTACATTCCAGCCTGATATCAATAATGTTAACACAAGAGGGTCATTATGCATTTCAATTTCTTGGTTTACTTCTTGTGCAGAAAATGTCAATGGATATGCCATCCAATCTTCCGATAATTCTGCTTGCCTTCCTTGAACTTTAAAGACTTCATGGTTCCGAATTCTCCTGCACAATTTCTTATTGATTGCGACATTCAAATCTGTATCATTCTTTTCCGCATATGATATCATATTAATTGTTTGTTCATTATAAGGAATGCGTATTGCCTTGCTTTCATCATGTTTCTTTGTTGGTTCAACTTTCTGAACAAATTCCTTTAACTCTCCAGCATCGACCATTCTTTGTACTAATGCTATAAAATTTCTACAGTTGTTTGTTGTATGTCCTTTATAACTATGATACTCACAATAGTCTTTTGAATGTTGTGTAAACTCTGGTTGATTACCCTTTGTTATTGGCCATTGAAAATTTGGCCGATTCTTCAAAATATTGAATAATCTGAAATATGAAACATTAAGCTTGGTAAACGTTCTTTCTCGAAATTGCTGAGCAAAGTTTTTACCATTCCCTTGTCGAGGATGTTTTAATTCTCTTGAATCGAATTTCGGAAGAAATTTCCTTTTCTGATCGAGCGATTCCTCAACTGAATTTGTTCTCCTTGTATTTCCTTGGCTTCTTGAATTAATTCTCGATTCTTGCTCTTGTATGTCTTGGAGCCTCGCACATGTTTCTATTATTTCTCTTAACTGGCCTTCAGTTTTTGGATTATTTCGGTGAATTTCAACAAAAAGCTGGCTTTTCCGATCAACAATCCCCCATTTGTAATGGTTTATAGCTGTTATTGGGTCTAATTCACCTATTGCTTGACATATTGCATGCCATCTGGTTGTATATGATCGGATCGATTCTTCTGGCCAAGATGTTAAAGAATAAAGCTTGTCCTCCCCTGAATCAACTGGTTTATTATACATGTATGCTTCAAGAAACTTCCTCACCAACTGTGCTTAATTATGGATGGAATTTTCCGGTAATCTATCGTACCACAATAATACCGTCCCTGTTAAACTGGATGGAAAACATCTACACATGATTGCTTCATGATCGTCCCACCGGGTCATCACTCGATTATAATACTTTAAATGTGATGTTGGATCCTTGGTACCATCGTAACATTCGAACACTGGAATATTATATTCTCTTGGTAATGATACACATGTCAAATGTTGCGCTAACGGTGTTCGTTTTGCTTCTTTCAATACCTCTTCTATTCTTCCCCCCTCTTTATTTTTTAATCCTTTAATTTCTTCTTTCATTTGTTCCATCGCTTCCAAGCATGTTTCCCATTGGGTTCGTTGAAACTCTTTTTCTTGTTGCCTTCTTGCTCGAGATGTCGACTAACACCATTCTTTGATCTGGATTCCGTTGTTCACTTCTTGATATTTGTCTACTTGACATTACCTCCTGATTTCGTATTTTTGTCACAGCTGGTCTTTGCTCTCGCTGAATTACATCTTTTAAAACTTGATTTTCGGTTGCTAGTAATTCAATTCGATGGTTGCTTGCTCTTTGCTCCTTTCTCATTTCATTTATTTCTTCTAATAAATCCTGTATTTGCTGCATCTTTCTTTGAGAGCTCCCATGATCTGAAGAAAAATTCTGAACCACTGTATTTGGTGTTAATTCTTGATTTGGGGTATGATTTCCCTCGTTACTTTGTTGTTGTCCTGATTCTCTTCCTTCCTCTTGTCTATCCTCCCAGTCTTCATTATTATTTTGGTTCCCAGAATTAGCGTCTTGAGACATATTTTTCAGAACCTGTTGTTTTTTAACTATTTTTCGCCTTGCTGATTGCTTTCCTTTCTCGATATCTAGAAATTTTCCTGAAAGTCAGTCAAATGAACTCTTACACATCAAAATCATAAGAGATCCTATTTATTACTTTAACTGTAAATTCTTCCTATCACAAATCTAATTTTTCCCAATTCATAAAATCCTTTGTTTCATATTCTTATCTATCTTTTCAAACGTTTTTCATGTCAATAAAACATGCTTATGTAAATAAACTTTACACTTTTTGTATCTTGCAAAATTGAATTTTTCCAATCTTTTTAAAATTTTTCAACCATATCCGTTCTTTTCTTAATAAAAATGTTTCTTTCTTGGACGATTTAGTTTTGAAATCAAAACCTTTTTTCCTTCATCAGGTATGATAAATCCTTTAATCGTCCCTGTTTCTAGCGCCAAATTGTTTAGGCCAAAAATCTTTTCGACTAAAATAACCAATCAAATTCTTAAATATCAATTAAAGATTGAAAACGAGTAACAGCCAAACATCTTGGTATTGATTTTATAAAATCATTTCTGTACGATACATAAAATCATTTCTGTACGATACATATGATCACTCAAATTTAACATTTTCGGTCTATGAACTTTACATTCTTCAATTAAGTACAAAAATCCCTACTTAATCTAATTATTTCTCCTAGATTCATACCTAGAAATTTCTTCTATTTCTTTCTAAGGATTTTCTCCTCTTTTTTCCGACCCCCTCTTTGTTGTCTGGCTTCTTCTATTTATAGATTTATTTACTGGGTCCCTCTTTGTGCAATGCGTCATTTTCTCCAGTCTGGTCATCGTTCCTTGATCGATTCTTCTTTGGGTCGATGCTCTCATGTCATTTTATCCAGTCTTGTCGTCATTCTTGGATTGCCTCTTCTTTGGTTCGATCCATTTTATTTTGATGTACCCATCGTTCTTGTATTTCCTCTTTTATCTGGTGCGATCACTAGTTGACAGATCACTCTTAACTGCTTCTTGGTTCGATGCTTTATATATTCAACACGTGTCTTCCTATCTTTATAGACTTCTGTTATCTCGATCATTAAATTAATTCGAGTAATTATTACTTTTACTTTCTCGATTATCAAGATAATAGAGTAATCATTATTTTTACTTTCTCGATCTGTCATCATTTAATGCTGTTTGTTTTATTCGATGTAATCTAACTTTCTCGATCATATGTGTCTTCATGCAATTCATTGTTTCAGATGCTTCGTGTCTTTTCGATATTTGATATCTTTAATATTGATTGCGTGATTCTCGCTCTTTTTTATTTGGTTGCTTCCTATCTCGATCTTCTTCCACGTGTCATGCTTCTTTTATTTACTAACATTAGCATGCGCATCTGTTTTTTGGTGCTTTTTGAGTGTATTTTTTTTTTACTCCGAGTTCGATAGTTTCTTGGAACTTTAGTGATGTCCCAATTTGGGGGTCACCTTGGAATTCTACCCTGGGATTTTAAAATTAATAAAAATGTCCCAATCTGTTAGATTTTTCGTTAAGTATGAGCATATGAGTTGGCACGTGCGAAAAAGGACCTAAATACCCTCATACTTCATCTTGGAGAAATGCCTCAAAAAGAGACTCATCTTGGAAAAATGCCCCAAACAGAAAAAGGTAACAAAAATGCTCCAAACAGTCAAAGTTAACATAAACATGAAAAGTTAATAAACATAAGATTACATATACTTGTAGGGTTGGATGAAATGCACTTGACTGGTAAACTTGGTGGTGTAATGCTCTGTGCAACTGCTTTAGATGTTGGAAATGTAATCTTATGTTTATTAACTTTTCATGTTTTTGTTAACTTTGACTGTTTTGGGCATTTTTATTACCTTTTTCTACTTGGGGCATTTTGTTACCTTTTTCTGTTTGGGGCATTTCTGTTATCTTTTTCTGTTTGGGGCATTTTTCCAAGATGAGTATCTTTTTGGGGCATTTCTCCAAGATGAAGTGTGGGGGTATTTTGGTCCTTTTTTGCACGTGCCAACTCGCATGCTCATACTTAACGGGAAATCTAACAGATTTGGGCATTTTTATTAATTTTAAAATCCCGAGGCAGAAGTCCAAGATGACCCCCCAAATTGGGGCATTTCTATAATTTTCCCTTGAAGTTTTTCTTTTCTTATGAGTTTAGTTGCAATCAAGGTTGTGTCAATTTCATGTGTTTGGGACTCTAGGAAATTAGTTCTTCAGCCAAGATTACTTAGTGGATTCATGGCTAACTAGCTGGTTTCGGATATGCAATTATGAGCGTTTAATTGAATTTTAGCACCAAACAAACGTATTTTACGTTTGTTTAGCAATTAACTTCTAAAAAAATTTACTTGGCTAAATTAGGCCTACCAAAATTATTGGCTGCCTATTAGATAAAGCAGAGGTCACTGTAATACAATGGTAAAATAGTTGGGTAATGATACCAAACGACCTAAGTTCAAAACTCGGAAGCATTGGGATAATGGGATTTTTCTCTCTCTTTCCCTTGCTACCTGGGTTTGTAGGTACCATGCCTCTTATTAAAAATATTTTATATAATAATAATTCTTTCTAGTAATAAAATCGTATAAAATAAAAATTCTTATAAATATTACTCTCTTCGTCCCTATTTAGATGAAGGGGAAGGTGTTTTCACACGAATTAAGAAAAAAGAAAGAAACTAAAAACTTTCCAGAAATGCCCTCAATTATATTTCTTATTGTTCCAAGTTTTTAGTTCCAGTCTTTATTGTAGAGTTGCAAAATTATTTTAATTGTGAAGAAAAATTGTTTTTTAAATAGAGATTTTAAGAATGTCATTTAGAATTTTGAGCTTGCGTTACTTTCTAAGTTAGTGTATGATATTGAGATAGGGATAAATCAGGAAAATTTAGGGGAAAATATGAAAATCTTTATCTAATATGGGACTTGTAAAATGTCATAAACCTTCATCTAAATAGGGACATAGGGAGTATTTGGAAGTTGGAATATTAAAAATAAAATAAAAACTATCTAACATGTCACTCACCCATCACTCATCAATATTGTCTTCATCAAAGAGCACCGCTTCTAATTCTGGTTTGTCAAGTGAAAGATTTGCCTTCAAGTCAACCCACACCGTCAAGTGGATCAAATGCATCTCCACTAATATCCATTATCTACTTTCTCCTTTTGTATAATTTTCACTTTTTTATGAAACTAGACGAATATTACTATGAACAAACACTAAATCCTCATCAAGTTGGGGGTTCAATCTTGTTTCTTTTCAAAGAATGGATAAAATTATATGTGCTCTAATTTATAATGAAAAAGTTATTATTCAATTTAGATACTTATATATAATTATATGGTATATTGATTAGTACAAATATCTATAAATATATAGATTTTGGATATAAAAATATACATCAAGTTATTAAAAGTATCTTTTTTTAGAGTATCTCAAAGGTATCTCATATATCAAGTTATCGGAATTTACTGATACGATATCAATACGGATACATCATCATTTTTAAAGTATCTGTGCTTCGTAGGAAAGTATACAATTTTAATTACGGATAATTTAGTATTTTTATTTTATTTGAGACACCCTTTATCTCATACCCTTACAGGTCTAATCATGCTTTGTAAAATCCAGATTAACCTCCAAAAAAATGTTACTTTTGAAATCATATTGATACTTTAATCTAATCAAAAATGAGATACAACTCACGGAACATCCCTTCACTCTTCAACTCTTTACTAAAATCCGTTGGCCTCAAATAATTTCCATAGGCCTTAGATTAACAAGGAAATTTTAGATAGCGAATGGGGTCGTAAGATTTCCAAACTTATTTACCTAACCTCTTATATATTGATTGGTAGAAGACCTTTTAACATTTTAAAATAGAGAAATAGTTAATTGCAGTATTAGAGTTTTCAAAGCTCTTAAATTTTTTATCGACTCAGGAAACTTGAATATTTAACCGTTGACCTATCAAATAATATAGCAGAGGATTTGTTCAATAAAGTTTTCATTCAACTAACATATAATGCTTCAAAAAAAAAACTAACATTTTCTGATATGAACCATTTATGTTTCAGCTTTACAAAAATAAAATAAAATAGAGATAAAAAGTTACAAACAAACTATGTAGGACGGTAGAGTATACGCCTATCTATTTTGGGATTAACTGTAAACTCTATTATTATTTTTATCCCAAGAAAAAAATAATAATTTTTTTATTTTTTTATTTTATCTAAAACAGACCAAATTAAAATGGTAAAAGATATCATTTTGTAAGAATAAAAGGATATTAATCTCACGTTAAAAAAAAAAGTTTTACATACCATGAAGCAAACTCGTCTCTACTTTCTACCTTTACTAAAGTATCGAAAATATTTAGTACTTGTTTTATACGAAAGAAAAATAAATAAAAAAAAAGTTATACGAAGGTTTATAGTATTTTATAAGTTTTATATTAGATGAAAGTTTTTTTATTTTTCTTTAATTTTTTTAATTTATCCTAATCTTAATATCATATACCAATTCAAGAAATAGTGTAAGCTTAAAAATCCAAGTAATATTCTTAAAATTTCTATTTAAAATAATTTTACAACTCTACCTTACAGATTTAAACTAAAAATTAAGAACAATATAAGATATAATTAAGAGTATTTCTGATTTTTTTTTTAATTCGTGTAAAAACATCTTTCCTTTCATATAGATAGAGATATAAATAATACTATTTTTTCAATAGATATCAAAAAATTCTTAAAGACAAATAAAAAAAGTACCATAGAAGAAATTATAATAATTATTTCTACTGGAACCATTTTTATAATTTAATTTTTTCAACGCTTATCTGACTCTGTAAATTAGAATTTAATCTTAATCCACTAAAACCAGTGCCAAGAAGATCGTTCGCTCCCTTTGTCTGAAATTTCAAGCACCATTTTTGTTTTCAAGGACATGGTGAAGGCTTCCCTTTTATAGGACCTGGTGGTGGTGATCTTGGCTTATCTGCATCTTTGCCTCTACTGCAAATCCATAAGATTCACTAATATTAATGCACTATCCCTGTGAAGGATAATAGTCCCACATTGCTAATATCCCTATAATAAACTTAAAATATAATATGAAAGGGCCACTCCACTCATTGCCAATTGGTTTTGAGTTGGATGCCCACAGACTTTAACATGGTATCAGAGCCAGACCCGTACGAGAGTAAGCCCAACGGCTACCCTACATATAATGTTCACGTGTTAGAGGCCCACAGAGAATGCCCTACACGTGAGGGGGCGTGTGAAGGATAATAGTCCCACATTGCTAATATCCCTATAATAAACTTAAAATATAATATGAAAGGGCCACTCCACTCATTGCCAATTGATTTTGAGTTGGATGCCCACAGACTTTAACAATCCCTTTCCTTTTTTATCATCCAATGTATCAAAAAAGTTTAAAAGAAGATGAACAAATTCTAGCGCCGATTGAATTGATTGCCGTTGTTAAATATATATATCTTAACAAGATTGGTGAGTAAGAATTTGCAAATTCCAGGATCAATATAAAAGCCTATACCTCTGACTCCAAGCGACTTGAGATACGAGGAGGATCATGCATAATAATCGAAATACTTGAGAGAAACTCATCATCCCCATAGTTTCTTTTCTCGTTAGTTTGGTGGTTGATTGAAATCGCACACGCAGTTGGATCTTGAAAACTATAACTGAGAGATGAGTTGGAATAAATCTATTTTATGATCTAAATCTCTTAGACTTGCTGAGTAGTATTTTGAAAAACCAATCATGCAATAATGTCAGTATTTATAGAGGTGAAACCGTTTGAAGTCTAGGCGTAACATGGTATTTTTTTCTACCACTATGTTAGTATGAACAAAATGTCTTAAGCAGGAGACCAAGTCAAGCTGAGTGTAATCTCCTCGTATTTTCGGGAAATACTGGAAATGCAGCTTGGGATTTTGGCTACAGGAATGGTGCAAAAACGACCAAGTGAACCAGTCTCGGACTTGGAAAAGAAAATTAGTTAATTAAGAATACAATAAAGTCGTATCCGGCTACTCCAAAGAAATACAATTAATTAAAAAACAGATGGGGGATAAGTTTCAAGCCTAAAGTGTGTTTGAGAAATTAGACCATGCTAATTGAGGCAAAACAAGACTAGATTAAAAAGAATTCACATTTGGGGATACTCTTATAAAATAAGTGATATTGAATAAAATAAAATAGAAATATTTTGAAGTAAAATACAAAAACACTTATCCATATATTTTTTATAATGATTAAACTAACCTTTAATTTTTAATTTATATTTTTTTTAACTAAGATAATCTTAGAATCGGCATGATAAAATAAAAATAACATACTGATAATAGACAGTCGACATAAAAATATATGAATACCACGTCGACTTTTTTCAATTTTCATGGTTGGAAATTTTTGACTATGTCAACTATTGTAATTTTTCTTCTTCATAAATTAAGATTTATGAATTGTTATTAGTGTCCGCATTGTTTATTTAATGAATATCGTGCGAATGTTATCGATGAAAAACACCATCAACTTTCGATATGGTATTTAATAAATACATAGTGCCGGTTGTTGATTATATTCTTCAAGATAAAAAACGACATATACAGTCGGCATGAAATTCATCAATATCCATACTTACTGTTGATAGTGTTTCCAAAACGAAAAGGGAAAATTATAGTCGGCACGATAAAAATGATATATAATTATGCTTGGAATAAAGGGTAATGAATTAGAAATATCACAAAAAAAAATAAAATAATTAAATTAAAAAATTAAGTAAAATATATAAAAGGGATAATTTAGTATTTTATAGTTTTAGGATACCTTATTAGGATATACCAAATGGATTTAACCTGAGCATCCCTCGATCTACGAGGGTATTCTCAAATGTGGATTCATTTAGGTTAAGTCTTATGAAGAAAAAAACAGAGTGGTTTGATTGAAAACCGTTGTGTATAATCATGTTTCCCTTCTTTCTTCTCGAAAATGGAAAGGTGTGAGTGAAATAAAATTTAGGCGAGAAATGATGTCTCGCCAAAAAAATAAAAAGCGAGATACTATATCTCGTTTTTTCCATCTCAGCGAGGAATTATGTCTCGCTTTCTCAAATTATATTGTTTGACCTGTTTTGTTACATCCAGACTACATTTGGCTATTTCGTTACGTTTTTTCTCACACTCTACTTACATTGGAGCGCTGCACTATCGTTGATGTCGCAACTTGTCCTTCGAATTTGTCATTAACGAGTCTTTTCAAATATTGTTAATTTTATAGATTTTGAAAGATTAGAGGAGATAGTACAAAGTTTTTGAACAACCGTTAAACTTAAAGATAATTTTATTTTTTAATTATAACTCATTTTTTTAGAAATCACGATTATATTTAGCATGCTCAACAAGTGTAATCCTGATATTTTAATCATCAGCTATAAATGATTTTACCTTTGGTAGAGTTTGCTTTCTATATTTTAAAATCCTAAAAGTTTTACCTAGCTAAATTGAGGCCTAGCAAAATTATTCACTGCCTACTAGATAAGCCATATGTCATTGTAGGTATATGGATAAAATCATTCGGTGATGATACCAACGATCTGAGTTCGAAACTTATCATTATAGGGATGAGGAAGATTTTTCTTTCTTTCTTTGTCTAGCTACCTGAGCTTGTAGATAACATGCCTCTTACCATAGAAGAGATTGTTTTTTTTTATATATATAGAAAAGTAAAATAATAAAAACCCTATCACATATTTTTATTTGGCTAATCACCTCTAATTATTTAGCATTAATTAATAATATTAATTATTAAATTAGTTTAATAAAAATAAATATTATTATTTTATTTTAGATAGTGAATGGGGTTGTAACATTTCCAAACTTATTTACCTAACTTGTTGGTAGAAGACTTTTTGACATTTTAAAATAGAGAATTGCAGTATAACTTTGAATAACACTCAAACTTTCAATATTTTTATCGACTCAGTAAACTCGAATATTTAACCATTAACCTATCAAATGGTATATTAGAGGGTTTTAGTAATGTTTTCATTCAATAAATATGAACAAGTATTTGATATGATTTCATGTAAATAATAAAATAATAATATAAAATAAAATAAATAATTGAACTTTATATGAGATAAAAACAAACTATGTGAATTCTATTATTATTTATCTCAGGTGAAAGAAAAGTAAATTAAAATAGAAAGCAGTAAATTTCCAAAGAAAAATGAAAAGAATACGGAAATAGAAACAAGCTATTCCAATTACTTCTGCACACACCATGTTTTTTTATTTAATTTTTCAGAATGTTAATCCAACTCTATAAATTGAAACTTAATCTTAATTCAGTAAAGCCAGTGACAAGAGGATCCTTTTGCTCCCTTAGTCAAAAGTTCATCATTTTTGTTTTTCATGGGCGTCCTGAAGGCGGCCCTCTTTTACGATTTTGTGATCGTGGCCTTGGACAATCTGCGACTCGGCCTCTTTCTTCTTCGCATGGAGTCCTGCAAATCAATAAGGTCCATATTTAATATACTCTCCATTTCTTATCATCAAAAATAGATTAAAAAAAAATAAAATAAAAATAGTTGACACAAACAAATATGTATATTTAGATTAGTTTGAGACATTATGAATAAGAATTTGCAAATTCTAAGATCAAGATAAAAACTTACAGACTCCAAGCGACTTGAGATAAGAGGAGGATCATGCATAATAATCGAAATACATGAGAGAAACTCATTCCCATTTCTTTTCTTGTTAGTTTGGTGGTTGATTGAAATCGGACACACAATTGGATCTTGAAAAACCGTAACAAAGAGTTAAGACTTGCTGAGTAGTATTTTGGAAACGAAAGCATTCTCTGTATATATAGTGCTGAAAACAAAATGTTAATGCTTAAAGCAAGCACTAACGAAGAGACCAAGTCAAGTCAAGTGTAATCTCCTCGTACTTTCACTTTATGCGCTGTTTCTTAATTTTTTAAAATGCAGCTTGGGATTTTGACTAGTGAAAGACAAAAATAAATATTTCTTTTAGTACAGGAATGGTGCGAAATCGACCAAGAAAACAAGTCTCAAAAAGTAGTTGATAAAGAATATAATAAAGTCGTATCTGGCTCCTACAAAGAAACGTAACAGAAGGCCGGACTCCGGAGCCTCTAAAAGCGTGTTTGAGAAATGACATCACGTTATTTTCTAATTGACACAAAACAAGACCAGATTTAGTCATTAGATGCAATAATATGTTTATTCACTTGGTTTTCTTCTTCACAGCATTATTTTGTTTTTAATTTAAAAACTTAGCAACTTTTTATGCCTATGGATTGAATGTTGGATAACACAAAATAGTTTAAAAATTAGCTTGACATTACAGTAGTGGATAATGTAGTGGTGGAATCAAAAATTGATATTAAGAAGAATTATTAAAAAATTATTTAAATATATAGATTTTAATGGGCTAAATACTAGATACTATATTGACTAAATATGAAACATATGATAAGATTGAGGGTTTTTATATAGTTTTAGGGATTTTAGGGGGCAGGAACCAGAGTTAGTCAATCCTTGGTTCCACTCATGATAATATGGGATTGCGGGTGCCTGTGTCTATATATAGTTTAATATGGGATTGCGGGTGCCTGTGTCTATATATAGTTTAATATGGGATTGCGGGTGCCTGTGTCTATATATAGTTGCTTGTTTGTTTAGGGGTAGGGAATCATATATTTGGGATTATGATATCGCATAACTGAAAGCATTTAATTACCCTAGATTTTATGTCCTCTAAAATAAAAAATATGGAAATTAAAAACTATGCGGATGTTGGATTTAGGATTCTTCCTTTTTAGAGAATATAATTCCTTGAAATGTAATTCTCTTTCCACCATCAAAATACGCCTTAGGTGATATCAAGGTTTAAAAATAGTAGCCAGTTTAATAAGTGTAGAATGGGTGTAGAGGTGTGAGCATTTTAGGCATGTTATTTAGATAAAGAAGAAAATTATTTTTAATTCGTTTTTTTTTTAAATAACGACCACTATGATGGTTAGAAATCGATGAAGAAAACAATAATTGAGAATAGATTAATGAGAAAATGAGTTTATTGTCCATAAAACTTTAAAACATGGTTGAAATGGACGGGTAATATATTATCCTAGGTGAAATGGACTGAAATAAGTTTCCAAAAAAACTTACTATATTACCCTTTAGGATATCTACCCCCACAAAATCAGTTTCACTCCACCTTTTGAAAACATCGAAACTTTTACTACCTTCTCCACAACTGAAAAAGCTTCTCCCACCTTATTCACCATCAACATCATCAGAAAATCCCCTTCTTATGCATTAAAAATTTCTTCACCACCACCGCATACCATCAAGTCTTTGTTCCATCTACATGCACCACCAGCAACACCACCACCACATAAAAAACCCTAGTCAGTTTCATCTACATCAATCAACACCAACACGACTCAACCAGAAGTTTCTATTACCACCACCAACAAAAATCCTAGTCAATTCTACTCTTAATCACCATCACGAAGAAGGTAATTACTAATTTTAGGTTTTCTTTGATTTTTTTTTTATGATTGAAATTTGTTTCATTTGTTTCTCAGTTTCTCCCTAATCTAATCACAAGCTCAATTTTAGGGAAATTTTACACATTACCCATTTTAAATTGGACGAAACTGGAATTATCCATCTAGTTTTAATCAAATTTGGGCAAAGTTTTATAAAAATGTGAAATTGGTGTATATGCTGTGAAACTGTGTTTAGCAGATATTGGTGAATGCTAGTATAAGTTGTTTTATATCCAGGTTTAATATGCAGATTCAACAGGTTTAAAGTAGGATGAAACTGCTTTCAGTAAGCATAATGTGCAGTTCAGAAAGAGTATATGAAATGTTGTTTAATCTGAAAGGTGCATAGTATGTAGTTGTGAGTCATATGTGCAATTATTCTAGGTTTACTTAGAATTAATAGGAAGAAACTGATTCATCTAGGTTTAGTTAGAACAACTTTATACGCAGTATGAATTTGGATTCCTTGGTTACTTTGTTGGTAGATGTGATTGTATGAATTCAGGATGTTGTAGTAGATATGTAACCAGTTTCATATATGAATTCAATTCCTTCTTGTTTGTGTTCTAGTTTATATTTTGTTATGATTAATATGGTTCAAGTTAGATCAGATTTTTCATAGACTTTAGTCTGTGTGCACCTTGATAGTAACCCCAGATGCATCATGTTAGTTGATTATAACTTGAACTAACAACTAGTTGTTTTTTTTGGTTTTAACAGTTTGGCTAAATTGGTAAGACACAATGGCTCCCTCAGCTAAAGGTACTCCTTTCTGATTTATTTATTTTTTAATTATTTTTGATTTGTGTTGAGGTTATATTGGTGAACAAGTGTTAGTATAAACTAGGATGAAACTGGTTTCATCCAGGTTTAATCTGTACTTTCAACATGTTTTAACTAGGATGAAACATGTTTAATATGTGATATAAATCTTTATTTGATAGGATGTAACCGGTTTCATCCAGGTTTAATATATGGTATACAGGGTTGCATCCAACTTTAGGTTTACACTAGGATGAAACTGGTTTCATCTAGGTTTGATTGTGATGTACATGGTTTCGTCCAGGTTTATACTAGGATGCAACTGGTTTCATCAAGGTTTAATATGTGATAAGCGATCATTAAAAATTCACTACTATCTAAAATTGTTGTAGGAAGTAAAAGCGGGAATGAATTAAGAATAAAGAGTAGGCGGACATGAAGTGAATTTGGAACGAAACATATACACGATTTTTAAGTGGTTGGCCAAAAGAAGAAAATGAGAAAAATGAGTTGATATGGCAGGTTTATATGAAATCTTCCATGAAAAAACAAGGAAGTTGCAGGAAGAAAAATGACAATTAAGACTATGTCGTTTCATTAGGTTGTTTAGCATTATACCACTACGAAAGCTATTGATGTAGTTTGCCTAAGTTTCTTGTTTATAAAAATTTATGTTTGCAAACATTTATAAAATCTAAATTGTAAATTTTTATTAATATATGTATTATATATCTTGATTGTAAGTCAATTGATTTGAAAACTTAACTTAAAATTAGTTATAATATTATTTGCAGATAAATTCATATGGACGTCTTTGTCAAAATATGCAAGATGAAAACATGTTTTTATCGTTAGAATACGTAGATGAAACTGGTTTCATCTTGAAAAATAAATAAATTTTGTTGGAATATATGCAGGATGAAAATGGTTTATCTGGACGAAAACATGTTTTCGTCAGAATATATGCAGAATAAAACTGGTTTCATCTAGACGAACACAATATGTTTTTGTCAGAATATGCAAGACGAAACTGGTTTCAGGTTTACCAGAATAAAAATAGTAATTAAACAATTTAGAATGATAGAAATGATGAAATCTTGAAGTAACATTCATCTAATTCAACGTCCCTTTACAAGGTAATGGCCAGTTTGTATCTTTACAATTAAAACTTAAATGAAGATGATTACATGGTAACGATCAGTATATTTAAACTTAGCATTTGTCTTCTCGAAGACATGCTCTGCAACAATGGCACCGTTTGCATCAGTCATCTTGATCTCCATACTATCCTTTTGATAGTAGCTAGTACCCCTTTGATATGTTGATTCCTCTTTGGCTCCATACACTAACCCCTGAAACCCACAACCCTGATGAAATATGTTTTTTTTTTTATAATATGCAAGAGTTTCATCTTGAAAAGACTTATTTTTCGTCAGAATATACAAGATGAAACTGATTTCATCCAGGTATAGTTCATGATGTACCTGGATTCATAGACTAAATCATTTTGCATACTTTTTCCATGTCTGCAATTAGTCGTATTAAGATGATTTCTAACATCTGCGGGTCACACAAAGAAGTATAAGGACGAGTAGGAATCAACATAGTCATAGACTAAAATAAGAAGGTTAGGTTAAGGGAATGTTATCCTAGTGTAAGACCAAGAATGCCTTTTAGAGATCTGTGATAGTATCTTCGGAAACAGTCATAAAAAGCTTCTGCATATGAAAATTGAACATAAAATTATAAAAGCATTATCCTCACAAATAATTTCGAAATAGAACTCTATCTGAAAGAAGAAACAATGCTCTTATTATCAAACATTAAATTCGCACTCAAAGCACACTAAGTTATTGTATTATCAAATCCTTTTACGATGTTACCTTATAATCTCATTCTTAACTAGGTTTATTACTCAAGCGAACAGTGATAATCACCATCACAAATCTATCACCTCTTCTACTACTAACAAACCAGCACAATCCACCATCTTCATCGGCATCTGCCTCCCCTAACCACACCACTTAACAATCACCACCCTTACCGCCCAAGGTTCACCGTTGCACAATCCACCATCTACACACTCACTAACCTCATTACTCACAGCATAAGATGAATCAAGATATATCTATGTTAAAATCTCATTCTTATCTAGGTTTAGTTACCCATCCAAACAATGACCACCATTAGAATTCACCACCCACCATTTACCAACAATATCTCACATCCAAACTGTTTAAAACCAGTTTACAAAAAAATAAAAATCAAATGCTTTAATATTTTTTTTGAAAATCATCATTATTAAAACTATAATTGATTAGGAACTATATATGTTACACTAACATAAATGCAAATGTTGAATGTTTACTCTTAATTTGGTATTGGATTCAAACAACCTTAGAAATTCACGAAAAACAACCTAAAATTAACAAAAATATCACATTATCACTACTGGAAAAATCAGACGATTAAATTGTATATAAAACTTTCAATCAAACAAAATTAAAATCAAAATCAAAGAAAATCAGTTTTGTTGAATTGAACAAAACCAGAATCAAATTACATATTAAACTTTTTTCAAGACACTAGAATAAACTTTACCGTAGAAGAAAGATTAGAGAAGAATCTGATAGTAAATCGAACTCGAACGAGAATGGATAAAAAAATTAAAGCTCCTTTTCTTCATATCTGCAACTCAAAACTAGAGCTCGTCTCCTATTCATAAGAAACAAAAAGTTTGATTTTTTCAGTTGTAAATATAATATTTTAATATTTTTAGGCAGAATATCCAAATTGGATATTACAATAGTATTTTTTAAATTTATGGGTGTTTAAACAATATCAAATGTTACTAGTCTTTTACACCCATAAAATCTCTTTTGAGGATTATACAACCAACTAATTATAGATTAATATGTAAGGCTTAAATGACGTGAAGACATAACACCGTTGTTCCATTTTTTACCATGCAAATTTAAAAAAATTAAAAGCATAATACAAGTTAAGGTTAAACAAATATTCGGATAGAATAGAAATGATTGAAGAGAAGATAAAGAACTTCTGAATTGCATGCATTAACTCAATCCTTTGAAGAGGAGATGGAGCTAACGATGTTGATTCAAACGCGTAGAGAAGAAATTTTATTGAAACCATTTTGGTTTATGTAACGTAAAATTCTTTTTTTCTTTTTATTGTTATTTTTCGAATATACCACAAGTCTGAAACTAAAACCCCTAAAAAGATGAGTGTAGCTAGTTTCACTTAATGGTTTAAAAGCGAGAAAGTATTCATGTTTTGATTTCTATCTTTCTTTATCACAAGCGACCTGCGTCTCTGGACTGGATGTTAGGAAATAAAGTAGGAACGACACATGTAAGATGATTAAGAAAGAAGCAGTGAAATTAAAGAAGGATGAGAAGCATGCAATCAAAACCATAATAAAATAATAGGACGGGACGTAAGTGACAGACTGAGTGAATTTCTACACAGCTGACACGTAAGATCGGGAAAGTAACAGCATTAAACGCATATTGTACGGGAAAGTAAGGTAATAATTACTTTACTGACACATAAGCTCGGGACAACATCGGTATTCAAGGAGGAAAGAGCACGTGTAAACCATGCAACGAACGCACCACGGATTTCAAGGAATGAAGAACACGTGTAAATCATGCAACGAGCGCACCAAAGAGAAAACATGATCTGTCAATCTTACAAACATCCCGATCGTAATATAATAAGAAGAACGACAATGGATCGGGACAAGTAAGGCTCGTTACTACTATAAATAGAAGAGAGTATTCACTGGAGAAGGGGGTGGAAAATTGGAGGAGAAAGGGAAGAAAGGAAAAGATAAAAGAGATTAGAAGAAGAAGGTTTATTAGGTATGATAAATGATTCATTGAAGAGAAACTATGAATCTATGTAAATTCCTTAGGAAATGTATTTGGAATTGTATCTTGGATCATATTTCTGATATGTCCTCCATTAAATCATAAAAACGTTTATTAAATTGATATGTCTTTAAATGATTCTATGTATCAGTTTATTATGTAATTTTCAAATTATTGGTTGTTAATGTCAACGTGAAAATTGACATAAACACTGGATACGAAATTCGATTAAAAAAAATTCTTAAACCCTACCGTGAGTTTTTACAGGGGAAGTGGCGTATGAAAATAATGATGAGCACGCACGGTTTTGGGGCTCACGCTAGAGGGCTGCATAGATTTAAGTTGGGGCCTGAGGATATAAATAAAGCAGTATAAGGTTACAACGTAGTAAAGGGTTGTTACCCTTTGTGTATGACTTCTACCATCATCATCTTCTTTCTCCTTCTAGCATCCGGCACCAAGCATCACCGTAACCACTATCATATTCCAGATTCACCCTCATTTTTAGGGGATTTATCATTCAAACAAACAGAACTGGAATCCAGGTTTTTCGACGACCGGACTAATAACATCATGTTTGTTTTCTTCTGACTCGATATTCAAATCTGATTCGGTCCAAATTAAATATTGTTTTCAAGGTTTTCTAATATCTTATTCGTTACCCGATTTAAGACTAATTCTTAACTCTGACCCAATTCAGTCAGAAAACAAAACAAAATATCCCTGGCTAATAAGAACAACCAAAAACTTGCAGGTCCTCTTGAGAAATCTATTTCTCATTTTTAACATTGAAGATTAAGAAACCATAAGTGGAAATTCATTATAGTACGATGTTATGTGATGTTTACTGCACCAAAGGTTTCCTCTAGTTACCTATCATTTCTCATTAGTCCATTTCATTTTTTATTTTTTATTCAAAAATAATTTATGACCGAGAAAAGCAAACAAAACCAAAACTGACGGACACAATAAAATAGCCTTCTGCTAGCCTTGGGAAGCGATACGGAACCCACTAGTTAAATGTATGAGTATCGATTTTGTGATGTTTGCTTTTTTTGGTCCATTTAGAGCATCTCCAATGTTTATTGCATCTAGGTTTCCTCCATTTACCTACCATTTCTCATTAGTCCACTTCATTTTATTTTTATTTTTATTTTTTTTACTATCTTCCATTTTGACTTTGGTCCTTTGGTCGGAAGAGAGTGTGCTTATACAATTTTTGTTCACTGAATACACAGGAATTTGCTTGTACTGATTTGAGAATTGAGACTTGAGAGTAATTGTTAGGTTAGAATGACATTATCCTGTATTTTAGTATTATTTTTCTTATAAAATCCAACCGGGAATGAATTTTTAGCTAGTATTTTGGTGACATGTTCTTCTTATAAAGTTCTACATTTCTAAAAAAAATGAACGTATTCCGAGACGTATAAGACCACCATCTACTACTTTGAAAATCAGTCGTTGAAGATTAATCGTTGAAATTATATTTTGTGGATGGTGAGGTTTCTTATCTCTGAATGCACTCATTTTTGGTAGGAATGTATAGCTTTATAAGAAGAACATGTAATCGAAAAATTAGTTTTAAATTCATTTCCGTTTGCATTTTATAAAAAAAATGACGTCAAATGTCAAGATAATATTATTCTAACCATGTTAACGATTTTTTCCCCTAATTTAACTAGTTGTTGCAAATAATTACAACATATTGGCTATATTGAACAAGAGATCCAATATGGGCAATGCTTGGACATCCAATGAAGTCAATCTTGGTCGCTGCATAAAAACTTTTTTTTCTAATCGATACAACACAAAACCGAAGTTTGAAGCAATAATATTAATCCATTTAATTTTTTTCTTCACACCACTATCTTTTTTTCGTTTTATTTTTTTTTTCTTCCCTGGCAGACGTCTAAAAAATAAAGAAAGATATTTAATAATTTTTTATGTTTATGTATTCTGAGGATCGAGGTGGCACTGCATTAAATACCTTGAAAAACTTTTCTGAATAACACTGTTTTTATTTTTTTTCTTATCGTGTAAATTTAAGAATTTTGATGTATAAAGTAAGTTAAGGTTAAAAAAATATACTTTCTCGGTTCCTAATATAATTTGGCTAATTTGAGGTTTATCCATTTTATTTAAGGCATATTTAATTTTGTGTCCCCTATATGAGTGGATAAGGGGTGTCTAATATAGGATGAAACTACTAAATTACCCTATTTTAAAACCTAATACTAAAATTAATTGCTCTAGTCTATTTTTTATTTCCATTTCATAACAACCGATTCTCTTCTTCTTCTCTTTTCCTCTCGTCTCCTTATTCCTTTCCATTTCAAACTAAAACATCGCCGATTCAAAAAACGGTTAATTGTTTGAGTTTTCTGTATAACGTCAATGACAAAACGAGTAAAGCATCCCACTGGAAATACACAACTTAGTGGAAGTGATCCGAAAATTGCACGAGCAATTCGACATAAACAATCGAAGAAGAAAACGGTTACGGAAAACAAAGAAACTCTTAGCTCAATACAAGAAGAATAAATGACTCGAATCAGGTAATTTTCGATCATCTCATTTCTGTTAATTAGGTTTTATCAACATGCCCACACTCAAAAACTGAGAATTATGAAATCTGGATTTTCTGTGTTAAGCATAATCGTTCGATGTTAATGCTCATATCACATGATTTCGTGAGAAACAGTCGATGTTCATGCCCACGTCGATCGAGAAAATCCACGAAAAACATCAACCCAGAATCGTTCAATATGGACATTATATCGAATGATTCTGGTTTTCAAGATACTGCACATTAAACTGTTGGTTTTTTGTGTAGAATTGGTGGATGTACAATACACACATAGACCGAATGTTAGTCTATACCACAAATTTTTATAAATATCAGTGGGAAAATTTTACAAACAGTTAGAGAGATATCAAAAAATAAGAGCAGAGAAAACAACATTTGACAAACCTAATTGAAGTTACCAAAGAAAAATCAAAACAATTTAAGAAAAATTACATGAATTTGAAGTTCTTCAACTTCGACAAGAAGATGAACTCACCACTCACAAATATTTAGGGTTTGAAAAGAAATCAGAATGCAGAGAGGGATTAGTTACTAGGATTTTTGCTGCTAATGTACATATCATAGGAGAGAGGTTGAAGATGAACATAGATAGGAGAGAAACCAAAAATTTAGGTTTTCTTTCGTCGACAATGGTTTTTCTCGTTCTTTCTTTCTCATGCAGTTAGAAACAAATAAGAAAAAAATACACGATTTTAGTTTTGTTATAAAAAATTAATTATTATAATTATTATAATTAAGTTTTTTTATTTATAAAAATAATAGATTTTTTCAATTATACTTAATATAACTAATTAATATAAAATTTACCAAACACCCATAAAATGAATCATGGAATGGAATAACTGATTATGGATTGATAATCCATTATTATAATGATTACCAAACAACCTATAAAACTTGTTTTCACTTCCTGAATCATATGTCCTATAAAGATTTTTTTCATTTATGTTGCAAGGTATGATTTAATTAGTATGTTATTGTTTATGATTCTCTACTGTTTATCCGGAAGGAAGATAAACCATATCTTGCACATGATTACCACGATGGTGAGTACATAAACATGAATATAGAGGACCTGTCTATTTTTGTGAAAGAAGGCGGTGAGAACCTTTTAAATCGGTTTTTGAGCCACCAGAAAATCCCAATTAAATTGTAGCGTACTTTGACGCTGACATGAATCATTTGTCCCCAACATTTGGTGTTGGAATTCTAACGAAAAACAAGGCTGGTTAATTGCTTGACGTAGGACGTGGTTGTTTTATCTTTCCTGATGTAGTGCCAGAGTATTCTTTTGGTTCGGATGGTATCATTTCAGATCCCATGTCATATTCTTCAGGCTCTTTTGATGGTTACATATCAGATTCTTTTGATAGTAAAATTTTAGGTACTTCAGACGGTACCATGTCTGTTTCCTTAAAAAATCCGATGTCCACTTACATGGAAGAGCTAGTCTAGTAATCCGACGTGGGAGAGCTCTATCCAACACTATCTTGGACATTCATATCAACCGGTTATAGCAAAAAACAAAATCAACAAAAATAATATGCATTTCCTTTAAACCAGAATCGGTTGATATGAATGCTCATATTTACCGATTATGGTTTGATATCCTTTAACCATGAAGAGCATCAACAATAATCAGTTGATGTGGACACAAACATCGACCGATGTAAATACTTTTAAAATCCATGGGACGGAACCTGTTCAGATGTGTAGGTTTTTAAAATGGCTAAACACCCACATTTTATTATTGTCGAAGTCACCGCCTAATTTAAGGAAATTAGATCTCGAAATTGAAAAGTCGTCAAAACGACAACTTTCTCCTTTAAGGCACATAGCCGAACCTAGAAAATCTATAATCCAGGAATTTGGTTACGGACTAGGAAGATTTAGGCATCTAGTCCGGCCGACAATAAATCGGTCTCTACTTTATGATCGGGTTTGGGGTTTTGGACATTAAGCATCTAAACTACGGCAATTGCATGTGCACGAAATTAGCCTAGCGACGATGATAAACACATTAAATTTAATTAGTTTCTTATAGTGCAAACATAATGAAAATCAGGAAAAAAATGCAAATTAATAAACTTAACAAAAACCTAACTAGCATTTACAAATGATAAAGAAGTATGCAGTACTTAATAGCTCCCTTCACATGGGCTTGAATAATGATCTATGCATGCACTAAAACTAATAGAAGAAATGGTTAATATGAACCAATAAAATATGCAACGGGAGCTTTAGTGGCGAGAGAAAGAATGCCAACAGTTTTGTGCAAAGTGCTAAAGACCAAGTACTATGCAATATAGTTAATTTTGGATTTTGGGACCTTGACACCTTGATAACGATATCTCGGTGAAATTATCGGTAATATATCGGAAGTCCTAAATCTTATATGCAACTATTTTTAATTATCTTTAAATTTTTAACAAGCATATACCTTAAATATCGGACAAATCTAGGCCATATCGGCCAGACCGATGTTCACGTTGAAAATTTGATAAACACAATCTCGGATATCGTCAAGGTATTCTTCCGATATCTTAAAAAACGACGATATCTCGGCCGTAACGACCGAGATTGACCACATTGGTACTACGTGGGAAATGTTCCCTTAAACGATCCCCTCTTATTAATTGGACGACCGAAGGGTGTCCATATATGGGACGACTTCATCCAAATCTGTCAGTCACATTTTGTGTACAGAAAAATCAAAATAAAATTTAATTTTTAAAAAATCAGGAACAAATTGAGACAATTGATAAAATTGATCATGGATTTCGATCAAACAGAGTCAAATGGACATATTTGCAGTTCAAACTTCGTTTAAAAAATCATTACATCAATCGGATGATTCGGACTCTAAAGAAAAACTCTGTATTTTTTTCTTCTGACAACTAATGTTCTTGAACTGTGTCGGGTAGAGAAGGAGAAGATGAAGTTTCGGGTCAGGTAAAACCCATATACACCCACACTTTATATTTTCACCCCTCTTCTTCTCTTTCTATTTCCCCCTTTGTTTCTTCTCTTGTTCGAGAGAACACAAATCCGCTACTCAATCGATCAATCAGTTAAAAACTGAAAATCAATTTCTTTCGATATTATTTTAAAAAATAGACCCATCGAATCACTGTGAGAAGACATTGAATTGAATCTCTGACTATTTCATTTTCTTCCGTAAAGTAACAAATTACACGTTCTCATTTGAAAAAAACATTGATCTCACTATCAATTACATAAGCTACACAATTCCAAAATACCCCTACAAATATCTTCTTCTAATTATCTGATTATCTCCCTCTTCCTCCTCATTTCTGTATTACCATCCATTCCTTCTTCTTCTTTTTTCTACTTTTTCAATTTTTCTTTTCAGAAATAAGGAGAAGATGAAGTTTCTAACTAGAGATAAAAGAACATGAAGACGACGCTGTGAAACACAGTGATATATATATATATATTGAAATCTAGGTTTTTGAGCACTTACTTAATTAAGAACAGTCATACAATATGAATTTGGAACTAACTATTCCAAACAAAAGAGTTTTGATAGTATGGTGGTTATTATGTTAAGCTATAACCTATTTTTGTTGGGTTCGAACCTCCTTGGCAATCTATTTTTCTTGTGATTTCTTAACGTAAAATTTTGATACAACTAGGGATGAGGAAAAAAAGAAAAACGAAAACTTAAAAAACGTAAAATTTTGATACAACTAGGGATGAAGGAAAAAAAAAGCAAAAACGAAAACTTAAAAAAATCCCACGATAAAAATAAAGATTCTTATATTTTTCTTTGTGTTATTTTGATAACTAAAACTAGGGACGAAGAAAGAAAAAAAGGAATTAAAACTTAAAAAACCTATGATAAAAATGAAGATTTTTATATTTTTTTTGTGTTTTTCTGTATTTGTCTCAGGGTCTAGGGTCTGAAAAGGTGTTTAAGAAAAAATAAGAGAAAAATGAAAAGAGTCGAAGAAAAGATAAAATATATATGGAGAAAAATAAAAAAAAAAGTTAAAAAAAAAAAATTAGATATGGGCGGAGGAGGAGTATTGACGGAGTCAGAAACTAGACTAAGAAGAAATAAAATTTTATTAGAGATATTAAGAAAGTAAGATTAGATTTGGAAGCCCAATAAACAAAGATAATAAATGCACACCCTTATTTATAGTTGGATCCGCCACCGAGGAGGAGGAAGGTACCGTAAGATTTAGCTTTTTAGGTTTTTTCTAATCTTTCCTATGACATTTATATTAAAATAAACTACAATATTATCCTTGTATGTATTTAGAAATTTATTTACATTCCACCCATTAACTTAACAATAAAAAAGAAGCTCACTCCTATTTATTGTGCGTGTATTTTGTGGCACGTTAAACAAAGTAGTTAAAACTACATCGAAATTCTTGATGTTGTATAACACAACAAATTTAGAAAAGCAAAATTTACGGTATAACATGGTGGTATATGAATTTGTTCGACCCCTCATTTTAATTTTACTAATAAATGATTATAACCCATTAAAATATATAATATATTAATTTTTTTACCACATTAATCAGTTAACCTGTAGTGCAGCATAGGTCGAGAGATATCGGCTCACACTTTTCAACTAGTCACTGGCTTTTTATATTTTTTGTTTTGTCAATTCTTATGTATTATTTTTGTTGTGCTGTAATTTTTAGTCGTATTTTTTTGTTTTTTTCGGTCTCCCCCCTCACCGTACGCGGTTATTTTGTTAATTAATCTCTTCATCAACAACAATAGTTGAAATGTAAAACACATTACATCTTATTAGGAGATTTAAGGATACCTATTTTGCTTTCAATGTTTAATTTTGGATGTTACTCGATGGAATCAACCAAATGCTCACCGGAATAACGCCAAATAATCAAAACCAATCTTGCAAAATTATGCTCTTGCCAATTATTTTACTAACCAATTTCTTCCCCCCTCCTCACTGAAAAATTAGCACCCTATTTATAATGTTTTCCCATCAACTATACTACCTTTGGATTAACTAATTTAGATCCAACGCTTCACATCCAAAACCTAAATATCATTTCCTATTAAACAATATTTTCTCATATTATAAATATTATTTTATTTTATTTCTAAAATTCAAAATATCTTATTTATTCCTAGAATTTTTGCTAATAGGAAAAGACTTGGAAACAAAGCTAATAATAGTGGCTAACTAATAAAAATATAAGGTTTTTTGAGTGAAAATTCAGCCAAGACCTTAGTACCCGTAATGGGTTTTAAATGTTTTTTTGGCCCGATTCTGACACTTTCCACCATTTTGGACATATCTTGAGCTTTGGACCTCTGATTTGGGTGATTCAAAATGCTATGGACTCGTCTCAAGGCCCTCTATCATCTAGCTCTGGGTGAAAACGAATTTAGGCTCAAAGTTTTTAGTTTTTTTTACCTTTCTCAATTAATGGGCTATGTGGGCTTTACTTTTGCAAGACTGATTTATGCTTATTCTGCACAATTCCAATACCTTTCAAAATAATGAATTTGTCCACTTAAATGTGCAAAATAGGGGTGTCTACAACCGATTAACATAGGAATCGGTCAATGACATAAACATCGACCGATTTTGGTTAAATACAGAAAACCTTGATTTTGAAATTCCAATTTTTTGAGTGTAAGCATGTTGATAAAACCTAATTAAGAGAAATGAGTTGATAGAAAAGTACCTGATTCGAATCATATGTTCTGCTTGTATTGCGCTCCGAGTTTCTTCGTCTTTCGCCACCGTTTTCTTCTTCGATTGCTTATTTTGAATCGCTTTCGCAATTCCTGGATCACTTCCACTAAGTTAAGTACTTCCATTAAGATGCTTTACTCGTTTTACCATCGTCGTTATATAAAAAATAAAACAACGATAAATCTATATTAGAATCGTCGATGTTTTAATGAAAATGAAAGAAAAAGGGAGAAAAGAAAAAAAGAAATGGTAGTCATGGAAATGAAAATAAAAATATATTACTCCCTCCGTCCTAATTTAATTGTTATATTTTTGTTTTGTTCTAATTTACTTGCTATAGTTCATATTTTTTCACTTTTTTTCCTAATTTAACCTGGAATCATTTACTAGCTTAGAAAAGTGCGTAGGTTCAACTTTCTCGACACCTCTCTTAAACACTCTCTCTAAATATTTTTACTCTTAAATTAAGTTTTCTCTCTACTACAATTAAAATAATCTACGAACTAAAAACTAAGAATTTAAAATCTAAAAAAGTAAATACTAATGTAGGGTATTTGTGGAAAACAAAAATACTCTCTATGTATTTCTTAATACTTGTGCAAAACATAAATATAACAACTAAATTAGGACGGAGAAGTAGAATATTATGTTTTAATAGAGAATAATTTAGTAATTTCATCTTTTCTAAACACCCCTTCATCTAGATGTACGTAGAATTTAATATGTTTCAAATAATTGGAGTACACCTCAATTCAACTAGGTTGTCTAATAATGTTTTCCTTCAATAATTTATTTGATATGAACCACAAACCTGGAACTCGTATGAAAAAATAAAATAAAATTTGGATTTTACGACAAACAAATTTTAGGACTAAATAATAAAACGACTATAAAAAACTGTTTGAAAATTTTAAAGGGTGGAATGGTCTGTCATTCTATAAACTACTTTTTACCTTTACTATAGTATCGAAAATATTTAGTACTTGTTTCATACGAATGAAAAATAAAAAAAAGAATATTGTACTCATATTTTTTTATATTTAGACGAAGGTTTATGGTATTTTATAAGTCTTATATTTTTTATATTTAGACGAAGGTTTATAGCATTTTATAAGTCTCATATTAAATAAAAGTTTTCATATTTTTTCTTAAATTTTTCTAATTTGTTTTTATCTTAATATCATACACCAATTTAGGAAATAGTGTAAGCTTAAAAATCTAAGTGGCATTCTTAAAATCTCTATTTAAAAAATAATTTTTATTATAACTAAAATAATTTTACAACTCTACATTAAAAACTGAAACTAAATACTACGAGCAATATAAAATATAATTGAGGGTATTTATGAAAAAATTTTAGTCTTTTCTTTTTCTTCAATTTGTGTAAAAATATTTTTCCCTACGGAGAGTACTATTTTTCAATAGATATCAAAAAATTCTAAAGACAAATAAAAAAAAAAAATACTATAGAAGAAATTATAATAATTATTTCTACTGGAACCATTTTTATAATTTAATTTTTTCAACGCTTATCCTGTAAATTAAAATTTAATCTTAATCCACTAAAACCAGTGCCAAGGAGATCGTTCGTCCCTTTGTCTGAAATTTCAAGCACCATTTTTGCTTTCAAGGACGTGGTGAAGGCTTCCCTTTTATAGGACCTGGTGGTGGTGATCTTGGCTTATCTGCATCTTTGCCTCTACTGCAAATCCATAAGATTCACTAATATTAATGCACTCTCCCTTCCCTTTTTATCATCCAATGGATCAGAAAAGTTTAAAAGAAGATGAACAAATTCTAGCGCCGATTGAATTGATAGCCGTTGTTAAATAAATATATCTTAACAAGATTGAATTGATAGACTTGGACAAGAGGTGTAGTAGGTAAAGGACACGACTTAGTTCGACTTCGAGTGGATGACTCACTTTTCTACCTGACGCAAAAAGTTACCTGAATAAAAAGCAACAATGTTTATTCACTTGTTTTTTATTTTATTTTTCCGGCAGTATAGTGTTTTAGAAACCTGGACGCAAAAAGAGATATACTATCTTTTAATTAACAAACCACTCTGGCTACAACACCTTGACTATTGGTTGTAGCCAAAGAAGAAAATATCACCATGCATCCCAAGTTAGCTGGTTGAATTGAAAAGTTTGCTAAAATACTAATAAAGTGGTGGATATCTTTACACCACACATCCGTTGTCGAAGAGCCGAAACATGTTCTCCCCTGATCTAATCCACCTTCAGCCATTTGTGTACATCACTCTTCAGCCACCTTCTTCAGGGAGCAGTCTAGCAGATAGTATATATTTCCGTTTTGTGGAATCATAAACCTGGTCGTCCGCTGGCTATCCCACTTAATTTCTCCAGGAAAGCCTAGAAAAGCCTGGTTTTCATTTTACACAATTAAACACGACGGGTTTGAAAAGAGGAAAACATTAGAGAGCTTAACCTGATGCAAGTTAGATAATGATCGATGTCATCGATCGGTAGACATGTTTGTTTGTGCTTGAATAGGAATGATCATGAGGAAGGCAGGCTCAAATAAGTGAATAACTAGAAGCAACATGGCATCCCTCAGCAGTTGCATCTGCACTTACATACACCAACTCTTTGTTATTCTCGTTGCCGGAATTAGAAACGGAGAGCAATAACAAAGACGTCAAGTGCCTATACTGAGGTGCAGGTGCAAATGCAGAAGGTTGCCAATCTTGCCAATTCCAAGGCCAGCCGCCTGGGAAAACTGAACTACCTAGCTAACTAGATGTAACCAACATATGACTGCTAGCTAGCTATCTACGTACGGCCGTCTCTCTGTTATTGCTGTGGAAATATAAACGGAGACTACGAATGCCTAGATATAGTGAGGTGCAGGTGAAAAAACAAAAAAAGAAAGAAAGAAGCAAGTGAATCATGAAATGAACGGGTTATTCCTTATTATATTTATACCCAAAATATCTAGAGTTCCAATAACAAAAATATCTAAAATTAAATACAACTTTATCGCAGAAACAGTGAGTAGATACGATACTGAACGCTCATTTCAATCTCCACAGCAACACCACCAATGCCAACGACAACAAGACTCTGCTCAACTTTACGAGAGTGATGGGACTATGCACCACATTTACATGCCCACATGACACATTGTCTTAATCACGTGCCATTCTATGCATGAACCAATCGCTTATTGACAACTATTGGATCCAGTACTGACGTTCTTTCTCATCATATCTACTGGAATTTATTCTCGGGAACGAGGAAGATTTTTTTACAAAAAGTTTGAAACGTGTCTTAAAACCAGTCAGTCATATTATACTTTGAAATCCCAAAAAGAATTACAGCGGATATCTTGGAGCTGTGGGTGTAATTTTCAACTTCCAAATCTTAGGCTTGTATTGTTATTAGTGAATTTGCATTTAGCTGATTGCCATTGGCCAGTCAGCTTACCGGGCGAACATATGACCACACAAGGACAGATTTCCACACCTGGCTTGTTAATTTTTATCGGCTGAGGAAAGAAGGGAGATAAAGTACATTGTAAATTTACCGGTGTTAAAATTGGTATGGCTAAGGTTTTGATAGAGTAGAATGCAAATTTTTGCTAGATATTTAAAAGATGGGCTTTTGTAAAAGACGGTGTGACTTGATGTAACAATGTATCTCTACTATTAATTTTGTTGTTTTTATTAATAGTGTTTTTGATGAATTTTTCAATCCTTCAGGAGGTATAAAGAAAGGGAGTCCGCTATCTCCTTATCTTTTTTTCTTATGTATAGAACCCCTTTTCAGATGTATCACCAATGCTGAAAATCTTGGTATTCTGTTTGGTATTAAAATATGCAAGGAGGTTCCTCTTATAAGTAATTCTGGAATTTTCTTCAGTAGGAATACTGATGAAATGATAGCTACTGACTAATAGGATTTGGAAACCCTTTATAAATAACCGCAATCGCACGGTGTCTACAATGCAGACAACGAAAGGTACGGGTCGAACCCACAGGGAGCGGGGACAATACTGCAATCGATATTCTTAATAAACTAATCAAGAACAATATTTTGGTATTTTTAGATTTATGAATAAAATAATAAAACAAAATAAACTGATAAAATAAATCAAATGGGAGAAACAGTAACCAGGGTTTTTCAGTATCCACCACTATTTCTATTTAATTACTGAAGTGAAACATAACTCCTAAATATTCATCTATTGTTCGTTCTATCGACATCACCTATTATATGTATTAGAGTCGCAAATATCACTGAGACACCCTAAGCATGGTGCATCAAAAGCTCTAAGTCTCAGGATACACCATCTAATTGCGTTAGCGAGAAAATTATATGAAACTAATTATAGGTTCAAAAATAATATCTGGCTATTCTAAGCATACCCCATCTAAGGATTTAACCCAAGCATAAAATATCAAATAAGTAGACAAACATATTTGTTATCCTATTAATTCTGCGCATAGGTTACTGTATTGTACAGAACCGGTGAAGCAACAACTAATTTTTTCATTAAATTAATAAACAAAATCATGGAACTAATCTTATTCAAATCATAATAATCTATACCAAATAATTCCATTTAATTGGTCTAAAACTTTTAAGTGGTTTCAACATAAACCCCAGCTACAAAGAATTAGCAAAACATGGAATTGGATTTCTCAAAACTCATAAAAATAATTAGGAAAAGTAGAGAGAAAGAGATCACTGTGTTTCCGGATGTCTCACTAATAACATTCTTCACATCCGCCAACCCCAGGAACACTTCTGTGCTAAAACTCCCAAGAAAGGAATCTGCACGAACTGCCTCCTCTTTATCTCAGCCTGTCTCCTCCTCCGTCAGACTCTGTCTACCACCTACAGCCGCCAATCCCAAACTTCCTGACTGAACCTCCCCCTGCGCCAGCCTTCTTTCCTCTCTTCCATTTGCTTCTACTTTTCCCCTCAATCGTACCTACTCTACAAAACCTAAAAAGAAAAACTGGCCAATCTCTTACGTTTTTTCTTCTCTTTTATACTAGGCTTTTTACTTCACCTCTGTCCCATGTGCGCTTCATTCAACAACCCTCTCTCAAGTCTCAATCACCACCGTACTTCCCTCTTCTCTCTCACGGTTTATTCTTTCACGTTCTCACAAGATTAACCAACTACACTCCCTACTCTTAGCCAACAGTAGCCAACACCTTTCACTGCCTATCCTCTTCTATTTAGTGCATCCTATTCCCTTCTACAATTGGGTCATCCATATCACTTTAGCCAGACCCATTGTCTTCTGATCCATCAATTAGCCCTTTTAGCCGTGTTTAGCTTATAGCTTGGATTTTATGCGAACCAACTAATACAACAATAAAAATATATTATTAGTACAAATTCAAACACTAGGAAATATGAATTAAGCGGCAAATATGTATGAATTATGCCCGTATCACTGACATAAGCAATTTTATAGGGGTGCAAATGATTGACAGTGAAGACTAGTATCTTAGACCTCCCATGTTCACTAACAGAAGCAAGATAAAATCTTTCAAGCCCCGTGTTGAAAAACTCAAATTCAGACTTGCATGATGGAAAAGTAAGATACTCTCTCCTGCATGAAAATCGACCATGATAATAACTGTCACTTCCACCTCAAGTTTCTACCATATATGAATTGTTCCAAACTTCCAAAACATACCTGCAATAAGTTAAACAAACACAAGGGGACTTTTTCTGGGGAAAAAATCCCAATCAACCAAAAGATATTTACTTCAAGGCTTGGACTTCTGTATGCAGACCAAAGAGCTTAGGGGTCTGGGCATCAGGAACATGGAATTCTTCAATAGTGCCATGATTAGTAAGATTGGTTGGAGATTAATCTAGGACATGGACTCTCTGTGGTGAATTTTTATGAGATACAAGTACTTCAATGATGAAGATATCTTAAAATAAGCACAAAACCTAAATGCAATGATTCTTGGATATGAAAAAGAGTTGTTGGGGGTATCTCAAACATACAGGAAAACAATTTATGGAAGACAGGTGATGGTAAGAAGGTAAATATTTGGGAGGAAAATGGATCAGAGGCATAAATATTACTCCATCCAAACCTCCAAACTGTCCAACTGATCTGATCTTGGTTAAACAATTATTCACTGACAGTGGCACCAGTAAACTAGAAAACTGGAGGAATGGTTCAGTCAAGATAAATGTAATTCACTAATTCTATTCTAAGCACTTCTAACCTTCGGGAGGAAGACCAGGTGATATATGGAGTCTTATAGGCAAAGGAAATTTCACTGTAAAACCTCTCTACCAACACAATATGGATAACAACTACAGAAATGAGGTTCACAACACTGACTTGGCAAAAATATGGAAGTTGAGCACTACTACCTCAATACATATGTTCATCTGGAAGTATGTTCATCATGGAATTATACCTACTAATGCTAAAATTGCTAGCATTCTTCACTACATTGACCCTATTTGCAATTCCTGAAGTTGTGGGGAAGAGACATTTAATTTCTCATATGTTCATATAATTGTCCCTTTGCCATATCTTTATGGCATATGCGTCTTGGAATCAACAATCAGCTATTTGGAGTTACTAATAACTTCCATAATTGATTATATTCTTGGTTCCAGAATAAACACATATACAACACTGGAGCCAATTTATGCTACTACATGTTGGTTCATATGAAAAGTTAGATATATATGATAACATTTATAGGAAAATTTTCCAAAATGCTGCATTGTGGACATCATAAAACAATATTTTTGCTCCTATAACAAGGTCATTCATAAGAAGGGGCACATTTTTCATAATCTATACTTCAATAGAGATACCAGAATGGTTACTGATAGGATGATTGCTACTAAAGGGAAGTTTGGCATAAGAATAAGCATCTGCATTATGCAGAATACCGATACTCCCAATAGAACTAACAATGTTCTAATTGTTATTTCCTTGTTAGGGAGTTGTATTAGTTCAAGAGGATACCTTTTCTAATATAAGCAACAGTGGAGATGGAGCAAGAGAAGAAGCATATCTAACTCTAGAATGGACTAAAGAACTATAAAAAGTGAATGCTGATTTTTGAAGCTGAGGATACTCAAATTCTATACTTCATCAAAAAAGGATATGAAAAGGAGGACCGGAGAAGGTTCTCGCCAAACTTCCATAGAAGCATAAGTCAGCTTATTCATGAAGACATAAATGAAGTCTCTTTCATGTTAGGAAGTTTAGCTCTGGTTCAAAGGCAGAAGAACAGATCCAACTGCTAATCTAACGATAGTACGTAATATATCTATTAGTCAGGATGGGTTTCATTGGAAAGGCTCAAACTTGAGTCTTTTATACAATCATTTAATTGTGAGAACTGATCTAACCCCAGACTTGTCGGATGAGGCCACCCTTGGCGCTCTGGCAGGTAACTCAGTAACTTCGCTTTAAAGGTTTTCTTTTAAGTTTTCTTATATTAAAAAAGACAACATTTCATTTTGTTTTAATGCATTTTGTTTTCCTATCAAAGGGGTGATGGGTGGTAGGGCCTATTCCCTTTTAGCCAGGTGCAGGGTGGAGCTCTACACCAAATTTTTATCTAAAATCTGTTAGATAATCCAGATGACTCACCACAATCGGCTAGATTGAAAAATAAAAAATGTGGTTGATTATGGATAGTCGGGCTATTAAAAAATAAAAAACCTAATTGATTGTGAATAAGTTTTTATTAATTAAATATCACCATCCATAATAACTTTACCCCTGTACTATAATGACACCTGCTACCCAAGGGTCGAGATTAGTAGGACGCACGGTAATATAAGACCGGTATTAATTATTTAACTAATCAAATGTCAGATTAACACTACCGCACGAAAAAGGAGAAATCCTACACTTTAACGAACTATAAGTAAAATAAAATAAAGCCCTAAACATAACCGACTTTCCTTGGCCATTTGCTCATCAGTTAGTTACTAACCCGCCAAAATCTCCCCCTCAAAAACAGAGCAAAGTCAGTCTGTCCGACTTTCCACCCGTCACCAGCATCATCAAACAACAACAACACCAACTCGGTGTACGGTAGAAAACGTCATCGCCTGCTCACAAAATAGGCGTTGTACGTTCTCGGCCACCACCACCACCAACATTAATATCATTTCTTCCTCTTAAAAATGGGGAGGAAACAACAACCACCACCACCATCATCATTATCATCGTCATCAGATGATGTTGAATATGGTAGACCTCTTCCACCTCCACCACCTCATCTCGTTATGAATTCTCATCAACAGCAACATCAACATCATAATAATCCTCAGGTTCATATATGTCCACCATCACAAAAATCTTGGTTTCCATGGTTGGTTCCACTCATTTTCATGGTTGATGTTGCAGCTTTTGTTTACTCTTTGTATGTTAATGATTGTCCTTCTACTAGCAATGATTGTATTCTCCCTGGGTTGGGTAGATTCGCTTTTCAGCCTTTCTCTCAGAATCCCCTTTTCGGGCCTTCCACCGCCACGTAAATTCTCTATCCCCCTCTCCATTGAATTCTCTGTAATTAGGTATAGTTTTATCCCTGTATGTGATTATGGTATAAATGTTTAAAATTAGGAAATGCATTTGAAGAAATGGTATAAATGTCTTAAAATTAGGAATTAAGATGGAATTATCTTATGTTGTAACTTGTGCAGGCTTGAAAAATTGGGAGCCCTTGAGTGGAAATTAGTGGTGAATGAAGGTCAATCATGGCGCCTTATCAGTTGCATTTGGCTTCATGCTGGAGTTGTACATTTAGTTGCTAATATGATGAGTCTTTTATTCGTAGGCGTTCGCCTTGAACAAGAGTTTGGATTTTGTAAGAACTATGAACTACTCATTTTGAGATTTTAAACATTTATACACCATTCAGATTCAAATGATTATCTCTTATTGTTGCAGTGAAAATTGGGCTCTTGTTTGTTCTTTCTGGATTTGGTGGGAGCTTGTTATCTTCTCTTAATCTGAGGTCAAGCATATCAGTTGGAGCATCTGGTGCACTTTTCGGACTCTTAGGAGCCATGCTTTCTGAACTCATAACCAATTGGACAATCTATGCAAATAAGGTGCGCTTATAACATTGTTTCTTGAACTCATCTTAGTCAGGCTGATCTATCAAGTTTGTTAGGCATATATGTCAAGAACATGTTACTAGCTAGAACAGATTCCCATTCTAGTTTGTTAGGCTGACATGGTTTATAAATTGTGTTCAGACGATTTTAAATTTCATCCCCAAAATCGGTTCTTTTCACTTGCACTATCATGTGCATGCTGCCATGTAGAAGATAGCAGTGTAAAAAGAGGCCATTTCATTTTATATTGTTTAATTATAAATCACCTAGCCTTTCGAGTTAACAAGAATCAGTACATAGACTTTCTATGCAATTTCATTTTTACATTCTTGTACCTGTTTGTTTTCTTTTTACAGTGTGCAGCACTTTTCACCTTAATATTTGTAATTGCCATCAATTTGGCTGTTAGTCTTCTTCCTCATGTTGATGCCTCTGCGCACATTGGAGGGTTTCTTTCGGGTTTTCTCCTCGGATTTGTCCTCTTAATCCGTCCTCAATTTGGATATGTGAGTCGCAAGTACGTTCCTGCTGGCTATGACAAGAACCTTTTGAAGCCAAGGCACAAGTGCTACCAATATGTCTTGGGTGTTCTTGCCTTTGTCCTCTTAATAGCTGGGTAAAGTTTAAGACACACTTCATTTGGCATTGGAGATTGCAAAGTAGTCTTAAAATCCTCTAAATCATCCATTACGTCTCTTCCTTCTCTAATGTATTACACCCATGTTGATCAATTCTACAGATATGTTGCTGGCTTGGTAATTCTATTCACTGGGAAAGTTACTCATATTTATCTGCCTCTCCCCTCTATTGATCAGCAGTTGTAGGTAAAGCATTCGTATTATCAGCTCGCCCTTGTGAACATAAGTATCTAATGATACTATCCATAATTAACATATTGTTTAAGTTTTCTGCAATACTTTTCTTTATAGGCGCTTACTCTATCTGGGTGTTGCTAAGCCAAGGAAAACGAAGACCAAGTATCTGGAAGCTTACAGGTTCATCAGTATGAAAGTTGCAAGGATCCGAAATACAGTTTTGACATTTAACTTAAAAGATCAAAACCTATCCAGATTACGGAAATAGTTATAGCTCAAGTGCTTTGTGTGGATAACTTTATAATGCATGTAACTGATTCTTGTAATTAAGTATTGTATTATTCATACCGTGTCTCTTACTGTCTAGCTTGTTGACTACTCACCATCCTGAATCTTCTTATGAAAGTAATTCACCATCTCCCGTTTGGGGAATTTTTGTTCACTGAGATCAATTGATTTCATCATGTGTAAAGATTCAAGAACCAGAATGCTTGAGTATGTGTATAGGCGTATTTTTTTATATGAATGCTTTGCAGGATGAAAGCTTATAGTTGCATTACTAGTACAGATTTCCATCCAAAGCACTTGAAGGAATGACGAGGATGTACTACAAATCCTGTACAATTGTTTGAGCAAGTTATTGAGTGTCAGTCTGCCAATTCTGTCTTGGTGCCTTACTTAGTAATATTCATAGCAGAAAGTTATAAGAGTCACATCAATTATTTTTCTTGCTCGTGGTTGTCCAGAGAAGATTTGCGCACAAGATTTGTTGAAAGCAAACTATGAACCAATAATGATGATCATGTAGATGATGTTGAGGCGACAGACCGTGGACAGTGAAGGGTACTCTTTTCTGCAGAAACTCTTCGGTACTTGCGTTTAACTGTGTATCCTATTTGTGCAGGTTCTTTTCAGTATATAGCTCCTGTCTAAGTGCTGATGCACAGGTTAAGTCTCCTTTCTAAGTGTTGATCCACCAAGAACAGACCGAGGCAGTTAACGTCTTAAGGTAAGTAACTTTGATGATTATATACTCTTGACTCATATTTTGATTGAGCAACTTGAGTCTTGTCTATAAATTAGAACCTATACTGCCATATGTATCCATTGGTTTCATTGGTCTCAGCAATGCGTACAACGAAATTATTCGCCTAAGATCTACTTGTTGATGCATTCTCTTTGGCAAAGTAAACCAGCTGTACCTGCCTAGTCAGAAAATTTTTCTACTCTCAGGTAAAGTTGGAGAATCTCCTTAGTGTCATCTAAAGAGGAGATGACAAAAATATGCATCTATTAGTCCAACCTTTTGCAAATTTGTTACCTTTAAGAGAAGACAAAACAATGCATCTTTTATACATAATTTGTCTTTGTTTTGACTGCTGCATAAAAGCAAGTTTAAATTCAAATAAGAAGCTTATATTACTGCTGCATCTACTTATAGAAATAATGGATTCCACTTCTGTTCTGCAGTTCAAATTCTTCTCTAACCATGTTTATGCTCTTAATGTTCTCTATCTTTCTAAATCAAGCATCTTTAAGTGCTTCAGATCCTATAAGCTTCTCTTTCCCGTCTTTTAATTCTGATAGTTGTGATGAAGGTGGAGACCTCATCTGTTCAGGTTCCGCTGTGGCTGGCGATGGATATTTGGATGTCACCCCAAGACCTCCAGATAATGGCAGTTTACATTCTGTGCCAACAAATATTGTTGGTCGTGTTCTATATAAGTATCCTGTTCTTGCTTGGCCTGCAGGTTTCTCTACTACCTTTGATGTTAGGATATCAACAAACCCAAATGCAACAGGTTTCGGTGAGGGAATGACATTTATCATGGCATCTGACACTAGTCCTTCTCCAGCCAACAGCCATGGCTCGTTTTTAGGTCTCCTCAATCGAAGCACTGAAGGTGAAAATATAAACAAAACATGCTTTTGGAAATTAGAAATGCTGAATTCAAAACTTGAATCAAATGTATAATATTGAAAAGCGGTTTTCGTACTGCAAGCAGATCACATCTTTGTGTTCTAGTTTTTGAGGTGTATATTTTGCTGTTTTGTTGGTCATTTTCATGCCTACGAATTTTGTAAGTTTTTTTTGTGCAGATTGCTCATTTTTATGCTTAAATTCCTTCAATGCAGGTAGCACTATCCAGCCACTAGCTGTGGAGCTGGACACTTCTCAGAACAATGAGTTTGACCCTGACGATAACCATGTTGGGATAGACACAGTGAGCATAAAATCTGTTGTGACTTCAAGTCTCAACAGCATTGGTGTGACAGCATTGGTGTGAATCTCAAAAGTGGAAGATGGGTGAAGGACCGAAGGTTAAGATCGATTACGATGGGTGGGGAGAGAAGCTCCAAATTTCAGTGCCATATGCAGGGTCCCTTCTAGTATCTGTTCTCAGCCATTCAATTAAAATGTCAAAAACAGTTCCAAATTGGGTTTATGTGGGATTTACAGGCTCCACTGGACTTGTATCGGAGTCGCATCAGATTCTTAATTGGGTTTTCACTTCAGTCCCATTACCAAATTACCCTACCATTCATGATCCTAACAGCAATCACAAGATTAAAGATGTTCTTACAGTAATCTTTCCTGTCATGACTGGTGTGTTGCTGTTGGCCATATGCACATATGTATTGGTAAAAACTTGCCGACCAAAATGCGTGGATAACTTAAAGGAAGAAGATATCGAGAGTAGGTCTAGGGTTGCTGCGAATGGCCCCAAGATTTTCAGCTTAAGGGAACTCTCAAAGGCCACTGATAACTTCAGCAAAGAGAACTTAGTGGGGACCGGAGGCTTTGGGAGTGTTTATTATGGCATCATATCGGACTCGCACTCCACCGTAGCTGTCAAGAAGATATCAGCAGCTTCAAAACAAAGTTTGCTATAATTTTTACATGCCTTCTGTCTTATAGCATGACAACTCTTGCATAGTTAACTAGGAAGGGGTCTACATTTTGGGTCCAAAGCTTGCTTCTGGCAGATATTATCCGAATGAATTTAGTCACCTAAACTTTAAATGGATTGAACCTGCATGTTCATGTATAATATGGAAACCAAATGAAAGTACTCAGATTGTAAATTGTAACTCGTACATACTTTTTAAAATCATTGCAGGTAAGCGGGAGTATTTGGTGGAGATATGCACTATTGGGCGCTTAAGGCACAAAAATCTCGTACAACTTCTAGGTTGGTGTCATGAACATCATCAACTCCTCCTTGTCTACGAGTTCATACCTAACGGTATCCTTGATCGCTTCATCTGCAATGGCTCCCTGGACTGGAGTACTAGATACAAGATCTTAACAGGGTTGGCATCAGCATTATTGTATCTCCACAAAGAGTGTGGTAGTGCTGTTGTTCATCGTGACGTTAAGCCAAACAACGTGATGTTAGATTCCGAGTATAATGCTCATTTAGGTGACTTTGGGTTAGCAAGATTACTCCCAGATGAAGCTTCAGTAACAACAAATGTTGCTGGCACTCTGGGATATTTAGCACCAGAATGTGGTTATACTGGCAAAGGTACACTAGAATGTGATGTCTTTAGCTTCGGAATTGTTGTACTTGAAGTTTTGTGAGGAAGGAGATGTATTAGTACCATCGAAGAAAAAAGCTTAGTCGATCATGTTTGGGGTCTCCATGGAAAAGCTGAATTGCTGCAGTGTGTGGATCCAAAGCTTTACAACAACTTCAAACAAGATGAAATGTTGACTGCTTTATCTATTGGCCTTGCGTGCTCACATCCAGACCCAACTTCACGGCCTAGTGTTCGGAAAGTTGTTCAGCTTTTCATGAACCCAAATGAACCTCTGATGTATTTGCCAAAGTTTCGATCTAATGCTGGTTATCTACCTAGCAACTCTGTTTCTTCTGTATCTACAACAAATCTTTTGGGATTAAGCATTGCCTCTAGTTCATGCTCTTCTATGACAGTTCAAGAAGAAACAGTCATCCAGTATGGCAGGTGATGTATTGTAGACATACCTCAAATTTCACAAGTCCTATCATAGTATTGTTTTATGATTACATTTGTTTTTCGCAGTTGTATGTTATGATGATTGTTGAGTGAAACATAAATTTTTGAAAGGAAAACGGAACTTAGATGTGTACATTAGATATGCCAAAGGTGTTGTTGAGTACTACATAATATTTTTGTCGCACCAATTAGCATTATTACCATTTGTTACCTGCAGGTTGCAGCTAAGATTTTTTGTTTTTGTGTTCTTTTGAATATAATGCCTTGTAATTTTCAATCCTGATTCCTGAGACGGCAACCTTGACCTCAAGTAGCTTGACAAGGATAAGGAATAGGGTATCTTGCACATATAATTGGAGGAAATGGACAAAGAGAGGGCATCTTATTTTGGTGTTACAGAAAGTGGATCTGCCGGCCGGCGTCCTTAAGATGCCATTAGGTGGCATCTCTTTGCAGTTTTAAATAGGCTTAGTCAATATCAGTTGGTTCAGGATCTTAACATTATCTAATATAGTTGACAATGACATAGTTCCAATAAATAGTTGATGTTAGCAAGAATTTGTTTGTCTTAAAATCCTGTTGTTCTGAACAAAATACATTCCTGCTGCCAAGGTCTATTTAAGTTGTGTTATCTGATAGAAAGGAAAGAGAGCTGAAAAGGAGATGGAAGTGGAAAACAGATATGTGACATTGAAGAATCAGTTAGAGAGAGATGAAGAACCAAAAGAGACAGATTTTGAATTTAAGACTAGTACCATTTCGCTGGCATCGTCGGACGAAGACAAAGTTATAGTTCAGAATCTTTAGTATCCATTGATCCTTACCAAATTAATAGAATGAAGAAACAAAGTTCTTCTCATAAAGCCATTAACTTCTCTTTTGCTCTTTCTCCTGGCCAAGTATGTGAACTCATTTTGATTCTTTTCCTTGCTTATTTATTGTTTTTGAATTTAGTAGTTGGTTGATTCTAATTTCGCGGGATGCAGGGAATTGATGCTTATGGTGTTGGGAGAGTTGTGGCATCTACGAACCGTAACTTTGAAAAAGATGATTTGGTTACAGGACTACTAGGGTGGGAAGAGTACAGCTTCATACAAGGAGAATTCAAGCTAAGCTTTCGGAGTTGGAGAAACCACAACTGATCTCCCTTTGTCTCACCAAGTTGGAGTTTTAGGTACTTCAATCACCAAGCAATTTTCATTTAATGTAAACACGATTATTACGGCTTGAGAGTGATCTGCATGACGAGGAAGTGCATTACATCAGTTAACCTTAAACCATGCATATCTAGTCCACATGAGAGGCCTCTCAGATACCAAGTCAAAAACAACTACCACCTATTCTTATTTAACGTGACGATTATTACGGGTTGAGAGTTATCTGCATGACGGTGAAGTACATCACATCAGTTAGCCTTAAACCATTCATTCCTAGTCCACATTATAGGCCTCTAGTCTCAGATGCCAAGTCAAAAACAACTAGCACCTATTTTCTTGAAATGAATTGTTGTGTTTAACCAATGCTGGTAAAACTACTTGATGCAGGTTTAAGTGGGTTAACAGCTTATGTTGGTAGACCTAAAAAAGGAGACAGTTTTTGTTTCGGCAGCTTCTGGATCAGTAGGAAATCTGGTGGGACAATATGCCAAATTATCTGGTCGCTACGTCGTTGGCTCTGCCGGAAACAAGCAAAAGGTAATAGTTGTTATTTGCCTGCTCAATTTTAAAGGTCCAATGATTTATGGCTGTATAATGTTTGACATTGGTTAAATTTTGCAGGTAGAAATGCTTAAAGACAAACTTGGTTTTGATGATGCATTCAACTATAAGGATGAACCTGATCTTACCTCAACACTTCAAAGGTTGCAACTCTCTCTTAAGAATTAGGCATTTTCCAGTTTGTTCTCGAACTTTAAAACGAGTACTGAATGCCCTTTTTTAAAACTTGTTTCGGTAGGTACTCCCGGACGGTATAGACATATACTTTGATAATGTAGGTTTGGAGATGTTAGAAGCTACTATTGCTAACATGAAAGCATTTGGTAGAGTGGTTGTATGTGGTGTAATATCTGAAGACACTGATGGTACAAGACGAGCTGCGCCGAATATGATGGATGTAATATACAAACGCCTATCTATTCAAGGATTCTTAGCTGCTGACCATATGAAGGATTATGCTGAATTCACATCAATTACATCCGATTACATTCGTAATGCTAAATTACATGTCCTGAAAGATATCTCAATTGGTCTTGAGAGTATTTCTTGTGCTTTTGTTGGAATCTTTCGTGGCAACAACATTGGAAAAAAGATGGTTCAAATTGTTAAAAGAACTTAAATGGAGCAAGGAAATGTATTGATTGGTTCATTGCTTAGCAAACAGCTACCGAGCAATGTCCTGGCAACATGTTCCTTATGTTTTTATTGTGCGAAAATTCCAGAAATCTCACTATACCGGAATTGGTTGTTCAAATAAAAGTTAAATCTTAGTTTTTATGTGTTTGTATAGTCTCCCCGGGCACCAGTTAATGCATAAAATTAGTGTGCCAGACAACTAATTTTCTCATTTGGCTTTCTTGTTCTTATTTGGAGTTCTATGGTTAAGGTCTTTAACGTTTTAGGATTTATTGATTTCAACCGAAAGTGAAAGTGAATATTATGCAGCGATAAAAGGAACCTCAGATAATGATTATGATAACACCATTCCCTCCTACTAATATTACAGCTGAACAGATTCAGAAGCACCTTGATAAGAAGAAAAAGTTGATTTTGGCGATATTCGATTGTCAGAACCACGAAAACTAGCTGAATTCCCGCAGTATCAAGCTCTGCTTCAATATAATTTGATGTATCTTGCTCCAATTGCTGACGCCAGCCCCCTGCGCCACAAACTTCTTCTCAGTTGCAAGAACATCCAAATATGCTGTAGGGGGGAGGGCTTTGTATGCAACATCCTCAGGCAGCTGCATAATGGCTCAGCAACAACAAGTGTTCACACAAAAGATGCCCATGCACTTCAGTCAACCACAAATGCAGGGTCAGCACCAATAACAACAGAAGCTACACCATCAACTAACTGTCTGACACTCTCAAGGCAAGAGAGGTTGAGGTGCATAATGGTGTAGTTCAAGACATTTGAGGTTAAAAATCTTTGTGTACCACTTTATTTCAATTTAAGCATCAGTCTTCAAAAATAAATCTGGTTTAGTTGCTCATGTAAGTTTTCACTACAGTGTCTGGAAAACCCAACATTATGAAATACACCACAGTTGTTATTTTCTTGCATCTATTCTTCCCTAATTAGGAATCCAATTTGCAGAAACACTTTCTACTTTCTGACGCTTGCAAGCAAAGATGACTGTTCTTTTTTGTTCTAATAATATTCAACAACATTGTCACTAGGATTCGACTATGCAGATGTTACAATGCTTAGTTGAATCCATAGAAAGATGATCACTATTGAAATTTTTGTGAAAAGCATCCTCATTCATTCTAACTAATCTGACCTTTTGAAAGGATTCACTAACAAAACAGCTGAAGTTGATTACTTACAAAGATGGTAATTTTAGCAAAAAATTAAGAAATTTGAGCAATCAATGATACAACTTTACTAAATGCTAACAGCAACAAATATAAGAAATCTAGTAATGAAATTTGCAAGCACCCATTCTCATTCCTCTAATCATATCATTCAGAGGCTACAACATTAATACATGTTCAAAGAAAAGGTGAAAAGATGTATATGTCAAGTTCTAATCGAGACCCAACAGATAAAAAAGTGCAACAGAAACCTATGTAAACAGCCTACAGTAGGACACATTACATTCTGATGAAATATATCAAAAACTTTGTGTACCTATAAGCTTCCCTTGTCCTCATCTGAAGGAAAAACCCATTTCTTTATCTAATAGCTAAATCACTAATTGCTACAGCAGCCTGGAACCTTGCATATGCCACCTGAGAGTTTTCAGAACAAGTTTTAAAAAAGAGAATCTACCATCTGCATGGACTTATTGTACCATTAGTAGAATTTCTCTTCCAGGATGGGAGGAAAGAATAAGTTTGATTAATAAGTGTTGATTTCCATTTCAGAAGAGCTTCTACTTCTACATTTACTTGCATGTTTTGTATGAGTTTGAGTAAATGAAGAACCAAAGACGAAAAAAA
>JAJJMC010001291.1:135163-148925 GCA_023531435.1 Papaver californicum
AAAAAAAAAAAACAATCCAATCCAACCTGATTAAATAGAAGGAACTTACTTTCTAGCAAAAGACTGAGGATTTTCATCATCAGCATCAGACTGGAGAGGGGTCTGGGGATTAAACACCTTCCCATGCTTAATTGTAGGTTCTGCTGCTGCATTATCTTCTTCTCCATCGTCATCGCTTATAACGATCACCACATTATTATTTTCTTTCATTGCAACTTAGATTAGTTGATTCTTCTTCTTCTTCTTCTTCTTTCAATTTTGATTGTGATGATGATCACTGTAGGCAGTAGAAACTTTTTATATAAAAACTAAATAAAAAGAGATGCTTTGAATTCTAACTGGGTAGTTTAAACTTTAAAGTTATTGGAAACCCACACGGACAGACAGAATAATAGAGTCTCTTTCTTGTCTTAGGTTTTTCAAACAGAATCTTAAATTCCGTCCAAAGGAAGGAAGACAAAAATTCTATGGATGGGAGTAGTCAGTCAAAAAGGAAGGAAGTGAAGAAGGATCCCAAAAGTAAGTAGAAGAAAAGGAAGGAGTATTTGATGGCGTAAATAAGGGAAAGTGAGATAAGTATAAATAAAAACCAATAAAATCTACTCCCTATTCTATTGCTACAGCCTACAGTACAGAGAGATGGATAGATAGGTCATGCCTTTATTTCACTTTACAGTCCCCACGTAATATTTATTGATTTCATCGGGAAGGTGCCGGAAGTGTCAAAAATATAAGACCAATGGTGTTATTTTCCTCGGCTTAATGGTCATAGTAATCAATGTAGTTAATTTTGGGTCCCAGTCTTATTTCGTCTGGACGAGACACTGTATAATTTTAACATGGAAAGATTTTCGATGAAAATCAAAATCTTTATTTTAAATTTTTATATTAGTTATATATAATATATGTTAAACATTTTGTACATTTTACATATGTTAAACTTTTAAACTTGATCGTCTCAGCAAGTTTTTCGATTAAATCTTATGTCGTCGAGATTAAGAGATTCGGTCAAGGATCAAAACCAAAATCTCAGCCGAAATTAACTATATCGGTTATAATAAAATGTTCAAAAGTAATTATTATAGAAGAAAATTTTTCAGTAGTTAACATGACACGTGGATGTCGTGGATGTGTAGCATCCGTTAGCTAAACCATGGCACGCGGAAACTAAGTTTATGGCCAGATAACTTTTTGAGATCATTGTTAGCTTTCATATTTCTATTTTGGTATTTGGCGGATATCTAGCATTTGCCCAAAGTTTGCTGGAAACTCAGCTTTCGGCCACCTAGCCAAGACCATAGTGGTTGTGTATTTTTATAGCCTTGGACATTTAGGATTGTTTGCTAAACCAAAGCTTACCATAGTGGTTACTCTAAATTACTCAATACGCGTGTTTTTTGCTTCACTACCACTAAATAAGAATGTTTGCCTACTCGTGAATCTGGCATATGTTTCGTTAGTGTCCGTCAATAAACAAACCAAAAAACACTATGTACATATAAGGCCTTTGTTGTAAATGAAATCTACCGTCAAATTCTTCTTTTCTATTTTTTTTACTGTGAAACCCACGACTTCGAAATCTTTCGGGCGCATCCTTTTTTAACGAAAAATTTACTGATAGGCCTTTTTTAAAAAAATATTTTTTCCCTGTGATTCATTTTTCTTTTAATGACGAAAAACCCCTTTTTTATGAGAGACAGTGAGAGGTGAGAAGAGAAGTTCGATTTTAGGTTTAATTTTATTTTTCGTTAGATTCTGTAGATCGATTGAAATCAACGAAACAACCATGAGATTGTTGGGACCTTAGTCTCTCATTGCTTAGATGGTGTAGAATTGGGTAGTTTATAAGTCTATGGGTTCCCTCAACTTGGACCGGTTTTAGAGTGAGTTTTACCCATGGGCTTATGACGATTTAGGGTTGGTACCCTAACAGGGATGAATCTTTTCAAGAACAAACTACATCCTTCTTCAAATTCTATTCTCGGATGAAGAAGAAATCTGACCTTTAAAGGAGAATTTTCTACTTGGTCCTTTCATCATCTATGTGAGTCTTTCTTTCACGTTTATTGGTAGTTTTTCTAGTTGTTGGAATTTAATTTATTTCTTATGATCTTTTATCCTGCCTGTTACAGAACTCGATTTCAATTCTTTCAGACTTAGATTTATGAATTATTCATTATGTAAATCTAGGTCGATTAGTAAAGCATAATTAAGTTATAAATTTTTTGCAGTTGTTTTTCTAAAAAGATCACTAAATCTAGGTATTTTGGAGTTTTTATGTTTCTTTATTCTTTAATTCCATGTTAGAAGATACTAAGAATTCAGGGATAGCTCATAGAATTCCAATGAAAATGGTACTTGTATTAATTATTTGTTTTGTTTATTCTTAAATTGGTACTGGTTGAATGTTTTAAAAAAAGACCTAAAGCATTTTATTTTATTTTTTATAAAGAAACTAAAAAGCCCGACTAGGTTGAGATCAAAGGTCCCCACCTAGCTTGAAACTGATCCATACATAAGTTTCATGGCAAAAGAGGTTCCCAATTCTCCACTGAGCTAGAGTTACTGAGGATTGAGAGAGCTCTCTGCCTGAGATTTGGCATAATTGTGTGCCTTAGGGGATTACAATATATGTTCATAAAGTACGAAATAAGTCTTTGACATAATTTAAAAGACTGTTTGTAGAGTACCTCTTTGGATGTTGTATCATGCCTTCCAATTGTTGCCTTGCTTCTCCTTGATTTATATACAGATTCACCTTCTTGAACTGATTACTTCTTGCATGAGATAGAGCTGCCACCACTCCCACCATCAAACTTTGTTGATAGGAAGCTACACTGCTTGTAATGCCTACAAAACCGATATTGGTACCATTATTTGTGAGAACCAAACTATAATTTCTGCCTTATTGTTAATGTCTCTGAATATTGAAGTAATCTGGTATGATATTTCTAAAAAAAAATTATGAGCTGTAAATCATCTCTATGTTCTAGAGTTGGTTTCTTGTTCAGATTTTTCTTGACCCGAGCTTGTCTAGTATCCTTCAGGTGGTTATGGATTTGATTTATGGTTGTAACTAGGTTTGGTTCAATATTTTGATAGTTTTTAGAACATCTAGCCTTCCTAAAGCATTAACACTATCTGAATCAGAAGAAATGCTAGTTTTCAAAAAGTGAAATACTATTTGAAATGTAAATTGGGTGACAATTTAAGGTAAGAGGTTCATCAATTTGAGTTTGCACTTATATAATGCAAAAATAAAGGAGTTGTTTTTGATTTGACAAGGTGACAATGTTGAATCCTAGCTAGGAATAATGGGTTTCTTTAGATTTCACCAATAAATGGTCCCTTGTTCTCTTTTCCGATAAGTATATACTACTATTTCATTCTTCCCTTTATAATTCATCTAAACAACCCTACATTGCCAGTGGACCTCACATCACTTAAACGACAAATGTTTTAATAATTCATTCCAACATATAAACAGAATCCAAAGTGCTAAACAACGATACAATATAGTTATACAATCTCATGGTGTATTCATGTTCCATACAAGACAACCTCTTCCTCATTATTAGAAATTAGAAGCGGGCGATCTTTAAAACATATGTAGTTGTTCCTTTTAGCTCTTTTCTCTTCTATTATTTTTTTTCTTTAGTAAATTGTGTGGACTAAAGAAAAACTACATGGCCATGGGCCTTGCAGAACTAAATTGGATCATCCTTTTCATTGTTTTGGAGTTAATTACTATGTGGACATACTTTAACGGCTTTGTGTTGAAACATAAATTGGGTGTTTTCTGTAATAAGCAGGTGCATTCAGGGTAGGAAATGACTACACTAGATGCAACCAGAACATAACTTGTTCTCTTGGTCTTATACCTGAACAAAGCTGAAGCCAGGGACAAGATATGCAGGAATACAGTACGGTTCCAAATTCTTGAGCAATGGAGAGCCTGGTATTGCAGCAAATGTTGACAAATCTACTAGCTTGGCTAGGAAAGTTTTTCGGCTTTTCAAGGTTAGATGTTTTAGTAATTTTGTGGTCTTTATCTGAAACAAAGTTAGTCTGCCATTTTTCTGTTGGTCCCTTTCCACATGGATTTTTGTTGACATTATTGAATTTTGAACCTAGTTTGTATAAAATATTGTTCACTAGCATTGATGGCTTATGTGTTTCTTAACTGTTGTAAATTTAAGGTGAAATGTCCGACTTGATGCTCTGTGCAAAATAAATTATAAATGAGGAAATTAAATATAAATTATATACAGCTGAAATGGCTAATGAGAGCGTTAAAGGGAACATCATGCATGTGGAGCTTATATATACTCTCTATATGTCAATTGTAACAATTATCTTCATCTATTGAATTCAATTTAACAGACCGTTTGCTATGTTGTTATTTGTTTTGAACTCCTAGTCTGATTATTCATTTTTTTTATTAGACTTACCTTTGATTTTTTATTTTTATTAATTCATTAAACCTTGATAGTGTTAGTACTGAAATCAACTAAGAAATGTCTGTATAATTTGTTATGCATCAATAAAAACGGATGCATAAATTGTTATGCAACTACAAAAAGAGTTGCATAACCTGTTATGCAATCGAAAAAAGGGATGCATAATGCATTATGTAGCCAATTTTTTGTTATCACTGAAATCAACCAAAAAATAGATGCATAATCTGTTATGCAGTTACAAAAAAAGTCGCACAACCTGTTATGCAGCTACATAAATGGTTGCATAACCTATTATGCATTCGAGAAAATTGTTGCATAGTGCATTATGCAGCCACTTTTTTGTTATAACTGAAATCAATAAAAAAGAATGGATGTACAGTCTATTATGCATCTAAAAAAATGGGATGCATAACAGATTATGCATTAACTTTTTTTGTTAGCACTGAAATCAGCTAAAAAAATGGTTGCACAACATGTTATGCAGTTACAAAAATGACTGCATAACGCATTATGCATCCTTTATATCTTGAAATGTTATTTTTCAAGGATATACATGATTTTACTCAAAATATGATTGCATAATGTATATGCATCATTTGTGGTGGTTGCATAATTCGTTATGCATCTTCTTCTTTTTTTGAATGTTATTTTTTAGGTATATACATCGTTTTAGTGGTTGCATAACCAAATTAGTGGATGCATTAACTAAAATATGGCTGCATAATTTGTTATGCATCCTTTGTGGTGGTTGCACAATTCGTTATGCATCTTTTTTTTGTTGAAATGCTATTTTTTAGGCATATACATCGTTTTAGTGGTTGCACAGCCAAATTAGCGGATGCATAAACCAAAATATGGATGCACAATGTGTTATGCATCCTTTGTGATGGCTACATAATTAGTTATACATATTTTGTGGTGTCTGCATAATGTGTTATGCATCATTTGTAGCGGTCGCATAACGGTTATGTATCCATTTTTTAAAATTGTGCCTAAAAGAATAACCATCTCCGTTTTTTCCATAAAAAATCAAAATTTTATATTGCTGTTTATACTCGTTGTATAGATCTCTTAAAAATCTTTCTAACAAGATAAAATTTGTAAAATTCCAAAACACGGATTTTTAAATATGTTATATTCTAGTTTGCTTATCAATTATACCCCTGAAAAAATAGGACGCATAAGGAATTATGCACACATTTTACTGATAAGAGAGAAAATCCGAATTTTCTTTGTTATACAAATAGAACATATTAAGGGTACTTATGTCTTGTTCCCCTCTTTTTATAATATCAAATAATTATAGATCTTACGATAATTAGGAAAAAAAATGGGTTTGTAAATAGGAAAAATAAAAAATTTGGGCCTAAGCCTAAAATTCCCTTGTTGCAATATGAGCAAAACAAAGATAATACCTCTGGATCTGGGCTTGTCCCTATGATCTATGTAAATACATTGGTAAAAACTGATGGGAAGAATTATTGTTGTACTTTGCTATGTTTTAGAGCAAGCACTATGGTGCATATCTTTTTGACTTAAAACAAGAGACATAACTAAATCAAGAGACAAGAAAATGGCAACCACTAAGTTTCTGCCTAAATAGTATCCAGCGGAAAACGAGTTACCGCCAAAGTCAAAGGTTGACCTTGACAAGCGGTAACCCATTTTCTACCGAACGTTTTATGTGTAACAAGAAAGATGCGATTCTCCCATAACTTCTACTTTTTTTTCCCTTTTGTTCTTTAAAACCCAAATAAAGGAGTTTTTGCCCATTTTGATGTTGAAGGTGTTGTACGCGGGATTTTAGCGTGAAAATGAAAAGCTTTGTTGCATACTCAAAGATCATCATATTGCATCTTTCAATTTTGAATTCCATCCACAAACGATTTAAAGGTTAATAATTCTAATAGGGTTTAAAATACAAAATAAAAATTATAATCATGATTTTCTTGATCCTAGGTTGATCAATTTCAGCATTTACAACTGAATCATAACATTTAATATATAGGTAGTTAAAAATCTATGATTATAACTAGTTATTTGATGTATTGGTTATGAATGTTTGTAGCAATGATTAAGTTTCAGTACTAAATATTGAAAGCATTGAATTGAAATTAATTGTTGTTGAAAGGTACAATTTGAGTATCCTCGAACCCACGTGAGATTCAACTATGGAATTGATTTAGCTAGTTTGGGTGATGAAGAAAAAAAGCCTATCATATTGTGTTATTGAATGTTGGTAGGATTATTATTCATCAATTGGTGCCAAGGGAAGTGTAATGACGACAACGACGTGAATGAGATCGAGTTTTACATAATGTACTAATAATGAATTATTATTTTAACGATGAAGATACTTTTACTTCAAGACAATTCCAACAACCTCTAGGTATGAAGCAAAATTTGTTTTATAAAGTGTTGGAAAGAATTCTTCAAGTGGATGAAGAATCACATCAACGTATAGATGCTACTAGTATTATAAGTCATTATTCTCATATGAAAATGGTCGTTGTGTGATGTAGTTTAGAAGTGGTAAATAAAGTGTTCGATTCTCGAACTTGTGAAGGTAATGATTTTAGAAAATATTGGATGTAATCTAAACTAATAAAAATCAGGAAAATAAACTAGAGATGATTTTTAGAAAATATGGAGAAAACTAGGAATCAGGATTCAGTTAATTCTAACAATTTATGTGATTAATCATGTAATTCTTTTTAACAATTTAATTCAAGTTTGCCAAAAATATGTTTTCTATAAGAATAATTGTAAATCCTAAGCATGGGACATCAAGAGTAATTAACTAAGCATGACCCATCAAAAGAGAACACAACTATTTAATAAAAACCATTTTTTTCTAATTTAAATCCATGCAAATAATAATAAAAGAATTATCAATAATTAATTAAAAATAGACTTACCACATAAAATTGAAAGATAAACCTCCTCCATCATCCCAGTAAATAAACTTAGCCCATGGTGAAGAAAACTTGCTCAAAAGACCTCTTCATTGCTCAAAATATCGATTACAAAGTTGAATAACGGTGTAACAGCTGATCTGAGACGCGTATATGCGTTACAGAAGAAGGTTCAGCTGTTACAGGAAAGTTTTAAGCAACACAGGTTTGAAATAATAAGCAACAGAAATATTTGAATCAGCAACAGATGTAGATGTTGCTGAGTCTTCTTCTCCGATGCTGTCTGGATGAAGAACAGCCGGCCGGTGTAGCAGCAGCTAGTCGGCGGCGACGGAACCTTGACCGGAATTCTCTGTTTTCTTCTCTAGGCTTTTTTTCCTCTTTTTCTTGGATTCTCTTGGTTTATATAGGTAGTAGAAACCCTAGAGAGAGTTCTAAACCTAATAGAACTCTCAAAAACAACCCACAAATCTCAATCCTAATTGAAACATGATTCCGGCCATATACATGATTTCCGAGCTGATTTCACGGGATATTTTGCTGATTCTCGATTGTTCTGACTTGTGTGGGATATCTATTAATGTTTGGAACAATCTGGAAGCAAAAGAAACTTGCGAATCACTTGAATTTAACACGTCCAGTAGTATCCAGTTCTTCCCGATGAGTTGAATCGGCTGAGTTTACTCGCTGGCTCGCTGGGTTGACTCGCCTGGTTGACCCGCTGGGTTGACTCGGCCGATCCTAGGGTGTCCCTTATCCATTCTTGGGGTGCCAATAACACTTATTCTTGGGGTGCCTTTATCACTTTTTGAGCCAATTTTTCCACAAATCTTTATTCTTCAAATGTACCTACAAAAGCATAAAAACACGTAATATTTGCAAGATCGAATACTAACTTAATAGAAACTAAGGTGCAATTTAGACACTAAAATGTGTCTATCAAATACCCCCAAACTTACTATTTTGCTAGTCCTCGAGCAAACTACTCTAAAAATAAAGTAAAAATCCTAACTCACTTTCGCAGGAATCGCGACTACATTTAGCATATGCAGCAAGCCGTTAAACCCCTAGGTGTCCCTAGTGGACGAGTTTTGTCTCGTGAGGGTTTACAAGAGGTATACCCACAAAACCTGGATCTAGATCTTAGCAACAGTTAAGGATAGACACTAAACAAGCTAGTTAGTTGGCTACTCAATTATTCGGCTATAGGGACCATTATTACCTTTTATGGGTCCAATCACTGTACACGAGTGTTAACTCAAGCATACTAAAATTCATATCTAAGACAACAGAGTTCTACTCAGACAGTTATCTAACCACCCATCACATGAAAAGACTTAGAAGATGAAAGTAGACTGTAGAAGGTCGCAAATGTTGACCAAGGCGAACGATGTGTCCCATATCTGTCTGAAGGTCAGTACCGAGATGAAACCTAGTGTGTCGAGATACTCCCCATTTATTTTCAATGGTTTCAACTAACTAAAATATTTACAAGTCCCATGGATCCTGCGTTCCACGCTTGCTTAGGCGACGGAGACAGGGAGAACTTTAAAATACCAAATACTATTTTTTTTCTCAATTTTTTCTAACTTTTTTCGATTTTTTTTCTTTTTCTTTTTTTTTCGATTCTTTTTTTTTCTGACACCTAATACATGTGTGTTCCCATGGATCCTGCATTCCACGCTTGCTTAGGCGACGGAGACAGGGGGACCACACACATAACTCTAAAATACTAACATATTATTCATGTGGGGCATGATCTCAACACACTAAATGTCATTCCAGTGCTAATTAACATGTCGATGCTAGGACCCACCAATACTCTCAGAGAAACACGAAATTGCAAATAATAAAACAGAACATGATGTGGTGGTGAAAACTATCATGTTATTTCTAACACCTGAACTCTGTCTCCTTTATGAATAGACCATCTAGCTGGGCACACCAATCCTTATAACAAAATGGCTAAGTTTCCATCTACCTAGAGTGGTTAGTGTCACCCTGAATTTTTCACATGCTTCTAAATTCCAAATCTTATTAATCCTAAAAAGTCTCCCAATACCCCCAAACTTAAATTAAACAGTGTCTTCAATGTTTCTAAACACTGCACAAAAAGGAATTAGGGAAAGATATTACCGTGTCGCATGAGCATAAGTTACCTCCTTAAATCATATAGCAATAATCGGAACAACTGTGGATCATCTGAATTAAATAGTGTTATCCACAATAGAAGGAAACAGCAGCAAGCTACAAACATAAACAATCCGAACACACTTTGATCCCTATCTAGGTAAACCACATCGACCAGAGGATGGGTTTTTGGCAATTGAACTTTTTTCTGAACAGGAGGATCATTGGATCTAGCTCGAAGATGATCTTGTACAATGGCAGACGTGCATATGTCAGGTCCCAAGCTAGGGACCTTCCTAAGAGTTAATGGTATAGCACATGGAGAATGATAGTCACCCCCAAACTTAGAGTTTTCAGTGTCTCTAGATAGACTAATAACACTACCATTATCGCCATCAATTCTATAGTTGGCTAGGCATTTCTTTAATGGATCTTCTAATGGGTCGAGCCTACGCTGTATCTCCCTAGACGGTTTGGATTCCTCCTCTGAATGGATCTGGTGCATACAAACTGTTGGGCTAGTTCCCTTAATATCTGCTACGGTCCCTCCTAAGGCTTTCTTATTGTCCTGAAGCACGGCTACTAGCCTATTCTCTTGGTCACTATCCAAATCTGAAGCTACAATCACAGGTAAGGTCTCTGATGGGCCTAATTCATCAAACTCTAATCCAAAGTGGGCTAGACATTTTGCTAACGGGTCTTCTATCAAAGTGTTTGGTAATGACTCCTGAACTGGGGTCTCTATCATGTTGACGGTTTCTAAAGTGGGGTCATCAAGCTCAGGTGGTTGATTACTAATGTTGAAGATATTCAACTCAATAGTCATGTTACCAAAAGACAAGTTCATAACACCGTTACGACAATTAATGATCGCATTAGATGTTGCTAAGAACGGGCGACCTAGTATAACCGGTATATGATTCTCTGGATCAGGCACAGGTCTGGTATCAAGCACAACAAAGTCCACTGGATAAATAAATTTATCCACCTCAATCAAAACATCTTCTATGACACCACGAGGAATTTTCACAGACCTATCAGCTAACTGCAAAGTCATCTGAGTCGGTTCCAAATTGCCTAGTCCTAGCTGAAGGTACACATGGTACGGCAGTAAGTTCACACTGGCTCCTAAATCGAGTAAGGCTCTTTCTACCCGGTAGTTTCCTATTGTGCAAGCTATGGTTGGGGAACCTGGGTCTTTGTACTTAAGGGACATACTACTCTGTATAATTGAACTTACATGACTAGATAGAAAAGCTTTCTTATGTACGCTAAGTTTTCGCTTTCGCGTACACATGTCCTTAAGAAACTTGGAATAAGCAGGAATCTGCCTAATTGCATCTAATAATGGAAGGTTGATCGTGACTTTCTCAAAAACTTCCATTATTTCATTAAAATTGGATTCCCTCCTAGTAGGTGCTAACAACCTTGGGTACGGGGCTCTAGGCATAAAGTCGGTTCTCTGAGGGGTTGCCTCAGGCTCGTCAGAGACTTTATCAGTCTCTTCAACTATTGGGTTAGGGTGAACTACAGTTTGTTCACTATCAGGCCTAGTTACCTTGTTATCCACTACCTTACCATTCCTAAAGGTACTAATTGCATTCACATGACTGGATGATTTCTCCCCAGTCGACATTTCATTGACTCCTCTAGGATTGGGTTCGGGTTGACTAGGGAACCTACCAGGTTCTCGCTCTCTCAGAGCCGCAGCAATGTCACTAACTGAGGTTTGTAAACTAGAAATAGCTTTTTCTAAGGTATGGAATCTCTGCTCATTCTTTTCGTCATTGCTGGCCTGAGTTGGACCAGTCGAATTCTTATAACTGAAGCCTGGAGGACCTTTAGCATTACTAAACTGACCTTGAGCCTGGCCTTTCGACCATGAAAGGTTCGGGTGGTTTCTCCAGCCAGGGTTATAAGATTCCGAATGTGGGTTGAACTTTCTCTGGTTATCAAATCTAGTGTTATTATAAAGAGCAAAAGCCTGCTCTTCGAATTGGTTGGGCTCTGAACTACTAGCTTGATTCATTTCGACCAGTTCTAGCCTTCTAGATAAGGCTTCTATTTGGGCCTTTGGATCAAAAGATCCTTCTACCCTATTAACATTTCCTCTTCCTAGAAGAATTGTTCTTTTTGGCTCTCTACTGCTCTCCCACTGCTGGGTCTTCTCGGTGATGTCCCTCAGAAGTTTCATCGCCTCAGCAGGAGTCTTACTGTCGAACCCTTCGGTTGACAAAGACTCGACCAAGGTTATAGATGCGTAGTCCAAACCGTCATAGAGGATCTGAACTAGCCTTAACTCCTCTATACCGTGGTCTGGGCATTGGGACAATAAGTCATTGAACCTTTCTACATACACATACAGAGATTCTCCCTCTAGCTGGGAAAACGTGCATATTTTCTGCCTAACAGACGAAATTTTGTTCCTAGGGAAAAACTTATGAATAAAAGCTGAAGTAAGTTGGGCATAGGTTTCAACTGACTGAGGAGCCAAGCTGTATAGCCACGACTTGGCTTTGTCTCTTAGTGAAAAGGGAAATAATCTGAGTTTAATAGACTCGTCATTCAAGTCTCTAATCCTGATTGTGCTACATATTTCCTCGAATTCCCTAACATGAAAATAGGGATTTTCGTTTTCTTTCCCTTAGAATAATGGAAGCATCTGGATAATTCCAGGTTTCAGTTCGTAGCTCGCTTCAGTAGCGGCTAACTTGATGCAAGATGGACGTGAGGTCCGGGTCGGATTCAACAAATCCTTCAGAGATGTCATTGATGACACGGTCTTGGGAGTGACTAGTTCACTCTCAGTTGGCTTCTCAAGGTTAAGGTGAACTACAAGTCTTCCACTAATTAACCTACCTTGAGGGTCTCTATCCCAAGTTCGCCTTAAGGGCGTTCTTGGCATGCAAAAATTAAATCCTAACAAGCAATTAATCAAACACAATCGTGCCCTGACTCAACCAAATCAAACCTAAATCTAGCAAACAACAAGCATGATGGCTCCACTTAGATTGTTTCTAGACCAGCTTCTATTCTTTCAAAAAGCAACTGGTTACAATTTTAGCAAACCTCTTAGAACGATCTGAATTAGATTAAGTCGAAGAGAAACAGGAGAAGCTCAATGGAGCTTTGATACCCCTGTCTCTTTGGCACTTTTTCCTGGGTTACAAGGCGGCTCTAATCAACTTAAAACAATCATCCTGAACTTCGAGTTAGGCTAATAAAGTAACCCGTACAGTCCTTTTGAACGATTTTCCAATAAGCTCGATACCCTATAGGTCTCTTTCTAGTCAAGATTTTAGGCTTAGGTTCGTGTAGGTTTCGTTTTCCTAAGGCGGGCAAGAAGGATACGTTGATGAAATCCGAAACCTTATCTTGTATGGCCAGGCCTTGCCCTTTACTATGCAAAAATTAAAGTCCGTATTCAGTCCTCAGCATATATGCATACAAAGGCGTCCAGAAAACCCACTGACAGGAGATTCGTGGGTTGGTCGAAGTTTTACCTCCCGTACCAGACGGGCGATGAACCGTTGAAGTCGACTCGGGCCACTAATATCCTTTTCAATAGTGTGCGAACCCGAGGGGCTGAGACAATATCGTAATTGTCGTCCTTCCCTGCACACAGTTTGATATTTAAAACTACCCTTCCGTAGGGTTTAAAAATAATAAAATGTCCAAAAATGTCCAAAAATGTCCAAAAATGTCCAAAAAATAAAAGAAAAATTACAGAAATAATTAAAACCCTAATACAATTTTCTAAACTAATCAAAACTAATTAAAACTAATTAAAATAAACTAAAAATCTAATTAAAAAAATAAAATCTTCGATCTTCTTTTTCGTTCTTTAAGCTTTTCCCTTTTAATTCCAAGTCTTTAGCTTTAATTCCAAAACTTTGGCTTACTTCCCTTTTCGATCAAAAATTCAACCTGTAGCACAAAAGAGAAATACCAAAAGAAACGTTAAATAGAACAAAGTAAAATAATAAAAATAAAAACCTAAAAATAAATCTAAAACCCTAAACCTAAAAAGAAGTCCGCGTCGGCGGCGCCAAAAATTGATGTAGTTTAGAAGTGGTAAATAAAGTGTTCATTCTCGAACTTGTGAAGGTAATGATTTTAGAAAATATTGGATGTAATCTAAACTAATAAAAATCAGGAAAATAAACTAGAGATGATTTTTAGAAAATATGGAGAAAACTAGGAATCAGAATTCAGTTATTTCTAACAATTTATGTGATTAATCATGTAATTCTTTTT
>JAJJMC010001291.1:155927-167455 GCA_023531435.1 Papaver californicum
TAACATCTAGATCTTGCATACATGATAAGTATATATTGATATGTACTTTGTTTTAATCTTGAATTGAATCAGTACATATTAATGTATACTTTGTTCATGATCTAGCAGATACATATCAACATATCAAAAATATATACTTTGTTCTATATTATAGTACATATTGATATATTGTAGGAATATTGACAGTGTGTTCATTATGCAGGTGGTGTGAAGAAAAACACAAATAACCCAAAAGCACTTGTACCTGCTAGGAAGATATACAAAAGTGGTTTCATGGGATTTTCTCACTTGTTAAAGCAATCAAGGCAGAAAAGCTTGAGTTGAGTGAAACTCAGTTGCGGATAATCAGTGAGCAATCATATGAAAACCTTTTTATGATGTTCATGTACGCAAATCTGGGTGCAGATCAGTGGATGAAGAATGAAACTGCTGTAACCAATCTTATAAAGTGTTATAAGAGAAGTAAAGTTGCAGATGAGCTCAGATTTGAGTTCAAAGGCATGGAGTTTCACATATTCTGATATCTACTCCTGAATAAGTAGGTGTTATCTTTGGAATGCCAAGAGAAGGAAAAAGACAACATAAAGACATAATGCTGACATCCAGGGGTGGATATAGAAATAGTGCTTTCTTCCAGAGGTTCTTTGCTGATGTACAAAAGACAAAAAAGGTAAATAGAGTGAGGATACAGGAAGAAGTCTTGAAACTTCTAAGAAAAAAGAAAGCAACTAAGAAGAATGTTGAAGAAGAAGAAAGTGATGACGAAAATGAAGAAATTGGAAGTGATGAAGAAAATGAAGAAGAAGGAAGTCAAGAAGGGATTGAGAAAAAAAGTCAAGAAGTTAGAGATGTTGAAGACATGGTAAGGCTTATATGCATGTTCATGTGTATCACTTTGTTTTTCACAACAAAAGATGCACATGCCTTGACTGAAAAGTATATTGGTCTTGTGGAGGATCTCGAAGTTGCAAAGAATGTGTCCTGGCCAAATTTGATACATTCTTACCTTGAAAAGTCATTAAATGACAATGTCAACGCAGTTAAGAATACGTACTAAAAATATTTTTAGTAGTTTACTCAACGAAATCATGATTTACTTTTAACTTTGTTTTTGTGATTTTTTTTTCCAAAGCAGATTTGGTATGCATATCATACATATTTGCTGGAACCGGAGGAATAAAAACGATTCAAAAAAAAATGTTTGTTCCGAGAGCTGTCAAATGGAATCTGTCAAAGTTATGTGCTGAACTCAAAAAAGACATTGATACAACTGAATATGAGGTAAGAAAAATATGTACTGATTTACTATATTTATGATGTTGTGTTATCCTACAATATATAATGATATGTATGATGTTTTTTATCCTACAATATATATTGATATGTACCTCATGAAAAAACTTGTTTTTATAGTACATATTTTGTTGTTTTGGTACAGTTCAATGACAATTTCAAGGTTCAATACACCAATGAAGAAAAACAAATTCCGAATAGAATAACAAGAAGAGTTGAAGAAGAGAAGAGTGAAGATGAAAATGAGGAAGATAAAGAAGAAAGTGCAGGAAAGGAAGTGGAGGAAGATAACTGGAAAGGAAGATATGAAGATTTGAGAAAGATAATCTTTGAGAAATGGAATGAAGCGATCACTATGCAGCATGAGGATGGACGGCTTGATGCGTCAAAGATTCTACAAATGTTGAATGACATGAAAGCTTCTCCCATGCAGCCTGAAAATGAAGAAGAGTTTCAAGACTCAATTGATGGGAGTCGCACTCATTTAGGCACTGACCCAACAGGAGAATTCCCATCTCCTACTACTCCAACAGATCCTCTTTGTGAAAACATAACAGAAGGTGGAGTAGTTTTGGTAGAAGAAGTGCCAATTGTTCAGATTCCAACAGAAGATGAACAAAATTATGTGAGTGACACCACCGTCAAAAGGATTCCATTTAATGTTGCATTTTCAACACCACCTTCAGTGTGCAAGTTTTGTGGTGTTGATGTTAATGTTATTAAAACATGGGCTAAATTTGACTTGGAGAAAGAGGTCAAACAGATGCAGGAGAAAAGTAACTCAGAGGTAAGTAATGTTGGCTAGTTTCACTCTCTATCATAAATGTGTTTATCAAAATATAAATGTAAATATCAATATGTACTTAATTACAATTGTGTTTTATTATTGTCATATAATTGTAAATATCAATATGTACATGATTACAATTGTGTTTTATTATTGTCATATAACTGTATATATCAGTATGTACTTGATTACAGATGTGTTTTATTATTGTCATATAATTGTACATATCAGTATGTATTTAACTATCATGAATAAAAATTTATGGTTGCCAGATGATTTAGCTGGATTTCAACAAGAAGCAATGAAGAAGGTGGTTGAAGCTATTGACCAGAGTCTTGAAACGGTTAAAGGGATGTCGCAGAACCCAGAGGAACAAGACGTTGAAACCCTGGTCGACAGCTTCGTCGGCATGAAAATCCCTTTGTTTACTGAGATGGCTAAGATGGAAGACATCGAAAAGTTCATATTCAAAGAATTTTTGGACTTAGCCATTTCCAGCAGGGATGTTTATGATGAAGAATATGCATCTCTCAGCCAAGAAAATGGTAGTATTTCAAGCCATACTCTGTTTGGGATTGACATTCGAAAACATTTTGATAATTTATTTGGAAATGATTTGCGACGTGTAAAAGTTCCACAAGCTACACCTGAGCCAAACCAAATAACACCAGAGAAGAATACGATTCAAGTAACACCTAAGAAGAAAAGTGACCAGGAAGTATATCTTCTACTTGTGGTAATTTAACTTTCATTTCATTGTTTGAAAAAATATGATTCAAATATAGTACTGAAAATCTGGATTCAAAGACGCAGGAACATGAAGTTACAACAACCCAAACGTCAACCGACGTGCCCCTAGAAACCAAACTTGCCAAGATGACTGCTGCCAAAGCAAAAGCAAAACCAAAGGTTTTTGCAAAGAAGACAGTCAAACCTAGAGAAGAAGTTAGCAGGCGGGTAACCCGTGCAAATCCTGGAAAGAAAATAGATCCATTATTTGATAGTGGAAGTATGTTTTCTGAAAAGAATAAGCCAAAAACTGAGAAGAGAAAAAAGACGATAAATACAGGAAAAGCCAACAAAGCTCGGAAAGCTCAGAAACCAAGAATGAATTTCATGGATCTTCACAAGTCACCACTCTACGAGAATATGACAGAAGAACAAATAGAGATTCTACTTCCATACTTTGAGAAAGGAAGGAGAATGTAAGTACTTTCTACCCTTCATTTTAATTTTAAATCAAGTAAGTTTTGCAGTATATATCAAAAAAACTTACTTCAATATGTTATAAATTTGCAGCTCTGTTGCTTGGAGAGTAGAGAATAGAGGTGGTATCTGCGTCAGCGGGTCTACAATGAAAGATATAATATTCAACAGAGCATTAGAGCAAGATCTTCTCAACTATGCTCAATATAAGCTTCAACTGGCTTCTGAAGACGACCAAGCAAATGTTGCCGAAGAAAGAAAATACTTTAAGGTGTTGCACCTGGATCCAGCTGCTTGGGTATGTGTTCTGCTGGAATTTGAGTTTGAAACAGAGAAATTCATACATTACAACTCATATGTGGCATTCATGGACCATTGCTATGAAAATGCCAAGAAAATGTCTGAATACCTGTTCAACCCTATCAATCAGTTCTTGGATGAACATAAAATAAAGATGGTGAGCACCGTACGGTTGACAGACTATGGTTGTCCACAACAAGGGATCTGGTCAGACTGCCTTCTGTATGTCATGCATTTTATAAAGAGGAGATCAAAGATTGATCGTCATGGGAAAAGTTTGGGAGACGAAGAACAACTAGTGAAAAAGATTCAGATGAAAAGAATAAAGTTAGCATGCAGGTTGTTAACAACCACTCATCCTGAAATCAGTTGGGAACCCTCCCAATGAAATTACATGTTTAACTGCAGAGTAATTCAGACGTATTTTTAGCTCTTGGTATGAGGAGATAACTTGGTGCATTTTGGTTATTGCTGGGCAGGGTTTTGTGGTTAGTACTTCAGTAACTTTCTTATTGTGTTTACTTATTGAACTTGATTTCTACCTATTCAACTTGGTTTTTAGTTATTATGTTTATATATATATATATGTGATGATCTTTATTACATTGTTAGGTTTCTATTTAATTTTAGAGTTATATAGAAAGGCAGCACATATTGATATGTGCTAGGAAGTACATATTGATATGTACTTTGTTCTGAAACTCTGAACCAATAGATTCATAATATAAAACAGGTACATATTGACATGTACTATGAAGTACATATTGATATGAATTTATTAAATTACTTTGTTTATGTATATTTTTTGTGTTTATATAACAACTACAAGATTACTAAAATAAAAGAAAAATGTATTGGGAATAAAAATCACTAATAACTTTAAAATTAAATAAAAATGTATTACTAAAACGAGGGGGAGCTGCCCCCTCGACCCCCGTATAGAGTGAATGACATTCAACCAATTGTTCATACATCGTTTAAGATGGAGCAAAATATAAGATTTATATCATCAAATACACATTATGTCATTAAGAACATAATTCAGTTGAATAAGTTCTGAAAAAAGAAACCTAAAAAAATACGACAGGTATCTTCTAAAAGAATTTAAATCCAAAATGTACTAAAAAAAACTGTAATGAAATTAATTTTCATCCGTATATTGGTACTGACGGATAACATTGCATGTAGCCTAGTTGTGATGAGCTTTCAATTTACAATTTGAACATGTAACAGGATTTTTGCTCCTCTCCCATGCACTTTTGATGCGATTCTTTTTTTTTCTTCTTCCTGTAGGAGCCCTAACTACTATTGGTGGCAGAATAGTATCTTTTGCGGTATACTCATCAGGCCTGTGGTATGTTGAAAAACATAAATAAGAAAAAACTACTATACTTGTGCAGTTTTTATTGATGTGTGTTACATTAAATATTAGTATGTACTATGCTAGTTCTAGTTTATGGTTTATATGTACTGCTTAAAACCATTCTCATGTATGATACTACCATAAAAAAAATCAATATGTACTGCTTAAAAAACTTACCTGTCGTGATTAGGAACATGTCTGATATCGATTGAATATAGATGGCGATAACAACTAACTTTGAAGTATTCGTCGATATAATCAAGGAACTTTCCCCCGGATGCAGCAATAGCTGCAGTAGCATGCGAGCATGGAAAACCATACACACGCCATCTTTGTTAAGTACAACTCTTTTGTTGTAGATCTACCATATGAGACCTGCAAACAAGAAAACCAAGCATATTATTTACAAAGTATATATTGATATTTGAACTACACAAATAAAAAAAAGAATATAATCTGCACAATACAGATTTGATATTTTCCCTAAAAAATAATTTAGTGGATATCTCAGTTCAAAAGAGCATGTTCTCTAAAAATTAACCTTGGGGAATGAACTTCAAGACGTGAGCATATGACTGACTAACTTTCCATGGACGACCAATTTGAATGTGTAGTTCAAGCAACGCTTGATACATAAGGGTTAGGAGTTCCGGATCCATCAAAATACTTTCTTCTCGACGTTCAGACATCAACTCCATTACCCGTAGCCTACACGACAAAATAAAATTAAAAAACAACAAACATATTATACATATAGTACATATATACTTGAAGGGTTACAAGAAACTTATAAAAACCTGATTGTGTCAGAGAGAGCACAAGGAGGTAACTTCTTCTTGCGGTGAATACAGTTATTAAAAGACTCGGCAATGCTTGAAGAAGTCTGACCATACCTACAACCTGGGAAGTATGCACTAGACCATTTTCCCCTAGGAATGTTATGGAAGTATTGAGCAACCAAAGACCTTCATAGATAAACCATTTCTTGAAGACCTTCTTCATATCTTGCTGGAGAAAGCGCATATGTTGATTTTTGGAAACAGTCCATCACTTCTTTATATTTTTCATCAGCCTTACTGATGGGTAAGTTCTTTTTCAAGTGGAAAAAACAATAGCTATGATAAGAATCAGGGAAAACTTCAGGAATTGCATTCAACAAACCTTCACCTCGGTCAGTCAAAAAGGTGATGGGACGATGGTCCACAGCTTTTTTAAGATTGTCCATAAACCAATACCAATTATCGTTATCTTCGCCAGGAACTAATGCATAAGCAAAAGGATAAAACCCTGAAAAACAAATATAAAAGATCATATCAATATGTATTTCATGTCTGCACCTTCAAAATTATGTTATACCTACAGTGTAATCAATATGTACTTTATGTATGATGTGTATGATCCTAAAGTACATAAAAACAGATACATATAGAAAATATGTACCATATAAAAAAGTTACCTTGATTTCCGTTAACACATTTCACAACCATTAGATCTCCTTTAAACCTCCCCGTAAGAAATATCGCATCACAAAAGATCATTGGACGACAAAGTTTATAACCCTCTCTACAAGCTCCAAAGCAAATAAAAAGTCTGTGGAATCTCTTTTGATGCGTCGTTGAAATCAAAATAAATATAATACCCTGGTTTGGTTCCCGAACAGCAGTGACCCACCAAGCAAGATTAGTGTATGACTTTACATCGTCACCAAAAATCATTTCATGCGATAACTCTAGTGCATGATATGCGTGGTGATACTTGATGTTGATCCCTCCACCAACTTTAATATAATCCATAATCTCTTGCGGCTTTATGAGAGGGTTGTGTTTGACACGCTCATGAACTAAATGATGTACAAGCTTCCTCGAAATAGTTGGACTCCTCAACCTATAACCAGCACCACAAGTGTGCCTGCCCACGTAATACTTTATCTTAAACACATCCAAAGACCCATTCATGGCAACCGCGTGAAGCATCCAAAAGCAATAATCATTGTTGCATCTCACTGTGAATCTCTCAAGGTCATTCATCAATTTTTTAACCTTATATCCAGTCCTCAAACAATATTTCTCACATGCTAACCGAACAGCTTCAACACCACCATGGAAGAAATGGTTTTTATCTTAAAAAAGATTTTCCTAACCATCAGAAAAAAGAACACTTGCAACCTCTTTAGAATCTTTCAAATAATTGTTCCTAGCACTCAAAACCAACTCAACACTGTTGTCAAGATCAGCACTTCTCAAAGAACTAGATGCACTGGATAACACAACATCAACATGCAACTCAAAGAAATTTGAATTCTTCGTAAAATGTAATGTAGCAAGACCTTGAAGAGAAACATCAGCAAGGACAAGGACTTTCCCTCCATTTTCAACATAATTATCAACAATAGTTGATAGAGTCAACCAGTTCCACGCATTTACAAATGGTAAACTTCAAATCTTCCAAAGTCGAAGATAATGTAACCAAATATGCAATATGGTGTTGCTTGTGGTATACATGAGAGTAGCAAAAGCTATTTGGATTAGAACCAACACCTGACATGTTGAACCTGAAGAAATATGATCCAAATAAAATAACACAAAACACAAAAATCAAAACATATATTTTAAGATGATAGGAATACTAAATCTACAGTACAACACAATATGTACTATTTTAGAAGTATCACACATATTATAGATTCACACATAACAGAAAAACAGTGCAAACAAATATGTACTGATTCAAAAATGGTATACTATAAAAATTGTATATATATAAAAGTTTAGAAAAACAGTACGTATTAATATGTACTGAATAATCATTCAAAACATCCAGAAGAAAGAACAAAAATCATGATTCCCTGAAAAAAATAAAAGAAAACCAAATAAAACCTATTATCAAACAACATGTAAAAAACTGAATACGACGATCTAATGAACAAAATAGAACGATTACAAAATCAGTTTCAAATATCAAAAGAAAAACTAAAACACGAACAAAAACGAGATCGATCATGGAATTCAACAAAATGTACATCATAGAAATCTTAATCATCGGGATTTCAGTGTAAGAAAACAAACAAAAACATGAAATCAAGTTGATTATCATGATTTCAGTTAAAAAAAACAAAAACAGAACAAAGCATAAACAACAAAAATAAGAGCAAAGAAGAAGATTAAAGAAAAATACCTGGAGATTTGAAATCGAAACACCAACTGAAGCAGAGAGAGAAGAAATATATGTGAGCTGCCGAATGCCGATTTTTTTTTGGAAATATTTGATTTCCGCTAGATTTATAGTTCGTACAAGAGAGGGGTATATATGGGATATTGAAAATCTAATTTTTATTGTCTTCACGTGATTTGGACGCGCGACTCACAAAATCAGTCCAAAAATAAATTTTGGGGTTAAACCGGATTTGATGGATGAATTAAGGGTTAAACAGGTCTTGTATATAGGATTATGTAGTAATTCCTAGTATCTCGTTTAGATAGTTCAGCTTACCGGAAAGGGTTTAAGAAAAACTTGAACAACGATTATAAAAGTGTTGTAAACTATCAAGTTTTGATGCACATATCACCCACTTGAGATGGATTGAACAACAACCCAGAAGAAAATAAACAACGCCAACTGTTTTGAAAATTTAGCCCATTAAGAGAAATCAGTCTTGTCTGTCTCCTTTGCTTTGAATGAAAAATAAAAAAGCCCATTTAAAGGAAAACAAGTTCTTCTTGTATGCTTCAAAAAAAAAAAAGTTCTTCTTATCATCCACAACTCAACTTTTCTACATTCTTTCACTTCGTCTATTTTATTGTATCTAGAATGAGAGAGAGACACCAGTCTATCAGTATGAACTAAAATAGCTTCGAAATCAGACCACTGGTATTGGTATTGACGTTCAACCATTTTACCATTATAGATAACTCATATTTCACAAGTTGTTGATTTACCACCATCCTATCCTATTTGTGGACAAATATTAAAGGACCATTTGTTCCAATTTGATGAAAGCATCCTAAAATAACATTACTAGTATAATAAGGTTCTCTAATCTTTTGGCGAAATATCTCTCCATCACGGAGGAAGAGAGGTAGGCAGAGGCAGAGGCAGAGGCAGCGGCCAGCGGGCAGCCTTTATATTCCCAAGAATATATCAAAAGATATACCAACAAACCCATGTCCCCTACCATACAAACGAAATATACAGAACATTTATTATGCTATAGAAAAGGGGGGTAAAATGCAACCTTTAATACTCCCATTAATGTCTTGTGTGTGTTTGACAAAACTAAATATTCATAGATTGATATAAATGAGAAATTTGCATTCAGATATCCATATGTATTCAATCAAATTTATGTCACGCATTCAAGGGTCCATAATGCAATTCAACGTTCACATGTGTAGTGTAGGTACGACTTGAGTAACATTAAAAAAAGTTGTTAGATAAGTGAAAAAATCTCCGCACCAAGAACAAAACATGGCCAAAATCATGTACAAGCAGGTGGGATAGTTGTCGATCGGTTTCGGAGATTATACGTTACGGTAAAATTACATGACAGATACAACCCCGCGGCACCAAAATCATCCCAGAAATATGTGCAGTGGTTTTTGGTTGGCTTTCTGGTTTAGTCATTGAGAATGTTCCAGCTATACTTTGGGCACTGGGAGTGCTCAGCAGGACTAGAGCCAAAAAATTTGTTATGGGTAAACAAAAGTCTTGCTAGCGGTGCAACCAAGTATAAATGGGTTTAGAAAGCTTTTTTTTTTAGAAAGGCTTGGGAGTGTTGGGTGTGTAGTTGTACACCCACGTTTTAAACTGGCTCCAGGATGCTACGTCACATCTTACAAACGAACGTTTCCCATGAATACCGCAGTCTCACATTTAAGACCAAAGGTAACTTGAAATATGGATTAAAGGGAATTTACCAACAAACTAGTTTGACTGCAGGTTTACGGGTTTGGTGATTGACATTTGGAAAATTTGTTGAATGGTCCAAAGACCCATGACCTATTTAATCTAGGGTCCAGCGGGATACAATATTTAACCGGAGGTTCAAAAATCTTTTGAAAAGTGAAAATTATTTCACTGCCCATCATTATTCACGTGTGAATCAGCTACAACCTCAAAAACCAATTTAAAACAGTTTCTGAAACCACCTGAAAACTGAAAATCAAAACCAACATACCGAAATCAAATCTGAAAACCCCCAATTGCAAATCAAATGTGAAAAGAGAAAATCATCAACATAAACCGGAAAAAAAATCGATACTCAACAACAAACCTAAATCAGCAAACAAATCTGAAAAAATTGTGTTATCGATTCAAAAGAAAAAGAAAAAGAAAAAGAAAAGAAAAGAAGATCCTATATTACATAAGGAAAAAGTATATGATCCCACAGTACATATTGATTCAAACAGTACATATTGATATGTACAAAGGAAAATATATACTGAAGGAAAAAACATATGATCCTGCAATACATATTGATATGTACTGAAGGAAAAAGCGTATGATCCCACAGTACATATCGATATGTACTGAAGGAAAAAGCGTATGATCCCACAGTACATATCGATATGTACTAAAGGAAAATATGTATTGAAGGAAAAAGATTATGATCCCACATTACATATTTACAGGTACTAAAGGAAAATAGGTATTGAAGGAAAAAAAAAAAAAAATCTCACAGTACATATTGATATGTACTAAAGGAAAATATGTACCAAAGGAAAAATGTATGGTCCAACAGTACATATCAATATGTACTGAAGGAAAAAGTACATATTAAACCATGATTTAAAGAAAAATAAAAGTAAACCAAATAAAAATAACATCATATCAATTGAGCCATGTCATTTGAAGAGACAACCCTCGTCTTCCAATATTGAGCATTAGGACATACCTGGATTGGATGGAGATGAAGGTGATTACAGAGCATTAAAACGATCTTCAAACGAAACCCTAGAAATACTAGCAGAGAAGAAAAACGAATCTAAAATTTTAGAAAGATGGAGCTAATTTACGTAATTTATCTGGTTTTTGTTCATCAATCCCCATCGGTAGAGCTCTCCCGCTGGTAGTGAAGAAAGTGAAAACATAAAAATAGATCTAACTTAGAAGGATGTTTTAAGCATTTCAATGGAGAAAGGATAAATCTAGAATATTTAAAAAAAATGTATTATGTTCCTTAGACATGAGATGGATGAATGAATAAGAAATTTGTTCTAGCGAGTAAAAGAAGTTGGATGGGTAGATCACCCGTTAACATATCTTATAGATTAGATTAAACAACAATTCCTAGTTGATATTTTAATCTCATCTTTTTATTTAATTATGAAAATTATGTTTTTTAACATGCATAATAGTAACGAGATCATCCATTAACTACTTAACTATTTAAAGAAATATGTACACAAAAATCATACTTGTATATATCTCCGAGAACTTTAGACTATTATACTAATTAAAATATCTGCATCAGAAATTCCAGACACAACAATAGTAAATCATACATGTGGTACACCAGTAAATATTCCACCGTCATTGTTGGGAAATAAAAGAAGGGCGACACGTGTAAGGCAATTAAGAAGG
>JAJJMC010001291.1:177455-227390 GCA_023531435.1 Papaver californicum
CCTTAAATCATTGGTTGTTATTGTCAATGAGAATTGTGGCATAAACAGTCATGATACTTAAAATGCTAAATGTTATATTTAGCTTTTAGGTTTAGCTTTCACCGATTTCCGACACTGGTAAAGGAAGAAGATGGGTTTATAAAGTACGTTTGAGAGAACATTTAAATAATGTTTGTCATTAGACGTAAATAATTCGTACGTCTGCCACAATATGAAACTTATAACTATGCCTGTATGTGAGACGTATTTAATATCACGCCTGAAATGAAACGTTTTTAAAGACGAAACTTATAACTACGTTTGAAATGAAATGTTTTTAAAGTTTTTGTTTCTCGAGACGTACATTAGATGTTTGTGTCACTCGGATGCATTTTATAAAAACTTCCTAAAAATTGTGTTCGAGTCCAGAAATAGTTATAATCTTCGCCCCATTATGTTCAGCGAAAGCTATGTTTAGTCGCCAAATTTGGCTTTACTTTACAGTTTTTTTTCACTTTTGGCTTTTTTAGTCTCTCACGTTGCATCTTTTTTATATTTTTATATATATGGCTTCTGTTGTTTGTTTTTTTTTTTTTTTTTTTTTGCATATATGGCTTTTATAGCCATGACAGTAGATGTTCTTAGCACTATGGATTTTGTTGATGATGTCCCTTAGAGCAAAGTCAGTGGGGTAGATATATTGGCTAATTTGTCCACCCCACAGTTGGATGGACAAACCCAAAAAAAGACTTGGCAAATGGATATTTTTAGGGGTTTGGCCATCGAGGCTTGGGTAAAACCGATCAATTCAATGTGGGTCGATCGGTCCATGTTGAGCCGATCGGCAGTTAAATTTCTTTTGGCATCATGTGCTAATGGCTTTGTTGTCGTGATTCAACCAACAAAAAGAAGTGCCCATACCACTAATAGTAAGTGCTTGCGCCACCAACAAGTAAAAAAGGAATACATGCAACCCTAATACGCACATCGCTGGGATAAGCCCAGCACCAAGTCCCTATTTTTCCTGGTGCACAACAACCACCTCACCTTGCACGGCGTTGGTTTCATCGCCAACTCCTCTCTCACTTTTAAACGACGTTGGGATAGTCCCAGCGCCAGACACTTGGTATATTGCACAACGTTGGGCTAGTCTCATCCGTATATGGGTAAAATTGGATGAAACTCAATCGTAACCCATACGGCTAGGTAGATCATTTATTAACCTGGATGTATGTATGTGCTTATTTAACGGTTTTGGTATGGCCAGATTGTATAGAAAATAACCTAATAATAGATAAATATCGGGCAGGTCTAGTGGTAAAAAATCCGGTCGTTAAAGTTTTTGTATGTTGGTATTTGAGTTATGGCTGAGAATAACCTTGTATAGCTAGAAAATTTATGACAAATTTTCAAAACATATAGGTTACGGCTAGGTTCGATGATTTCCAACCTTTTACGGCTAGGTAATTTCCAATCGTAAGGATTCTCCAACCCAGTTATGGCTGGGAGTTTTCTTTTTTTTAACCGTAAAACGTGAAAAAATAAAAATATAACTGGAAAATTGGTCTTCAACATAGCCATAGGTGGTTATGAAATCAAATTTTTTCTAACTTATTTGGGAGAATCTTACCTATTTCAAGAACAAAAAACAACAACAAAGAGTGAGTTTTCAATCTTAATCAGCGATGCATAGTTTTTCGAATCCCTGATTGGTTGAAGACGATGAAATGACTTTGTTTGGAAAAAAAAAAGAGAAAATAAGAGATCCAATTTAAGGCTAGGGAAGAAGAAAGAAGGGGGTGATGGAGTGATATAATTAGAATCAAAGATTTGTTATTTAATTTTTTTTGGGTTCAGAACCCTACACAACGAAGTATATCACAACGGGAAAGTCAGTCGAATCCTAAATAATTTGTAGAATAAACTTCTTTTAATTGAATCGCGCTTTATTAACTCAAATGATTCGATAAAAATATAACTTACATCATTTTTTTTCCTGGGTCTGACCGAAATAACTTGACTCACCTGGAATTGACTCAATGTGTTTATTCTTCAAGACAAACCGGACTCAAACTGACTCAAAAATATACGAGTCAGTGATTTGGTCCCATGAGTCAGGGACATTTTGTTCCCTGACTCAAACATGTCCGAGTCAGGGATTACGCCTGAGTTATGTAGCGAGTCAGATCTGACAAAAAATAAAAAACAAACGGACTGACTGACATCTAACTCGTGCCGAGTCAGAGGCTTAATCAGATCAAGACGCTGAGTCAACCAAAAACAAACATAATGTAGACATTTAACATGTCTTAGGATACCCCCTAACCAACAACCTAGTCATTGAGTATCCTAGAAAAACCCCTCTATTATATTGAGAAGCCCCTAAATCAAGATTTTTAAAGTTGGTTATGAAAAAGAAACTTATTATTAGGGATGCACAAAATGATTTTTGAGGGATGCATAGGATTCAAATGTCCTAAATGTGGAATGAGGGACCTAATATATATATAAATTTAAAAATACGCTTATTCCATAAATAAACCCAAATGTAATTATACATAAAAAAAAACACCTAAGTCTATTATTGTCCTCTTTCATAATTCATAATGAAGATGGTGAACTTAAAGAAATAAAATAAATAACCGATTAGTAATTCAATTTCAGTTTTAGGAACTACTTACGGTTATGATTTCATCTTTTCCTAAACGTAAATAATCTATCTACGGCTATAAAAATGATGAATTCCTAATCGTCGGGTGTTTTACGGCTACCTTCCTAGTCGTAAGTTGATTTGATTTTTTAGAAAAAAATTGTATTCATTTTAAGAATGAGTATCAGTTTATACACATTCTTATAATGAGTATATAGTTATATTCATTTCTTATTACGGCTAGGAACCATAAATAAACTACTTACGGCTAGGACCATAGTACAACATTTTCCAGCCGTAATTTATTGTTTACGTCTATGATTTCCCAATATTTTTTAGTCGTAAATTATTCTGAAAAATGAAAAATTCTCGTCATACACTTACCAGCCGTAAGTCATATATACGGCTTGGAATTCTTCATTTCCCAGCTGTAATTCACACTTACGGCTGGGAGTTCTTCATTTCCTAGCCGCAGACTGTCGTTTACGGTTGACAGGTCATGTTTTCCAACCGTATACTGGTGTTACGGCTAGGATTTCATATTTCTCAGCCGTAAGTATCGAAAAAAATCCAATTTTTTTTTACGTATTTTAAGCGATTGGAATCTACAAAATTATAATGGAAGTTAAATTAGAGGTGTTCCTGTCTACTTTAAACATATGTTTCTTTATATTCTTCTAGGGTTTTCAAAAAAAAAATCAAAAAAAACTTCTTCTTCTAGTTGCCCTCTAAATCAAAACAATTTTTTTCTTTTTAAAATTTTAATTTTCAAAACATAAATCAAATCATTAATTTAATTCAATCACTTATCTTAATTAGTTTAGTTAATCAACTTCATTAACACAAATTAAATCGTAGGCAGATTAGTCGTTCTACTCATTTTCTATGAATCTTTGACTAAAAATACAGAGTGGCGATTGTGAATCGGTTAAATCAGTCATCTTTTTCTACTCACTTTTCATGGATCTTTGACTAAAAATCATCTACGTTTCTCTTGATTATTATATTTTTTTGATTTTGCATTGTTTTTGTATTGTGGTATTTAAGTTTAAGGATTTTCTTTACTAAAATCTTCGTCATGAATATGTTTTCTTTATAATCTGTTTAAAGTTGTCTTTGAATACAAAAAACTAATCTTGTTTTCTGCCCTATTGTGTTTACAGATTGATTTCCCCATAATGGCGTTTGCTATGTTTGTAATTGTGATTCCACCGTTTGCTATGTTTGTTAAGATGCTTGTTGAAGCTAAAGTGTTTCACACCTGGTCATTTGGAATTTCAAATTCAAAGGCCGCGTAAAGGAAAACAATTCAAATTTTAAAAAAGTTGTTGCTGGTATAATAACGGTTTCCCCATATTTCTCGGTTAATTCATAACCAGTTAAGTAATTTCTATTTTTTAGCCTTCAAACCAGTATCAAAATCTATATCAATCCCATATTTCTAGCAATGCAAAATATTCTCTAAGAAAAGAAAACCAAATTCTAGATAATGTCTATCTTCATAAACATCAATTTCGGAAGGGCAACATCTCTCTAAACAGAAACACAAAAATCAAAGAAGATATGGAAACCACGAATAAGAATCAAGTTCATGACTTGGATAGAAAGTTTAAGCAAGCATCAATTGACCTTGGAGATATCTCTGAAACAATAATCCATGACTCAGATGAGGAATATGTTGAAGGGGAAGGTGATTGAGATGCATGCTTGATAGGAAAAATTATCCTAGAAGGGAAGATGGGGCCAAAGACAGTGGAAAAACATATCAAGCATACTTGTTTTTCATTCCTGAATATGAGATCAAAGTGATGGAAATAAATACTAACATGGTGATTTTTAAGTTCAAAGATTGGGATACTCTCAACAAAGTGTACTCTACCATACCATGGAGTCTCAATGGGAATTTATTAATTCTACATGAATATAACTCTAAAGTCATTTATAAAGAGCTAGATTGGACTCATCACTGCTTTTGGATTCAGCTTAAGAAACTATTACCTGAACATATGAAAATGGAAACTCAGTTACTAAGATGGGAAAAATCATGAGAGAAGTTATTAGAATTGAATCAAAAGATGCAATTCTAGTGGACAATAAGGGGTTAAAAGTTTTTGTTAAAATAGATATTACTGAACCCCTAAGAATAGGTGTTATGGCAATGACAAATGCAGCAAGCACAAGGTGGATTAGATTCTTCTATGAGAAACAACCACACAATATTTTTCCTTCATGCTTCATTCTTAATCATTCAAAGGAAGCATGTGCTGCTGCTACTGAATTCCTTTTCAAGGCTCATAATAAGCCGTATTTTTTTAGAGTAAACAATGTCATCGGGAGGAAAATAACCATAGAATGAAGGGCTACAACACAAGTTACAAACACTCAAATCAGAAACAAGTCAAGCATACACCATTTATTCCACTTAAAGATGGAGCAATGATATCCACATTAGCTGAGAAATCATCCACAACTGAAGATACCAATCTGCTTGCTAGATTAGGAAAAATGACTAGAAATTCTGATAACCAAACCCTGGAACTCCAAACCTCAACCAATATTGCCTCTCAAAACCCAACATGCAATCTTCATCAAGGTTATCAATCGGAAACACAAGCAACAAACATAATCACAATTAAGGAAAATCAATCTGGCAACACTAGTGGAAGAATAAGGTAATTCTATTAAACTTTTCTTGTTATTTCAGTGTTGCAGTAGATTTCACACATTATTATCACATTTCAACCAATTGCTGGTTTAGTTCTCTTCATGCTATTTATCATCATCTAAAAAAGAATAAATATTTTAAGCTTTGGTATTTTCTAAACAACATGAAAATCATCTCATGGAATGTTTGTGGTTTGAAAACAAAGATACTAGAAACCATCTTCACATGGTGATAAAATCCCAAAGCCCTGACATCATTTTTCTCTCAGAAACAAAAACCAACAAAAAAGAATGCAGTTCCTGATAAACATATTTAAATATCCAAATGTTGTCTTTTTTTAATCCAATTGGATTATCTGGTGGGGTGTGTCTCCTTTGGAAAGATAAAATTGATATCCAAGTCATAGATGCAAACCTAAACATGATAAATTGCTTGGTTAAACTTGATAGCCAAAATGATAGCTCTCTTCTTACTTGCTTATATGGTGCTCTTAATGACACAGATAAAGTTAGGCAGTGGAATCATCTTAGAGATATTATACATGTTCATAACAAACCATGGATTGTGATAGGATACCTAAACTTTATTCTCAATAGGAATGAAAAATAAGGTGGGAATCCTTCTGAGAAAAATGATCTTGATGAAAATAACCAAGTCTTGCATAACAATAATCTCATAAGCATGCCTTATATAGGGAACCAGTTCACCTGGACAAATAAAATAAATGGTATTGATCTTATTTTAGAAAGATTAGATAGAGCTCTTATTTCTTTTGATTGGAATGATATTTATCCTAATGCTGCTTTATATCATTTATCTGTTGTGGGTAGTGACTATTACCCTATAATATTATTAACTAGCAAGTTAGAAACTAGCACAAAAAAACCTTTCAGGTTAAATAAAACCTGGTTCAAAGACTCTACTTGCTGTGAACTCATAAATGTTGAAATGGAGATGCCAATCTCCTGGTTCAGCTGCTTTTAAACTTGCTAAATGTTTGCAAAATACTAAGCATATTTGTAGGAATTATAACTATCATCACTTTGGTAATATTAGTTCAGACTGCTAATCTTGAATCTCAATTATTTGCTCTCGCTAATAGCAGAAATAATCAAAATAGTGACAGAGGGAGTGAGCTTACTAAGCAATTGAAACAATGATATGACATTGAGGAAGACTTCTGGAGACAAAGAGGTAAGGAGGATCCTATACTTCTAGATGACAAACACAAACAACTTTCATCAAAAATCTAACTTTAGGAGCAGAGAACTCATATTGAATCTCTTCAAAATAATAGGAATCTGGTTAGATGATAGAAAAGATATTGAATATGAGTTTTTAAGACACTTTAGAAATATGAGTAGGTCTTCTTACCCTCATGCTCCTGGTGTTTTTCTTAATAATGTCAATCCTAGCATAAGTGATACTGATAATACTATGCTTATAGCAATGCCAGGTCCAAATGAAATCAAAAAGATGGTCTTTGAGATGAAGCCTTGGACAACACCAGACCCTGATAGTTTCCCACCTGGGTTCTATCAACTAATATGGGAAACAATTGGCTCGGATGTTGTTAAAATGGTTTAAGTTTTCTTTCACTCTCACTATTTTCTAAGGCAGCTAAACCATAACTTCACTACCCTAATTCCTTAGAGCAATTGTCCTAAAGGTGCAGTTGACTTCAGGCCTATAAGTCTATGTAATGTGTCATACAAAATTATATCTAAATTACTTGCTTATAGGCTCAAGTCTGTGATGCATAAAATTATTTCTCCTGCTCAAACTGTTTTTTTATCTGGTAAATTGATTCATGATAATATTATTATTGCCCATGAGCTAATTCATTCTATGAAGAAGACCAAAGCAAATGATGGTTGTGTTGCTATAAAACTAGACATGTCAAAAGCATTTGACAGGGTTGAATGGAGTTTTCTTATTTTTAATTTTAAAAAACTTGGTTTTTCTATTGAATTTTGTAACATGATTGAACAATGTATCACTACTGTCACCATTTCCATGTTGCTTAATGGATCTCCGGGTAATATTTACTCCCCTCAAAAAGGTTTAAAGCCGAGTGATCCCTTATCTCCATACTTGTTCACCCTATGTATGGAGTCCATTTCAAGAAGCTTGATTCAAGCTGATCAAAACAACCTTATTCATGATTTTAAAGCTAATAAGAGTTGTCCTTCTGTTCCTCACTTATTCTTTGCTGATGATTATCTTATATTCATCAAGGCAGGAACTAGTGATGCTAGGAACCTTACATGTTTGATATAACAATTCAGTAAATTCTCAGGCCAAGCTGTTAACTTTGAGAAATCTGCCTTAGCTTTTAGTACGAAAGTCCTCAATTTTGTGAAAAATGATATTTCAAATATTCTTAGAATTAGGAAAATGCCTTTGCAGGAAAAGTATTTAGGAGTGCCTCTTATGATCTAAAAAAGAAAATATGAATCCTTTATTCACTTGCTTGACAAATTCAGAGGTAGGCTAGCCAATTGGAAGTCTATTTTCTTAACTCCTTTAGGCAAAACTGTGATGAACAAATCTGTCTTAGGTAGCCTTGCCACTCAACACCTTGCTGTTTTTCCTATGCCTAAAGATTTGAGTGAGAAAATAGATAATATTCAAATGAAATTTTGGTGGAGTAGTGATACGGGCATAATTTATACATATTTACCACTTAATTAATATTTACTAGTGCTTGAATTTGTGCTAATAATATATTTTTATTATTTTAATAGATGGTTCGTGTAAAAAAATCTAAGCTACAAACAAAATGTGGTTAATAGCTCTCATTAGTTTTACTATATCATTTCCTCTTAGCTGTGTGGTTATTAAAGAGAGTGAGAAATCTGGACAAGGGCGTAAGACTGCTAGCACGGAAAATGATGCAGTACTTCAATTCATTATTTTTGGAATTGTGATGGCTGGTTTGGTGGGACGCACGGTTGAAAAAAGAAGGCATACTCTCTTTTGAGTGGGTCGGACGTTGGCTAGTTAGAAAGAAGGTATGAGTAGTGACCGAGTATAAAAGGGAATCAATGATAAATAATGTGATGTGGTTACCGTATAGGGGAAATGAAGAGTGAGACAAAGTTTAAGTCTGACAAGAGCAAAGTGAGGGGACGTTTTCTTTCAAGAGAGAAAAAAGTATGTCTGGAATAAAGGGTGGTGCAATTGTTTGTTGACACCAAGTGAGGGAAGCATGTGAGAGAAAGAAGATGTGTCCGGTTACATGAGATTCATCTTTTGGATCTTATTGTTTGGCTGTTATGAAGTATGGGCTTATAGGGAATTGTTGGATAAATAGAAAGTAGACACTAGTTTATATACGGAGGTATACAGGAGCTCTTGTGAGGCTTTTTTTGGGGGAGAGGCTTCTAAGGTTTTTCTTTTAGGTTTGATTTAGTGGAACGGAGGTCGTAGGTAATGATGGGGTTTTTAGGTGGTAGAGTGGAAAGAGAGGAGAGAGTAGGTAGGCAGTGAGAAGAGAAAGAAAAATAGGTGGAAGAAGGGAACTTGGTAAGTGGTTGAAGAGAGAAGGTGTACTTTGTTGATTTAAAAGAGAGAAGTACGGTGTGGTAGAGAATAAATAGGAAGCTAGGGTTGTACATGCGACAATGGACAAAACACGGAAAGGTGGAGAGAGGGATGCACGGTAGGGGATAGAGAATAAAGAGGGAGGCGTGAAGGATGTGCGGCAAAAGAAAATAAGGGTTGGCGGTATACATGAGCAGTAATTATAACGGGTTTAATCTTTCCCCTTTTTTTTATCTTAATTATTTTTATGGGTTTGAGAAACCCAACTCCATGTTCTAATTGATTTGTAACGGGTTTAATGTTGAAACCACTTAAAATTTTAGATCAATTAAATTGAATTATTTGATACATACTATTTTGATTTGAATAGATTAATTCCATGATTTTATTTATTGATTTAATGATAAAATTAGTTGTTGCTTCACCGATTTGATATTTTATGCTTGGGTTAAATCCTTAGATGGGGTATACTTAGAAGAGCCAAATATTATTTGTGAACCTATAATAAGTTTCGTATTATTTTTTCGCTAACGCAAGTAGATGGTGTATGCATGAGACTTAGGGCTTTTTGATGCGCCATGCTTAGGGCGTCCCAGTGATATTTGCGACTCTAATATATATATTAGGTGATGTCGATAGAACGAACAATAGATGAATATTCATGAGTTATATTTCACTTCAGTAATTAATAGAAATAGTGGTGGATACTGAAAACCCTGGTTACTGTTTCTTCCATTTTATTTATTTTTATTAGTTTAGTTTATTTTATTATTTTATTCATAAATCTAAAATTCCAAAAATATTATTCTTGACTAGTTGATTGAGATATTAATTGCAGTATTTTCCCCGCTCCATGTGGGTTCGACCCGTACTTGTCGTTGTCTGCATTGTAGACACAGTGCGATTGTGGTTATTATATAGGGTAATCTAAAAACCTATCAATTCTTTAGCGCCGCTGCCAGGGAGCGGTTGTGGAATATCGTAATTAGTATTTTTGATTTTCTAATCGTAGTTTAGGTTTTTATTTTATTTTGTATATATTTATTTTTATTTTTATTTTTTGATTTTTAGTTTTATTGACTCGTTTTGGGTTTTGGTATCTCTTTTCAGGTACTTTTTCGAGGATAATGACTCCTTCTCAGGAGACGTCATCTAAGGTGACACTTCGGGAATATATGGATTGGTCACGAAAGAAGGAAGTTCTTGCCTCACCTATGGAGACGTCGTCCAAGATGACACTTCGGGAATATATGGATCGGTCATGGCATAAGGAAGTTTTTTCCTCACCTCTTGTAAGTGAAGAATCACCTCTAATGTTATATGATAAGTATTATAAACATAGACCACCTAGTTTGGAACAAAGATTGAGAGTTCTGGAATGCCAGAAATTATTTGCTGATGATGATCAATCTTGTAGTGACTCTTTGTTCCATACAGACTATGTAGATGACCGTAGATGATTGTGTAGATGATTTGCCTAATTCCATAGATGAATCTATCTCACAAGATCATTCACCCGACTTAGAGGTTGTTTCTAGACCCCTAGACTTCCAAAAGTTACCTAATTTAGGGTTAGAATTGTGTGCTTCTCAAGTTTTGTTGGATCACTTTGCATCCAAATACCCAGAGGACTTGCCTGTTCCTGACATTGTGCACGAACCGATTAATATTTCCCCAATCCCAATTTTATCCCCATATTATGTTCTTTACGCACTTTCAAGTGTAGTAAAAACTTGGTTTGAGGGTAATCCCTTATTTTTGATAGTTTCAGTGTCTCCGTGTCGCCATAATATAATTGTGAAACTGTCATTTGTATATATTGTATTTTGGGTTGATCCCCAAATTTTCATGTTGTTAGTGTATGGGGATTCTTTATGTACATATCCAGTAGGTAGATTTTTATTTTATTTTTAGAATTTTTGTTTTTTTATATTTATTCTTGGTGTCCTTTGTTATTATATCATTTGATGTGTGTTACAGAGAACATTGCTTTTCTTGCGTCAATCAGGTGAGACGTTCCAATCCCTTCTCTTTAATTTATATTTATTTCTCTTATTTATATTTATTGCATACCATTCTAGGTTGCATGGTTTGAAACATTGAGGACAATGTTAAATTTAGGTTTGGGGGTAGAGTTTCTAAAATTGATGCCAATAAAGAAACTCCGAAATTTAGAAACTTGTGAATTATTCAGGATGACACTAACCATTCTAGGTAGATGGAAACATAGTTCTTATCTATACGAATTTGTGTGCCTAGCTAAATGGTTTATTCATATCTGGATGCACTCAGGTGTTAGAAATAACATGATAATCATTGAACAAGCATATCTCGGAATCATCATAATCATATCACTTTTTATTTTTATTTTTGCAATTTTATGTTTCTCTAAGTGATTTGGTGGGGCCCTAGTATTGCCATAAGGTCGTAGCTCGAATGCGTTAGAATTTTAATTTTGTAAAAAAAAAATGACACTTTGATACCAGTATATGTGTGTTTTCCCTGTCTTCGTCGCCTAAGCAAGCGTGAAATGCAGGATCCATGGGAACTATCATGTAATCTGCTGAAAAGGAGCATGCACTTAGATTCAAAAGATCTAATCATGTAGTCATAAAAAAAATGAAAAAAAAAAAAGAAAAAAAAAAGAAAAAAAAAGAGAAAAAAAAGGAAAAAAATTTATGTATATAAATAATAATAATAATAAAAATAAGAGCATCCGAGCTGGACTTTATACTAATATTTTGGGAAACACCGTTCACCTTAGTCAACATATGCACCATTCATCATTTATATTTTCATCTTCTAATCTATCCTTCTGTTTGAATTTGATTTATTCCGAGCAATGTGAATTATATCCAATTTTGGATGTTCAATGATTATTTGAGTAGAGTTTTGCATTCTTGTATGAATTTTAGTACGCTGAGTGAAAACTCGTGTACAACAATTGGATTCATACAGGGTAATGATTTTTATAGCTAAAAATTTAGTATGCCAACTAAATAGTTTGTTTAGTGTCTATCCTTAATCGTTCACATGTAGCTGAAATTTGGAGTAAAAGGTTTTGTGGGTATATCTCTTGTAAACCCTCACGAGAAAAAACTCGTCCGATAGGGACACCTATGGGTTTAAAGACTTATTACATTCGCTAAATGTAGTCGTGATTCCTGCGAAAGTGAGTTAGTATTTTTATTTTATTTTTAGATTAGTTTTGCTCGAGGACTAGCAAAATATAGGTTTGGTGGTATTTGATAAGGGCATAATTTATACATATTTACCACTTAATTAATATTTACTAGTGCTTGAATTTGTGCTAATAATATATTTTTATTATTTTAATAGATGGTTCGTGTAAAAAATCTAAGCTACAAACAAAATGTGGTTAATAGCTCTCATTAGTTTTACTATATCATTTCCTCTTAGCTGTGTGGTTATTGAAGAGAGTGAGAAATCTGGACAAAGGCGTAAGACTGCTAGCACGGAAAATGAGGCAGTACTTCAATTCATTATTTTTGGAATTGTGATGGCTGGTTTGATGGGACGCACGGTTGAAAAAGAGAAGGCATACTCTCTTTTGAGTGGGTCGGACGTTGGCTAGTTAGAAAGAAGATAGGAGTAGTGACCGAGTATAAAAGGGAATGAATGATAAAGAGTATGATGGGGTTACCGTACAGGGGAAATGAAGAGTGAGACAAAGTTTAAGTCTGACAAGAGCAAAGTGAGGGGACGTTTTCTTTCAAGAGAGAAAAGAGTATGTCTGGAGTAAAGGGTGGTGCAATTGTTTGTTGACACCAAGTGAGGGAAGCATGTGAGAGAAAGAAGATGTGTCCGGTTACATGAGATTCATCTTTTGGATCTTATTGTTTGGCTGTTATGAAGTATGGGCTTATAGGCAATTGTTGGATAAAAAGAAAATAGACACTAGTTTATATACGGAGGTATACATGAGGTTTTGAGAGGTTTTTTTTGGGGGAGAGGCTTCTAGCTTTTTTTAGGTTTGATTTAGGGGAATGGAGGTCGTAGGTGATGATGGGGTTTTGAGGTGGTACGGTGGAAAGAGAGGAGAGATTAGGTAGGCAGTGAGAAGAGAAAGAAAAATAGGTGGAAGAAGGGAACATGGCAAGTGGTTGAAGAGAGAAGGTGTACTTTGTTGATTTAAAAGAGAAAAGTATGATGTGGTAAAGAAGAAATACGAAGCTAGAGTTGTACAGGCGACAGTGGACAGAACACAGAAAGGTGGAGAGAGGGATGCACGGTAGGGGATAGAGAAGAAAGAGGGAGGCGTGAAGGCTGTGCGGCAGAAGAAAATAAGGGTTGGAGGTATACATGAACAATAATTATAACGGGTTTAATCTTTCCCCTTTTTCTTTATCTTAATTATTTTTATGGGTTTTGAGAAACCCAACTCCATGTTCTAATTGATTTTTAGCTAGGGTTTAATGTTGAAACCACTTAAAATTTTAGATCAATTAAATTGAATTATTTGATACAGACTATTTTGATTTGAATAGATTAATTCCATGATTTTATTTATTGATTTAATGATAAAATTAGTTGTTGCTTCACCGATTTTGTACAATACAGTAACCTATGCGCAGAATTAATAGGATAGCAAATATGTTTGTCTACTTATTTGATATTTTATGCTTGGGTTAAATCCTTACATGGGGTATACTTAGAAGAGCCAAATATTATTTTTGAACCTATAATTAGTTTCGTATTATTTTCTCGCTAACTCAATTAGATGGTGTATGCATGAGACTTAGAGCTTTTTGATGCGCCATGCTTAGGGCGTCCCAGTGATATTTGCGACTCTAATACATATAATAGGTGATGTCGATAGAACGAACAATAGATGAATATTCATGAGTTATGTTTCACTTCAGTAATTAAATAAAAATAGTGGTGGATACTGAAAACCCTGGTTACTGTTTCTTCATTTGATTTATTTTTATTAGTTTAGTTTGTTTTATTATTGTATTCATAAATCTAAAATTCCAAAAATATTATTCTTGATTAGTTGATTGAGATATTAATTGCAGTATTGTCCCCGCTCCATGTGGGTTCGACCCGTACTTTCCGTTGTCTGCATTGTATACACTGTGCGATTGCGGTTATTATATATAGGGTAATCTAAAAACCTATCAATTTATAAAAAAATGAAAATGGTTGTTATCTTAGAGTTTGGTATGATATTTCTCTTCCCAAAGAGTTAGGTGGCCTAAACATTAGAAAAACTGATACTCCGGACTTGGCTTTGCTTGCCAAACTAGCTTGGAGGATAATTGATAGTCCTGATGATCAATGGGAAACTATTTAAAAAAAAAAAATATTTTACCAACTCTAATCCTTTGATTGACAATGCGAACAAGCATGGTTCTTGGTTATGAAATTGAATTTGCACAGGTTTGGATATTGTGAAAATGTATTATGTTTGGGAAATTGGGAATGGCTCTGCTGTGCAAAGTTGGAAAAACATCTGGATTCCAAATATGCATAGACCTCCAACCTCTCAGTTTGTCTCCTCTAGTATATCTAAAGTTAGTCAGTTAATAGACCATGAAAAGAAAGATTGGAAAATTGATACTCTTAGAGCTTTGTTTGATGAAAACACTGTTAAAGAAATAACAAAAATTAGAATTCCATTTGCAGGGAAAGACAAATTGAGATGAAACCCATTTAATAATGGTTTCTTTCCTGTTAAATCTACTTATAATGTCATATTTAGAGAAACTCTTGCTTCAAAACCAAACAAGAACAATCTATTCATCAACTGGAAGTCCTTATGGAAGCATAAAATTCCTCCTAGAGTTTATTATTTAATATGGAAAATACTTCATAAATGTTTGCCAACTAAATCCAGACTAGTTAGATGCTCAGGTCAACAAGATACTGTTTGTCCCTTGTGTAGTTCCGATATAGAAAACATCCAACATCTTTTTTCTTGAATGCCCTATAAGTAAATCGATCTGGCATATTATGAATGATAGACTTGCACTTCAAATGCAGCATGTTGATTTACATGAATGGTTATGTAACTTCTCTATGACAGGTAATAACTTGATACAAAAAATTTCAAATTGTATGAGACAGTTTTTTTTATTTCTTGGGTAATATGGAAATCAAGATGTACAATTTTTTTAATAATTCTCCTATTAATGTTGCTGCTATAACTAATTCAATTGTGTTGCAGATTAGTGAATGGGAAAGTGTGAAGATTGCACAAGTCTCTCGAAATATTATAGTTAGGCAATTACATCCTACATGGATTGCTTCTACTAATGATATTCTTAAGATAAACTTTGATGCAACACATATTGATAACTGCAGTTCATTTGGATAGGGATTAATATGTAGGAATTTTGTAGGTGACAACAATAGAATACGAGGAGGTGCATCATCTGCCATCGACCCTGAACAAGCAGAAGCTCAAGCACTCCTGCAAGCAGTTCTGAGGGCAAAGAGCAAAGGACGAAGAAGGGTTCATCTGGAGGGAGATTGCTTGAATATGACTGCGGCTATCAATATAAAACAAACGACTGTAAAGTGGACAACTTTCAATCTTATTTATGATACAATTTTAATTCTTAATACAATGGAGTACTGGTCTTACACATTTATGCATAGAGATATCAATCATACAGCTGATTCTCTTGCTAAATTTGTTCACTTTTAAAACATTTATTTTAATCGGTTCAATAATATTTCTGTCCGGGCACAAGTATTGATCCAGCAGGATCAAAACATTATGTTGGTATGCAATCAACTGATAAAATTACTTTCTTATTTATTTATCTAAAAAAGGAAGAAGATTGCTCATTAAAAAAACAAGGGATGGCCATGGTTTTACTCGAGGCCGGCCCGATAAATAGTCCACGGGTACGTGCCATTATTCAAGACCGACACAGACCCCTTTATATTCTACTACTTTATTCATCTTCTCTTGGAGTACTATTCACTGAATCTGTTTTTTTTTTCTTTTTTTGAAGAAAAGAAGAAGAAGAAGAAGAAGAAGAAGAGAGAGTAGAGATGAGAGGTAGAGGAAGAGGAGGATGGGCGAGAAGAATCAGTGGAGAAGATGATGATGAAGAAGAAGAACATCATACTAGTAGTATTGACGAAGATTCTGATGTAAATGAGTCTGAAGAAGCAGCAATTAGGTTAGAAATGGAAGAAAATGAACAGCAGTATGAAGGTGAGGATTATAATGAAAATGAAGAAGAGGAAGAAGAAGAAGAAGAAATAGAGTATGCTGAAGAGGGTATGGAAAACAATGAAAATCATACTCAACAACGTGAACAACAGGATCAAGAACTTGTTGATGATGATGCTGAGGGTCAAGAAGACGAGGAAGAGGAAGAAGAAGAATACGATGATGATGAGGAACAACTTCCACCTAAACTTGATGAAGGGTTTTATGAAATTGAAGATGTGAGAAGGAAGAGGGTTCGGAAGGTAGTAATTTACTATTTCATTTCAAAAAAAATTTAAACCTAGATTTATGATTTTTCAATTTTGACAAAATTTTCTGTATTTTTTGTTTGATGGATTTGTTCATGATTGGGAATATAAAGGGGCAAACTCAGTATCTTATAAAATGGTATGTAGCTAACAATCAGAGCTGTTTCATTTATACTGTTTTTTTTTAGTTATAAACTTATAATAAGAATTCGGCATTTTTGTGCATTTTCGTACTTGTGTTAGGCGTGGATGGCCCGAGACGGCGAATACATGGGAACCCATTGAGAACCTACAAGCGTGTACAGATGTTGTTGAAGCATTTGAAGAAAGGTTTTGAAACTTTCACTCTCTTTACAACTCTTGTAATTTGTTTGCGTTTCTGTTGTATGTATGTATTTGTTTGCGTTTCTGTTGTAGGTATGTATTTGTGTTTGATTGTTTGTTTTTTGGAGGCGTTTAAAGCTTTCAATCAGGTTCAAGAGGTCGAAAGCGAAAGCGCAGGGGTACTTTTTCCCATCCGAAGAAAACACAACAGCGTATGCCGTCCTCAAATGTGTCTGGTTCTAGGCCAGGACGTAAGCCACGATCATTGACGTCTCCCTCTACTGATACTATAAGACCTTCAACTCGTCCTCTTCGTCATAGAGTTGCAAGTAAATCACTTTATAGAGAGGGAATAGGGAATGAGACAAATGAAGTTGAGGTTAAGAATGTGGATGGTAACAATGTGGGTGCAGTTGCCCAACAAACTGAGAATGAGAATGGGTCTTCCCAATTTTATGAGCTCAGACAGAGAACCTCCACAGACAATGTGAATTCTGATAGTGGGAAGGTTTCTATACATTTTTCTGATATGAGGACTTCTGACTTGGTAGAAGGTCATAGAGTTGAGCTTCCAAAAGTAGATTTCGATGAAAGTATTCAGAGTAATCGTTTTACAGGAGCTAGAAGGAGGAAATCTGGAAATGTCAGGAGGTTTAAGAAGGAATCATCTGTATCTACTCTAGACAACGCTCGAAATAGAGATAAGTTTGAGGTACATGGAGTGGAGGATGGTGAAGGACCGACAGGGGATGATGCAGGTGACCAGCGTAAGGCGGAAAGGAGGTTTAACACATGTTATATAACCAAGATCATCAAACCTATTGGTTATTCAGCTTCAATATCAAACGATATACAAGATGTGTGTGTCACGTTTGTGGTGTTAAGGTATGTCGATCAACTTCTGGTTTAAGGTGTTTTTTTTTGTCTTGGTTAATTATTTCTGAAAGCTTGGAATTTAACATGGAAGTGTTTAGTAAACCTTCTATCATTTGCCAACTTAGACATTAATTGGTGCTTCTGTTTGAGTGAGGATTGCACTGCATAATTTTTATTGCGATTTTTGTTAAGCAGTTGTTCCATGAATCACTAGTAAGCTGGAATATAATAAGATGTAGTTCTTACAAATACTGCTTTTAAATGATTTTGTAATGCCAAGCTGTTAAGACTTCCACGAAGGCTTCGGAAAGAGTCTGCACTTTTTTGATGCTTTTCAGTCTTTTCTTAACCGGAAAAAAGTAGAACTTTTCTAATAAAGCTCGAGGAGCTAGTTGTGTCTGCATGTGTATCTCATATGGGTGTCGAAAAAAAGTAAAACTTTTCTAATAAAGCTTGAGGAGCTAGGGTTGTGTCTGCATGTGTATCTCATATGGGTGTTATGGCTTTGCAATGAAAGCTTATTGTCCATGACTGGCTTAAAGCTTGAGTAGGCTCAGCTCATTTCAAATTCTCCAGTCTTGTGTTGAATTGAAAGAAAACACGGGACATGTTAAGCTTAAAAGTTGATATTCACTCTTTCAACGGAACAAGGCTTTTGAGCTCAGCTCCCATCAATAGTATATATCCTAGTTGAAATCTTGCCAACTACGTTACATCAGTTTGCTGGAGTTCTGTTTATAGAGTAACTGTTAACAAGATATATGGTATCAATAAGTTCACAGAAGTAAGAGAAATATTATGATCTTGTTGAAGAATGTGATACTCCATTTATAATTGATTGATTGGTAAATACTAAGTGGTAATAATTCAAAATGTAACACTGGATCTTGAAATAGTTGTGTGGTTGCATGTTCCTCATACATTGATATTTTTGGCAAAAAAGTCAAGAAATTTGCCTCTCTTTCTCTACCAATAACGAGGAGCATGACATTTCATTTTGTATCCAGTTGACGCTTTCTTAAGCAAGTTTTCTTGGATTTTCAGTTCCATCTAATTCAGACCCTTACTGTTTGTAATAATAGATTTGTAAAACAGGAATGTTTTCCCTTTCTTGGTTATGTACTTATTTGAAAGTTTTTCAGTCAGTTTAGTAATTTGTACTTCTCATGACTTGCAGCTCTGATGGGAGAGAGGTGGTGGTGGATAATAAACAGCTGAAGGCTGACAATCCGCAACTGGTATTTCTCCCCTTCATTTTATTTTTTCCATTACTAGTATAATGATATAGGATATTTTTCAGCCAAAGTGAGTGATTAGTAATAATAATAATTTATTTATTTTTATTTTACAATGTCGCAGTTGATAAGCTTCTACGAGCAACATCTTCGCTATAGCCCTCCTGCATGAGATGCTAAAGCGTTCTTCATGAATTAGTGTTACTGACACGAAGGAGTTCAGAGATATGACTCTGATCAGATACATTCAGCTTTTTGTCTTTTATCTTTTTTTGTATGTACACGCATTCTGTGTAGAAGATATGGCTAATATATGCATAGGGTACGTAAAAGAGAAATGTAATATTATACTAGTTAGGACTTCTTTTGTTGCTGTGCATATGCACATTATGGGTTTCTCTGTTGTCTCTGTTGTCGAAATGCGTACTAATCTTAAACATTTCAGAACTGTTTCATTCACTTTAGTGGGGTTTTGAACACATTTGATTGTGTGCATTGCTTCTCATTTTTCTTTCTCTTTTTAGTAGCATATGACGGTTTCAGATCCTTGGTTGCTAAGTTTCCTGTGACTAGCCACAACAATTTTCGGTAGGGTTTGCTTTATACAGTTGGTGCATTCCATGATTCATAAACCTGAGTCCAAATTTAACATGGTTATGGGGTGTGACACAATTTTTTTGCCGGGCATTCCATTGGAAGGTTTTACTGAGATTATTCTATAAGCTTGATTTAGGGGCTTCCTCTCTCCACATATAAGATAAAATAGAAACATTTGAAGTAAATTAAAAAACCCGTTACTCATGATATTTTTATAATGGTTAAAATACCCTTGATTAATTAATATTAGTAAAACTAATTAGTTAACAGATTAAGCTAATCATAATTAATCTTAAATAGTCTTATATTTAATTAAATAAAAAAAAAAGAAAAAATTTGGTTTGGTGGGAAGAAAAATTAGAAGAAATTTAAGAGAATATTTTATTTATTTTTTTTAAACTTTAGATTTTGATTCAATCAACCAGAGTAGTGAGGTATACCTCTAACTTAAAGTCTTGGTCTTTTAATGACCCAAATTTAATAAAATTACGTATGAGAAGATGATTCTTTTTTGATTCAGAGAATTTTACGGTTGGGTTTTCATGTCGAACCCAACCGTAAAAGCCATTTACGTTGGGTGTTCTTCCCAACCCAGCCGTAAAGAGAAGAAAAATGGATGAACACCAAATCGTAACAGTTTTACGGTTGAGTTTAAGCATCGGACCCAACCGTAACTCACAATTACGGTTAGGTTTTCATCCTAGAACTCAACCGTAACAAACAATCACTCGTACAAAATTTACGGTTGAGTTTTAGCATAGAATCCAACCGTAACTAATCTTCAAACCCAACCGTAAAATTAGATGAATATATTTGAAGATTTTTTCATTTCTATCTTGTAGAGAATTGAAAGACGAAGTCAACCCAAAAAAAATGAGGTCAATCGGACATCGTATGAGGGAGTTATGATCAAAACTGTGAAATACAAAAAAAAAAAAACAGGAAGAATTATGGTTGGGTTCGACCCAATAAACCCAACCGTAAATCTGACACAAAAATGAAGCCCAAAATCCCCATATTTACGGTTGGGTTTATTGGGTCGAACCCAACCGTAATTCTTCCTGGATACTTTTTGTATTTCACCGTTTTGATCATAACTCCCTCATACGTTGTCCGATTGACCTCATTTTTTTTGGGTTGACTTCGTCTTTCAATTCTCTACAAGATAGAAATGAAAAAATCTTCAAATATATTCATCTAATTTTACGGTTGGGTTTGAAGATTAGTTACGGTTGGGTTCTATGCTAAAACCCAACCGTAAAAGTTCATCTTCGTCTTCTACCTTGTTATTTACGGTTGTTTTTTTAACAAACCCAATCGTAAAATGTAGAACAAACCAGTTACGGTTGGGTTCGAATCTATTCATCTAATTTTACGGTTGGGTTTAAGTGCAAATTTTTTTACGGTTGGGTTCGATTCATTTTCATCTCCTACCTTTAAATTTACGGTTGGGTTTGTTTAATAACCCAACCGTAAAATGAAGAACAAACCAGTTACGGTTGGGTTTTCCAATCGAACCCAACCGTAAATTTTTCTGTAACCCGATTTGTTCTTCAATTTCTTCATTAGGTTGTTTAGTTTGATTTTGATTGTCATCACTAATACCTTCTACACCTTTAGTAGGATTCTTCATCACGAACTTTAGAGTTTAACCGACGACGAAATTTTCGAATCGCAAATTAATCGATTCAATGGAGAAATTCGGTTGAAATGGAGAAGGAAAAGACATGGAGGGAGAGGGAAAGATTTTGAATTGGAATTGAAATATTTGTAAGGTTTTGTTTTGTTTAGGTTTTAATTGATTGAAGGGAAAACTAGACTTTTTAATACATAGAAGGGTAATACGGACATTTAACATAGCCCCTAGGACACCCCTTAACGTATTTTTGGGTCACCTTGCATCCAAGGGGAGCCTTTCTATAAATGAGGGAGCCCCTAAATCAGGCTTCTTATTCTAACGTCCCTTTGTATGGACATGGTTCAATTCTCCTTGTGAAAAATGTCAGCAAATTTTTATTTTATTTTTTTAAAAGTTTATAATATATATATGAAGTCATAAACCAAAAAAATTATATAAAGATCGGTAAATTGTTGGGTGCTCTTATCTCAACTGACATGGCTGGGATATTGGTCTCCCGTAACAATTCATATTCATTTGAGCCCACGTTTGTTTTTGCGCTGTTCTCAATAGAAGTTATATCTGAATTTAAAGCAGATAGGATGAAGGGGCCATTATACTCCATCGTTTTTTGTTGGACCCCTCTTTGCTGGCCTTCTTTGCTAAGATATCTGCTACCCTATTTGATTTCCTATTATAAAAAAGAAAACCCGTAAACTCTGATGTTGTCCTAAGAGTTTTATGAGTTTCTGCTAGTAGTGATTGGTTCTTCCATTGTATCGAGTTGTTCCTCCCCGTTGCATACACCATTAGTCTTTGGCATTCACCTTCTATACATAATGATTTTAGCTCCATGTATACTGCCCTTTTTGCTGCCTCCAGCAAGCTCAATGCTTCTGTTTCTTCTGGGGTTAAGGCGATGAAAGTTCCTGATCTAGCTTGGATAGTTGTTCTTGTGTCATTACGAATGATTATACCATATCCTGCTAGTGAGTTATCATCAATTTAAGAAACATCAAATTTTATTTTTAGTTTCCTAGGTGCATGAGATGAAGCTTGGTCAAGTTCTATTGTGTTTATGTTAGCTTTTTCCTTCCCTGGTGTAATATGCCAGTAACTTAAGTGTCTCTGAATTGCTATTGCTAATTTTATGCTAGTTCTTAGCTTTCCTTGGAAAATTCTTAAACACCTTTCTTTCCAAATCATCCAGCATTTTGTCGTTATTAATTCCACAAGTTTGGTTTCTAAGTTTCCATTAATCCACCTATGATAAAGATCTAAGAATGATGAGTTTATGTTATCTTTAAAATTTAGCCCATATTCGGAGGAAGCATCCAAACAGAGTTAGCATAATAGCAATCAAAAAACAGAGTTAGCATAAGGATTCACAAGGATTTTTACAAAAAAAAAAAAACACTGCATATCCATATTTTTAATGTACTTTTCTAGTTTCTTTATAGTAGGTCAAACATTATTTATGTATTTCCATAAAAAAAAATATTCACTGGGAGATTTTTAGTTTCCAGAAAGCTCTCCAGAAGGTAGAGGTTTTAGGATTAACAACTCTGGTCTCACCCTGCTGGAGCCTGTTGTATAAAAGTTTACACTAAAAATACCATTTTGAGTTAGGTTCCATCTTGGAGTATCTGTTTTCCAATTGTTATTGAAATCAGTAGATAAATGTATCGCTAATATTTTGTTTGATATTTCAGCAAGAAATTTATTTCTAACTTTTTCATGGTTCCACTTCTTAGTATTTGAGTCTAGTAACTCAGCCACAAGTGTTAAAGTGTTTAATTTACCTCCACAAAAGTATGACAGAGATGATTCCATGTTTGGAATCCATTTATCATCCCAGATATCTATTTGTGTACCATCTCCTTTAGATAGGGTTAGAGGGAATGTCAAAACAAATGAAGAATCATATAGGGGCTTACACTTCCAACAGAGGGGCTTTTCAAGGTTTAAGGGTAACTAAATAGTTGGATATGAGATATCTTATACCAATAGTAAATGTCTACATTACCCTTCAATCTGTAAAAAGTCTAATGTACCCTTTAATATATAAAAACCTAACTATCTAATTTAACTTTTCATCTTCATCTTCTCCAACCGTAACCTTCTTCTCCTCATTTTTTTTCCATCAAATTCATCGTCTTTGATTAACTGTCGATTCAAAAAAATTTATAATCGTCGATTAAACTCTACTCTACTCTATAGTAAAGATGAAAAATCCTACTAGTGATGGCAATCAACAACAATCAAAAGATTCAAACCAACCTAATCAAGTGATTGAAGAAGAAATCGGTGGTGAAGGCGTTGAAACTCTCCAACCACAACGCATGGTGTAGTATGATTAGACAAGAACCCATGTTATTTTTCTCATTTTTGTGATTGAAATGTGTTTGCTTGATTGATTTAAAAAAAATAAATAGGTTTTTAGAATTTTTTACGGTTGGTTTACCAAACGTAACTGGGTTTTCATTAAATTTACGGTTATATTTTTCATATTTTCAACCGTAAATTACATAGTGAAGATGAAGATGACATTTTACGGTTGGTTTCGATTATCAATTCCAACCGTAAAAATCACTAAAGGATTAATATTTTTTTTTGTCTTTTACGTTTGGATTTTATCAACCGTAATTATATTTTACGGTTGGTTTCGAGTTTCAATTTCCAATCGTAAATTTTCCTGGTAGCTTTATTAATTTTGGAAGATAATTTACGTTTAGATTTTTGAACCGTAATATTATTTACGGTTGGTTTTAAAGTCAAATTTCAACCGTAATTTCAATTACGTTTGGTTTCAATTGGTATAAACCAACCGTAAAATATCCTGAGTTTTTTTTTTGTTGTTGATTTTGTTTGAGATTACCTAACTTGTGAGCTCAATTGTATTGCTTGTATGTTGTAGGAATAAGAATAGGGAAAAACCTAAACTCAAGAGGGGTAACAATTTAACACCAATTGATCATACTCACACCCCTCGCCACGATGTTCACTTAGGGGTAGATAATAGAGGTGTGAGAAATAATAATAATAAGAAGATGAATATGGAGGTAGGCGGTAGCTCTAGTCAGGTTGTACCACCTGAAGAGGAAGATAATGTTCTCCAATCATACATGGAAAACATGCAAGACATCGGAGGTGGATAATTTGATCTACCAGTGATAGGTGGGGGTGCACTTGTGACTAATGAACCACCGCAAGAGGAAGACGAAGAAACCTCAAGTGAAGAAGTTGTTGATTAAGGCAAAGGTAGACAAGTTGTTGTTTATTCGCCTCAACCTCAAGTAAAGGAAAAAAATCCAAAGGAAAAAACCTTCACCGAAAGGCAAGCATATTTCCAAAGGCAAAGACGTGTTATTGCCTAAGAAGAATAATGGCAGACTTTGGGGTGACGCCCCAGATAGGTTTGCAATATTATTTGGTTATCCAAATGGACCAAATTCATGGGCTGCTAAAGTTGTTGAGAACAGGGTGATAATCTAAAAAGTTCATTTTTTTTGTTATGATTTTATTTGTTTACCTTCAAATTATAACTTGTTGGTATGATTTTGATTAACAAATTTTCTTTATATTCTTTGTAGGATTATACAACCACCTTGAAGAAATTGGTTCGTCAAAGGGCTAAACATTGGCCGTTAACTGAAGAATGTGATGTCGTTCGTACTGTAGTGATGGATACAGGGATATGGCCGGGAAGTTTCAATTTAATGTTGGAATATGATAGTGTTACTTGCACAACCTTCGGGGAACGATATTGTCCTGAAACCGATACATTTCATCTCCCATTCGGCGAGATGACAATAACGTCGGATGATGTCAAGAAAATTCTAGACTTGGAAAGAAGACAAGTTTGGGTATGATCAAGAAGCTAATGTTGCGTAGTATGAGGGAAAAGTTTGGAGGAACTGAGTTGAAGGAACGGACAGGGTAGGTGATAGACGGAACTACATATTTGCGTATAACAAGAACGTACCTGTTGTACATCCTCGGTACCTTATTCTTCCCTGATAACTCGGGGAATAGGGTCAACGCTCATTTTCTACAATGGTTGAAGGATCTAAAAAGACACATGAGTATTCATGGGGCACTGCCACTCTCGCTTATTTGCTCTACAACCTTAGAAAAGCCTTGAGGGTTGGAGCTACTGAAATTGCCGGGAATACTGGTCTTCTTCAGGTAATATATGGTTAATTACAATGTTTGTATGTATGTATTTTTGTAGTATTCTCTTATATATATTTGATATCTTCATAGGCATGGGTCTATGACCACTTTCCAAGCCTGGCTTCTAAGACAGAGTGAAAAGATGATTTTACTGGTCCTACAAGAAAGAAATTCAGATTCAACGGTATTCAGTCACATGGGAAAGAAGCTAAGATAGTAAAGAAGATGATGAAAATTGATGCTCTCACCGTAGAAGATGTTGTGCTTAATCCTTATTTAAAGCTCATTAAAGATACAGAAGAAGATGAATTGAATTTACTGACTTGGCAGGCTACAACGGGCCTTTGTACCATCCGTTTGGGTTCGTTTTTGACTAACCCTCGTCGAATTCTCCACCAATATGGCTTTTTCCAAACCAAGGTAACAACCAAAGCCTTTAAATTGTGTGTTAATCGCTCCGTGATGGAAGGCATCAATATCGTACTCAATTACATCCAACACCTTCGTTCATTATTTGGAATGACCGATATAAACCGAAATACCAAATCTAAAGGCAGGAGGTAAATCCAATTGCAGACACAAAAGAGGTTGTACAAGATTACTTGGGTTGGTATTACCATTTTGGTCATCCTCATGTGATCAATAATGATACGGAAGCTATGAGAATTATTCAAAAGGATAAAGGAGATGACAAGGGTGGTCTATTTGATGTGGATTATTTGAAGAATCTATATTTCAATCTGGTACGTAAATTACGTATGTTATTAATGCTTTTAAGATTCAAAAGACTCAACTAGTATTTATTTTCATATGTAAATAAAAAAGAAAATACTTGCATTGGCAGGGACTATAACTCCATGCATAAGTAGAGGTGATCCGATGACGGTTAAGGAACAAAAGACCCTGCAACACAAGATACGAAAGCTTCATGAACCAAATCAAAATGAGTCGGAGCGGAGATTAAAGAGGACTAGAATCGATTTAAGAGGTACGTGTACTAGCCAAAGTGATCCGCAACCTAGTGATGATGAGACACATGATGAAGCCGAGGATGTATAAGGTCCTCGTACTTGTGGTCGTGCTGGTCCTCGTACTCGTGTTCGTGGTAGCACGATCAAAAAAAGAGTTTGTGGTGGTGCTCGTAATACCCGTGCTGAATTATCTACTCCTTCTCCTTAACTTTATGTTGAATATCAAACTTTGGTTGTTTTTCTTGGACAAAATTTAAATTCTTGGGACGAATTAGTTTGAACTTTAGTTTGTTCTTGCGTTATGTTAGAGTTAATGGACAAATGTAGCTCAATGTGTTAGAACGAATGAAGAAGTTTTTATTTAAAATTATGTATCTAAGTGCATCATGATTTGTGTAGCTATATTTGTGTAGAACAAGTTAGAAATCATGATTCATTTATATAAATTTCGAGTTGGAAATCAAACAAAGGTGAAAGAAATTCAAAAGACAAAACAAAGGATAATTTACGGTTGGGATCGCAAGTCCAAAACCAACCTTAAAACTGATAATACAAATTTTGTTTGACTGAATGACCCAATTTACCTTAAATTTAGTTAGAATAAATGAATAAGTTTAAAAATTATATTTTTAAACCCAAATTTGAAATTAAATTAAATGCTATAAATCATGTGTTCAAGATTATTTACGGTTGGTTTTGGTGCCTCAAATACCAACCGGCTTGCACTTGGTTTGAATATTGTTCCACAAATGGAACGTGCAAAGAAGATTATGAGCATCCGGGAAGACCCTTGCTATTGCATTTATCAATACCTGTTCTTTGTTGGTGATAATCACCTTAGGGGTATATCCTTCCACATAGAATAATTTAACTTGTTCCAATGCCCACACATAGCTTTGAGCTCGTCTCTCAAGAAGTAAAAGGCAACACTAAATGGAGACTTGGTAGAAGTTTCCCGACAAAATTCAAGACCGGAAGCTCATACTTGTTAGTTTTATACGTGCAATCCATTAGAAGTACTTGATGGGAGCACCGTGCCAACTTCATATACTCGGGATGACCAATAAAGATGTTTTATTTGTTTATCCTCATCTTCTTCATGGAAAATAGTGTAGTTGTGCTTCTCCCCCAAGTACATTAGTTGTTGAATTTGGTCCATTTCTTACCATTTCTCACATTTCAACATGGATTTTGCGTTGTAGATCGTCTCCAAAGTAGAAACATTTTTCGGGTTTCTTTGCTTCAAATGTCCGAGGATATCAATGGGTTTCATTCGCTTTTCGGTCATGGAACCTACGTTGACCTTTTCTTCCTCGGTGAGCCGTGTCGCATAAGGATGTGTTAACAAAATCTCCGGTGGTAGGTGGTTGTGACGACTGCATACAACTTTAGATAAAAAAACTTTTTTTTTTCGTTATTGGTCTCAAATTGAAGCTTGAAAGGGTATCCCCTCTTCTTAGTGAAAGTAGTATTCTTCCTCTTCGTCTTTCCTTCATACACAGTACCCTTCTTCGCATGACTTGTATGGAATCCATTACACTCGCAAACCATTTGGAAGCAACGCTATTTCACTTGATTGTTACAAACAATCACACACATGATGTGTTTGCCATGTTCTCTAGCTCATTGCTTTGCATCATCTTTGTTTTCCCATGTCTACATGGTCCAAAAACACATAGTTAGAAGAAAAAAAAAAGACTTAGCAATATTGTCCAAAGGAATTAACAACTTATCTATAACCTACCAAGTCGTTCAAATAGTGATCTGAAGTATCTTCAGTTAGAATATCATTTGGAGGAGGCTGAGCATAAAATGGGTGAGGTACAAGCATGCGCTGAACCAAAAATATCAAAGCATTAGCTAATAAAACACAAGGAAATAGACATTTATAGTTAGTTTTAGAGCATCGAATCCAACTGTAGATAAAATTATATTTACTTTTTACCCCCAAAATCCAACCATAAAAACAAAATGAAAAGCAAGCATTATTTACGGTTGGTGATTAAAAATCGAAACCAACCGTAATTCTTTTTATGTTTGGAAATTGTTGGTCAAAACCAACCGTAACTGGTGCAATAAATAGCAATAAATACCCATGCACATAATGAATTACGGTTGGACTCGATGCTACAAAACCAACCGTAAAAGTGTTACGATTGGGATTTCCACCATTTTTTACAAGTTGCGGTTAGATATTCATCAAATTTTAACCGTAAATCTAGATTACGGTTAGTTTCGAGATGAAAAAACAACTGTAAACTAACATGAATCGCAAAAAAAAAAAAAATTCTTCGTAATTTCAGAAATTTTGAGCAATAAAAAGGCCGAGTGTTTAAGTTAGAGGTATACCTGACTACTCTCAGCCAATGAATCTTCACTTTGACGGCTAGTTTCTCCATTTGGCTGTGATTCACCATCACCACTTTGATTTAAAACCTCTCTACCATCCAAGAGATCATCCATAGTTGGGTCTCCATAAATGGGTATGTAAAATTTGGTTTGGTTATCATACAAGGATTCATCCACCTTAAATTTTTCACTAGAATCACTCATTTTGGTTGAGTGAATCAAAATTTAGGGTTTTTCAAAAATCTCCAAAAGTTCTATTTTTTCTTCAACTTTTTCTTCCTACCAAAACAAAACATATAAAATCTAATTTGATTTGATTAAGTATAACATTATTTTAGATTAATTATTATTAGTCTAATTTATTAGCTTATATTAATTATCATTAACTAAACATGGATAATTTAGCCATTATAAAAATATAATGGATATGGGGTTTTTGAAATTCATATCTAATGACTCTATTTTATCTTCACATGAAAAATCCATCTATGAATATGTAAGAGCTTCCACAATCATCCAACCCGTCAGTTCATGAAATCGGGTTATCCTCATCCTACGTAGGAAGAAGCAGCGCGTCCCGATTTGACCTTTCATTGGAGAGCAGCGAGTGTTAAAAGTTATAAATGCTAAGTTGTGGCACGGTCATGAGACCAAAACCCAAATATAAACGCATGTATAACTCACGTCTGGTATCAGACGAACTTTATAATTACGTTTTAGTGAAACCAAAAGGAGTAAAAAATACTTCTGAAACAAAAAAGAGTTAATATCTCCTTATGAGATTCATAGGAGTTAATAAGTGCGTCCACAAATTAAACGTTCTTAAAGATTGCGTTTAACTTCAAACGCTCTTAAAGATTGTGTCCAGCTATATTTAGCAAAAGCCAAATAGGGTAGCCAAATTTGGCATGCGATTATAGCTTTTTTAGCTTTTGACACCTTTAACAGCCCCAACTACACCTGTATTTTTTCCATATATGACTTATGACTCCATGATTGTGGATGCTCTAAGCCCCTATACGAGGGTTCAAACAAATACTAAAGATTCAAAATTCTTCTTGTGTCCTTCATTCACAATTTACTTTAGATATTGAGATCAAACTCTGCAATACTCCTAAAAAGAAAAATGTGCAAATAATATAATTTATATAAAAGCCAGTCGGTGATTTGATGTAGTCTGCTTGGATACCACTTCAGAAGTTAGTTTTTGACTTCTAAAAACAGAAAAGTCAGAAGGTAATATGAGAAAATAATTTCGAAATAACTTTTAAAAAGCAAAAAAGATGAATTTTTTATGAAACAAATTGTTTTTACTTCTGACTTCTGATATTAACTTCTGCTCCGGAAACATTTCTACTTCTCGTATCCAAACGCGCACGCTTAGCTCCATATTGATAATATAGTTGTTCATGGTCCAAACATGCCCCAACCTATACAGCATCACCTCAACACTCTGGCAAGATAGTGCCGGTGATCGGTCTTCCGATCTCTGTCACTATCACAATAGACTATTTACTCTACAACCGTGGCGACTAGTTCTTGTTGTTGCTGTGACAATCAAATGATTAACTAGACAGACAACACAGCTCCCAAGACTGTCAACAACAACTAGCCCTAACCCTCTTTCTTTCTATTTAGAGATTGAAAAGTGAAAACCCCCCTTTTTTTTCCCTTAATTTCTCATGAAAAGAAGAAGAAAATAAGCTCAAGAGAAACCCCCTTGCATTTCATTTGATGCAAACTTCTCGATTTCTCAAACCCTTTAGGGAATCCTTTCTAAAACCACAAAAAGGTAGGATCTTTTCATGTTTTTCTCATCACCACAGCAATAACAACAGTAGTAGCACTATCTCTGAAGAAGAACAGCACCAATCGGATAACATAACCCATGATTTAAGGAATTTGTTAAATACATATACCACCAAAAGAAGAACTCAATCCTGCAATTCTTCTTCTTCTTTGTATAGAGTTTCTTCTAATGAATTGTTAAATTTTTCAAGAATTAATTCCACATTTGGTGGTGGTGGTGGTGGTGCTTCTTATAATCATCGTTTATTGTTTCGGCATGGTAAAGGTTCTATCTTTAATTGATGGGGATTTAACTACATTTTTATTTCTTCTAAAAATTTGTGAATTTTATGTTAAATTTCATGTGTAGGTTTCTGTTCTAAGGTCGCCGATGTTAAGAAGACAGAAATTGATGATCCCAGGTAAAATTCACTTGTTGAAAATGTGACTTTTTTTTTTTTTTGTTTTCTTTCAAAATTGAATGATAAAATGCTTAGAATTGGTATGGAGTACTTGGTAGACTGACAAAATCATCATAATTGATTGCATATTGTAGTGAAACCGACAAGTTAGATATTTCAAAGGTCTGTTAGTAGTTGAAACTGACTCTATGAATGCGTAATGTGAGTAGGTCTTAGGGAAACTTGGCCTGGTGATTATGCAAAGAGTTCCGTTTTATTTCTACCTGATTTGAATCTTTGATGTACTAAGAGATCCTGAATTGTCTGCTAGATAATCGAGCTTTCTAACTAATGCTTCTTATATATATATGTATTTGGTTATGCATCTTACATAACTGTTCCGCATGCGTATTTCAGCCAACGAGCAGTTACTACTGCACTATGGGCCAATTTCCTTGTATTTTCTCTCAAATTTGGGGTCTGGATGGCGACTTCCAGCCATGTTATGCTAGCTGAAATGATACACTCAATTGCAGATTTCGCGAATCAGGTAATAAGTGGTAACTTAAGTATTTGATTATAGTTGGCTGATGATATCTCTCTAGTAAGATTAAATTTTTTTCCATAGCACTCTCTGTCCAATCTCTAAGATATGACGTCTTACAAACTTTTGTTCCTCTTTGTATGATTTTCGGAATTTTTAATTGTAACTCAAAGAACTCACCCATTAATAGTGTAGGCCCTTCTTGCTTACGGCTTATGGAGCTCAAAGCGAGCTCCCGATGCTATACACCCGTGAGTTTTATCCACCCAAAATAATACTCTTTATACTTTCTCTTTTAGGGTTTCATTTACCCGTTTTTTGTGTAGTCAAAGACACCAGATGAATGGTGAGCAGGATCCTTATTTTCTTATTTGATTTTTCTAGTTATGGGTACTCCAAAGAAAGATTCGTCTGGTCCTTGATATCCGCAGTGGGGATTTTCTGCCTTGGTGCTGGTGCGACAATTGTCCATGGATTTCAAAACTTGTGGACAACACAGGTGATGATTCTGCTCTATTTGATTTTGATAAATTGCACACATTTGCATCCCCGTTAACGGCCTTTGGGTTTGATATGTACGTGTGAATAAAATGATAAGCAGTCCCCAGGAAATATCAAGTATGCAGCTCTGGTAATTGCAGGCTCATTCATCATTGAAGGTATTATGAGTCACACACTGAGTTTGTGTATGCACTACACTCCACGCATGTCTTTTAACTCTGGTATGTTCTGCAGGTGCTTCGCTTGTAGTTGCTGTCCATGCGGTCAGGAAAGGTGCAGCAGCCGAAGGAATGAAAATGCGGGATTATGTATGGCGTGGTCATGATCCAACAGCTGTTGCTGTTATGACAGAGGTAACTTATTTAGCCATAAACTATGAGATATTCACATCCAACCTTGAAGATCGATTGGTATTCTACTTCCAAGTCCATATGCTGAACATTAAATATGCAAGGGAATGGGGAATGTATGTATTACATAGATCTAAAGCTAATCAATATGTCATATGCGTTGGAAGTTAGCTACCATGCCACATCGTGCCCCAATGATTCTTCCCAAGGGGACTGCTAGGAAAATCGAAGACTGACAGATCCTAGTAGTCAAGTGGCACTGTTCAGCCTGATATACTCAACAGTACACCATCTTGCATGACATCACATGCCTAAAGAGTACTGCATGAATTTGTCTTTCCATGGCATGTTAACGTGATACCGGGCATTTTTTGGCAAGTGAAGTGATTCTAGTACTAAGATTTGACCGAAAATTTGGATAGCTTTAGTTTCATATTCTGTATGTTTATTTGTTCTATTTAACTGCACATAATGATATAAAATTGAAGTAATATTGGAACTCTTAGGCTTGTTGATTGAAGGCTATAAATAGGCGGGTCTAATGTTTATTTTTCTTCCTTCGATAATGAAATTAGAGAGATTGTTTGTTCAATACCATTGATTGATTAGCTCTTGGATTAGAGTTGTAATTGAACTTATTTACATGTATGGAGTCTCCATGTAGGCATTTTCTAACAAATCGCTTCTGCTTCCCATATCGTTATGAAGCTTGCTCATGTCTAAAAACCTCTGTATGATACTCCCTCTGTCCCATAAAAAGAGAAACTTTCACTCACTCCCTCATGTCTAAAAACCTCCAACTGTCAAGCAGTCATTTACTCGTATCTCAGTAACATGCAGCCGGTATAAGTCCTGACCAATCGAACCTCGTCGGTCCTAATACCTTGCAAATAAATTTAAATCGATCACAGCGAGTACATTCCATAGTTAAGTTATTGCAAGCTGTCTTTCAAGAGAACACGTGTGTGACTCTTCAACTAATTTCCTTTTGCAGGATGGTGCTGCAGTTGCTGGTCTTCTTGTTGCCGCAGCGTCGTTGGTGGCTGTAAACAGAACAGGAAATCCAATCTATGATCCCATTGGTTCAATTGTTGTTGGGAACTTACTCGGAATGGTACACCTACTTCTTTCCCTTGGTATCACTTTTACTCGGTTAATTTTTATCGTATGCTATGTAAAAACAATTTGAATTATTTTGTTCTCGTGCTCATAGAGATAATTCTTTTGCGTTCTCATTTTTTTTACTTCCCAAGTGTGTGGGTGCATTCATGGTTGTTACTTGGTGAAGTCTCTTGGGAAGTAAGGGCGACACAGCATGTATATCGAGAGTACCAGAGCCATGTGATTATTCTAAGGCTTGAATTGATATATGTGTTGGTAAAGCTTTCTTAAGCTTCCAGAATTCCTCCCTTGAATCTGGGGAAATGGATCTCCCAAATGAGATTTCTCATGTTATCTTGTTCATGGTGTTGGAAAGAAGCCTTCTGTAGGTGAAGAAGTTCTGGAGTACATGCAGATATTGTTGTTGTGTTGTTTTAGTTGATTTCGTTGTTGTGCATGCACTATTAACTTACTCAAGCAAGAAAGAGTAGGTACGCATGAATTTGTGCTAGTTGTTAACCCTTTGCTTTAAAATGAGAGGTTCTCTAGGAGGTGCACAACAACAGCACAGGTTACTCTTATTCAACCTTGGGTTTGGTAGACTAAAAATAATATAGCTTGCTGATAAAGTAATAATGAAAGAGAATTGTGGCTCAACACTCAATTTAATTGCCTAGCTTTTTTTAGGATGATAATCTTTGAGAATAGAAAGACACGCTAAAGTTCATGAATAAAATTACAAGGTGCTACCACTTCTATTGTTTTACTAAAGCATGGGCCTGTTATACATAAAATTTTTTATTGTATTATAACAATAACAAATTGAAATTTGTTTATGAGATATAACCTGATTTTGAATTTCCATTTACAGAAGAATTGGTGTCTATTTATAAGAGACTTGTATCTCTTTCTTAACGGGTTCGATTGACCCAGCACAGGTTACTATTTGCCTTGTTGAGAAGTTGTGTCATTTAGATGACATGGCTGATGATGTGGCAGCCTCTTTATATATAAGAGAGAGACCATTTAGACTTCTCTGCTTTAGTTTAATGAAATAGATTTCTTACCAATCTCATTATCACTTGATTTTGTAAGTGCATTAATTATGGCATTTTGTTAAGGTGCCATAATTGAACCTAACTTTCAATGCAGGTTGCTATTTTTCTCATCCAAAGGAACCGACATGCTTTAATTGGTAGGGCAATTGACGATTATGATATGCAAAGAGTTCTTCATTTTCTGAAGAATGACCCGGTATAATATTTTCTTCTCTTACTATGAGAAAGGCTCTACTACTCCATGCGAGGCACGGCTTATTTAAGTTTATTATATATTTCCCTACAGGTTGTTGATGCTCTGTATGATTGCAAGAGTGAGGTGATTGGACCTGGATTCTTTAGGTTTAAAGCTGAAATAGGTGATTTTTCCACAATTTTACCTCTTCTTTTTCTTTTCTTTTTTTGGATAGTTCTTTAAATTTAGTTACACTTTTCATAAATCCATTGTAAATTTTTATGAACGCCTGAAAGTCTGACCTTACAAGTATGATGGTATAGATTTCAATGGTGTGGTGGTGGTACAAAGTTATTTGGAAAGGACTGGACGTGGAGAATGGGCCAAACAGGTAACTCTAATGTGAATGTGTACTGGATTTCTCATTATTATCTGGTGGAAAAGATATGATTGATCATTATATCTGATGGTTAACAGTTTCGAGATGCTGGAAAGGATCTTGATGATGCCACTTTACTGAGGACCATGTCAAACTATGGTATGTAAGCATGAAGTTGATAAGTAGAATTTGTTACGGCAATAGATTATTTAAGTACCATGACAAGCAGTTAATGGCGGTTAACGGTGTTATGATGGCAGGTGAGGAAGTTGTTACTGCTCTTGGAAGTGAAGTTGATAGACTTGAAAAGGAAATCCAGAAGCTTGTACCTGGAATCCGGCATGTGGACATTGAGGCTCACAATCCAGAAAAGGAGATCCAGAAGATTCTGCCTTGTATCCGGCTAATTGATCCAGAAAAGGAAACCAAGAATATGTCCGGTATTAAGCTTGATGATCCACAAAAAGAAACACAGAAGATTACACCACCTTGAGCCACATAATACCATGTAAACTGTAGCTTGTGCAGTCCTTGTTTATGTTGTGTTTGTTGTTCAACCTTGACTTCTAGAATTCATGACTTATTGCATTCTAAAGCAACTTTTGCTCACATTTCTAATCATATACTAGCTTAATGTACCCACAATATCTTGCAGCTGTACCCTCCTAGCACCCAGCTCTCGAGTCAATTGTACTACAGTAAGCAAGCCCTAGAGCACCTTACTGCATATTGCTTGATTCTCTTCTGTTACTGCTCTAACTTCACTAACTCATCTGCAAAGTTAGCATTATAGTTCCAATTCCAGCATTTTCGACTTTTCGGAGCAATATAATTCCAATTCCAGCACTTCCAGATTTGGAGAACTCATAATTGTTGTTCATACAATCAACTAATTCGATTCTAAGGTTTATCTTGATTATTGCCTACATAAACTTCAAAATATGCTTCAGTTTCAGAACCAAAGCATAAACCTTCTAATTCAAAGACAATGTACACTGTAATTTTATCATGTATTCATCTCATCAAATCCTTCAGTTCTGAAGTAGGTCTTGGTAATTAAGCTGACAAAAAAAATTTATCAAGGGAAAGGTTGAAATTTTATTGACAATTAAAAAATTAACCACTCTTACAAGTAAAGCAGTTAATCTTAAGTAATGACTGTTTTCCAATGTGAAACTAATTGACTGAAAGCAACTAGTCTGAACCAATATGTTGTTGAGCTCCGCACATACAGCAGGCTCTTTACCTCAATTCTAAGTGTAGCTTCAACTCGACCTCTTTTCTTCATCATGGTTCTATTGTTTCTTTCACCGTGTACTGCCCAGCATATGGCAAACATGAGGACAGGCCAAAGTTATCTGCCAATGTTTTCAGCTCTTTTGAAACCCAAGCCTGCAAATTGTTGCTTTAGTGATTCACACTGAACCCATATTAGTTCATAGCTTCCCAAGAAACAATTCCAGGTTTTTGATGCAAACTTGCAAGGCATGAGCAAAAATGATCTACAGTCTCTTCCTCTCCTTGACATAGACAGCAAAGAGTATTTAGCAATTGACAACCCCATCCATTCAGATCATCCACTATTGGAATTGAGTTTTGAATTGCCGTCCACATGAAGAATTGCACTTTGTATGGCACTTATTTTTTCCAGAGACTCTTATAATTAAGCTGACATTGGAATAAGTTCAGGAACTTCTTGTACTTCTTCTGCACTGAAGCTAAGTGAACTGTTGGGGTGGGGCACAAAATAGCAACATAACTGCTCTGCACAAAATCAGGCTGTTGTTTGCCCGGAAAGGATGAAAGCATGGATAAGGCTCTGAGCTGCATGTATCTGATCTGATGTTCCAGATACTATGACCACTCCTTCGGTACTCCCAGGTCTTGCGTCATGACCAGTTATCTTTGCACCTGAGATCTGATTTGCCAAATATAGAGCAAACAATGGAAGATGAAGAGCTTAGCACACGCTTAGAAAGTCAACATAATTAAACATACGTAGAAGACAACCCACCTGTCTAATTTGATTTAGGTCTCCATTATTTTCCCCGTAAACGCAGCCCAAGAACATCAGAGGAATCACCACTTCAACAGTGGTGGTTGCTAGAACAGACAGTTGACTGCCACTACACAAGATGGATATATCGATGCAACTTTCAGTATTGGCCCACATTTATAGATTAAAAAACATAAATATTAGTATATATGTATCCATCCAAGGCAAAGAAGTCCAAAGAGAGTCCTGACATGTGGATAAAACAGACTTACAAGTAACAGTTGAACAGACACACCTAAATCTCTCTCTTTCGGAGCAAATGCTAAGTGATGCCTTTTGGATTAGCCTTTGGTTAACTGAACCACTTCGCATGAAAACTTTATCCAAGTAGATGTCTAGATTTTGGAAATAGAGACAGTGGTTTTGCATATTGCGGTATAAATATTGATTTAAACCCATATTATTGACATAAAATCAAGAATGTGAGAAGAACAAATAGTCACATAGCCTGAGAAGTACAGGCGAGTTGATTTACATACACTTTTGAAGAAAAAGTGCCCATGCTAAAGCCTATTTTCATCAATAAGCTACACTACGGTACTTGTGTAGTGCTTTGTTGCATATGGGACCCTGGGGTTTAAAATACAATTAAGAGCAACTACGCAAGATAAGGAAACGTATGCAAAGTGTACCTTCTGCTATGCACATCTCTTGAACCATATCCTGTCCCTCGATCTGCACTGCACCAAGGGTTTCCAGTGCTTATTGGCTGCTGAGAAAAGAAAAGCAGTGGATTTAACACTAATATTTCCCTTCACTTTGAAAGCGGAAAAAAAAAAAACTCACCAACTTCAAAAAGATATAACCCATTTACCTGAGCCCATGGCCTTGGAGAAGGGGTATCAAAGGTCGGACCATAAGCTGGCCTCTCATTGCTGTAAGAGTATGGCCCATGATCCAAATTTGGGACTCCGGGATGATCCATTCCATGCATCGGAAGAGGAGGGTGATCCATATGTGGGGCGGGGCCAGCTGGATGTTCTAAACTGTTAGGAAATCCAATATGAGGGTAAGGCCCTGGAGTTGGAGGCTCATGTCTTGGTCTAAACATAGGAATAGGGGGCTCCACTGGACCAGGCATATAAGGTGCGGCACCAATGTTTGGATAAGGTAATTTTGTTGGGAAATAAGTCTCCCGAAGCCTGCCGGTAATATGAAATAAAGCATCTTGAACAGATTGCAAGCTTCCGATAACCTGCCATAGTACCAGGTTTTAGTTTCCTACACAATTTAATAACAAATTAACCCTTCAAAAGTCAGAGCAGACTTGACGAGGGAGAAAGATAACAAAACTCTGTCTAACATGGACATTTGCTTAAATTTAGTGAAAACCCAGAGGGAGCAATCAAAGCAGTGATCTAGGATCTGGATAGAGTAGGGACAAGTCAGCATGCCGCTGAAAAGTACTGAACAGAACAAGCATACCAGTTAAATTACAAACAAAAGTCCTAACCTAGTTTTATCTCTGATTCACATGCAGTCAGAGAACCAGATTGAACAAGTATATACTACGCAAAGTTTAGTAGTTATACTAATGCGGTAATGAGCATATGTATTTACAGTGGACATAGAGTATCTTTAATTCATTGCAATAACAAATAAAGATGTCATCCTCAATGTGTTTAACCAAATGCAAAATCCCAAATAACGGGTGATATATTCTGTTGTCTTCTAAAACATCTTTTTTAATCCAACTCATACATTGGTATCCAATTGAGAAACAACAATCGCATAGTTTTCTATCAAAAAATATATTCGAAAAAATAGAGATTGAAAAGTTCACACATATATAAAAAAGAAGTTCAAACATACCTGCACAACTTCATCGTTTTGGGTGCCACATTTTGGAACCTGATCCTTTGCAAAAATTCGTATACTGGCACCTGTGGATCTTCTCATTTCAGCAATAATACTACCTCCTTTACCCAACAGACAGCCTATCTGTTGTGAGGGTACTAAAAGCCTCGCAACAATTGCAGCACCAGGTTCAAATCCAACCTCTGCAATTCTAGACTGCACTCGAATAACAGCATCCTGTGCGAAAGAATGTCTCTGTTCCGAATTCTGTAATAAATAGACAGTATGAATTTAAAGACAGTTAAGAACAGTTCAGTGTTCAAGAAAGGAAATAATCATTCATAATGTTAGAGAAGACCCAGCTTAAGTGTGACAATAAGACAAACAAACATCCACTCATCCAGCGAGATGGGTATAGTGAATTTAGTCATGCAGTGAAGAACTTCCATATTAAAAATAAAGAGACAATTAATCCAAATGACCTAAACCATCTAATCTACTGTTTCATTTAAAGAATGGTCCAGGTATAACTATGAAGAAATTAGAGTTATACATACTGACTGGGTAAGTTTGTAATAAGAAAAACTTGAAGTTATAACACACCACTGAATAAACAGGTACTATACTTAAACATAAATGAATATGAATAACATGCCTCTCTTGCAGATATGAGGACAACTCTCTCATCTGAATCAGGTTCTGCATCCGCAATCTTGATGGAAGCACCAGTGTCGCTTTGTAGAGCTCGTATAATTGATCCACCCTTCCCTATCAAACTACCAACTTTGTCAAGATGGCATAACATCCTAAACACAATCTCCTCTTCTGGAACCATTCTGTGGTTCGCACCAATACCGTCAGATCCTGAAAACCCCCTTGAATGATAATCCAGTGAATGAGTTCCAGGTGGATACCCCCTTGATGGAAATTGGTCAACCTGGCCACCAGGCACACCACTGCCCCGAAGCACTGAACCTGGCGTTTTATTCGGAGTAGAGGTGGCGACATCAGTCCGGAAGTTATCCTGAAGACAACTTGAAACGGCTAAAAGAGCTTTCCTTACAGCTGAAAAGTTCCCTGTTATCTGTTAACCAGAACCACATCATTTGGTATAATTATATAAACATAAGTAAATGAATTTGTAAATTGTAACCTAGAGACTGCTGAAGCTTTTTTTTTTTAAAAAGAACAAAAAGGGTATACACATTAGAAAACAGTCAAGGAAAACCAGTTTTTGTAATGCAACTACACAAAAATCATTTCAGGAAAATTTAGAAGTCTCGTATAGAAGATAAAGCGATATATCTGACACAACGTGTCACTTTCTTGTTAGAAGTTACCTAAACTACTAGCTCACAATGGATGTTATTCACATAAACCTACAACAGGCAAATTAAGACCAGGAAATCATCTTGTTATCCCATTTCAAATCAAAGATTTGTTTCCCTAAACCGAATTTAACTAAAAACTATATTAGTAAGACACCAAGTACGTACTGAAGGAGCTCATACGAGAGTTTGAGAAGATAAGTCTCAGGTAAATTGTGTTTGTGGAGTAATCAAACAGAAGGTTTGAAAGCAACTTAATGAAGAGTGTTTTGTGTAAACAAGCTAATCGTTAATGCTATATGCAATCCATACAAATCCAAGCTTGAGGTAAGCAGATTAAACACACAGTGTTAAAGTAACACACAAATGCTGCATACATTCGTAACACATTCAATAACTTAATGGATAACTCGTAAACTTGCACGACGTTACCTGTATCAATTCATCTCCAGGGGATGCACAAACTGGAATATGATCCTTAGGAAGAACCCTAACCTGTGCTCCACTCCCTTGTCTAATTTTCTCAACAATTTTCCCTCCTCTTCCAAGTACACAACCAACTTGATTACTCGGGGCCAATAACCTACAAACAACTGAATTCAAATTCTGAGTTGTCGTCGAAGTTGTTGTTCCTATCAACAATTTCTCCTTCTCCTTCTCCTCTTCTTCTACCACTCCTCCTCCTCCTCCTCCATCTTCACCACTCTCCCCACCACCAGAACCTCCTACTCTCTCCTCATCCACCTTCAATATCCTCTCAAAAACCTTAATCAACGCCTTTTGAGCTGGCGAAACATCATCATCACCACCACCATCTTCCACCAAATGTATCAAATTTGCACCCAAAACATCATCTTCACCACCACCTTCAGTATCTCCTCCACCGCCACCAGCGGCATTGTTACTAACCTCATTGCTATTCTGTTCTTTCTTACTAAGTTTCAAAGTATCAGCAACAATAAGAATAACGCGTTCATCACAGCCAGGAATAGAATCATCAATACGTATTTTAGCACCTGTTTCTTCACGGAATTGACGAATAATTGCACCCCCTTTCCCAATTACACCACCAGTTTTAATAGCTGGACAGAGTATGCGAAATAAGGTTTCACCTGCTGATAACTTTAATGGTGGTGGTGGTGGTGCCTTAAAAAAACCTCTTTTATTTGATTCAATGGGTGATGAAGAATGATCAAGGGGTCGTTTATTAGGATTAAAAGATGAAGATGATGAAGAAGAACCCTCCATTATTTTCTTGAGTATTTCTCAGATGAAGGAGAAGAAGGAAGAAGATAAACCCTAACCTTGGAAATTGAACAGAACTCTCAGAGTCTCATCAGACTACTAGCTAGTAGTTACAGGTGTTTTTCTTTACTTTTTCCAATCCCCACCCCGGGCAGACTGCCCAGAGCAGGTTTTCGAGTTTAAAAGTTGAAAAAGTATAAATTAGTTTGGGCAATACAATTTTAAGATGATTTCTAGGATTAGACGAATTTATGAGTTAACTCAGTTTTCAAATCGACACCATGTTGCTCAAGTTTACTGGAGATTAACTAAGATTTCAACTAGTTTTTTCTTCTAAATGATCTATTTGAGTTATATTTTTACTTGATTTACTTTTTGTAGTATAATTTTATTGATAGATCTCAATTATTTGGAATCTAAATTTCAAAAGTTTTAAGTTTTAATCTTATGTTTCCCCATGGATAACTAATTTACCCTTTTCTCCCCTATATGTTTACAGATTGTGTTTTTTCCTATGGCGTTTGCCTTGTTATCAATTGTGGTTTTTGCGTTTATTGTTGTTGTTGTTGTAAAGTTTTTTGAAGCTCAAGTGTTCTCTTTGGTAGCCATCGAAACATGGATAAATGTAACTAGAGACTGGGTTAACACCGATTTGAACCAGAAAAAGTCTCCCCATATTTCTCGCAATCGTATTTATCCAAAAACTCGTTATAAAATTGTATTCCTACTCATTGTTAACAATTACAACCTTTCCTCTTTTGTCAATTATATGTCTTCCCCGAATCTCTCAATCATGGAGAAATTTCAGCAAGATTCAGTCAAAACCCAAAACCAAAAGATTAATTATGGCATTATTAACAGTCGATTTTTACTTCATATTATGAAAATAACCAAAATCAACTTATCGACTCAAACCGTAAACATTTCACATCCCAAAAACCTAACTATGGCAGGAGCACATGATAACATGGTTCTCGATTTGGCTACTAAATAAGAATGCTACTCTTGAATTAGGGGATTCGTCTGAACCAACTGTTCATCATCATGAAGGCGATGTAGAAGAAGAAGAAGTTGAATCTCAATAGGATATATGCTTGATAGGGAAAATAACCATTAATGGAAAAATGGGTCATAAGGCAGTAAAAAAATATATTAGGTTCACTTGGTCGTTTATTCCTCCTGAAGAACTGAAGGTATTTGAAATAGATGAAAATGTCATAGTGTTCAAATTTAAGGATTGGGAAACTCTTAAGAAGGTTTTTGATACAAGACCTTGAACTGTTGATGGAAATATGGTTATCTTGTATGATTACAATGACTTGACTTTGTATCAGGAGTTGGATTGGGTGAATCAGTGCTTCTGGATTCAACTGAAGCATTTACTTCTGAAGCACATGAATGTTAAAGCAGTGAAATCAATGGGAAAACTGATGGGATATGTTATAGCTATTGACCCTCCTAATATAATACCAACAACTAGCGACCCTGTGAAGGTATGTGTGCAAATCAATATCAATAATCCTCTAAGGAGGGGTGTGATATGGCAATTACAGCATCATGCATGACAAGATGGATACATTATTTCTATGAAAAACAACCCCATAATATTTGTCTAGAATGTTACATCATAAAGCATTCTCAAGAAGCTTGTAAGGCGTCTGCTGAGTATCTGGAGGTAGCTCACAAGAAACCCCATGTTTTTGGCACTTGGGAAGGTGGAAGAAGAAAACACCCAGTTCAAACAAAGTGTATAGCTCAAGCTCCAAAACAGAATCCTAAGAAGTTTGCAAAAAAGCTCATTTTGTAACGCCTCAAGATGGAATGGTAATTTTCAAAAACAACCAAGTAGAAGAGATTAAGGATGATGAAAGTGGCAGTATCGCAAGACTAGGTAAGCGGCATAGAAACAACCAAACCTTAGACAATGAACCTATTTTGGATCAGTTAAACTTTTCCATGCTTAATTCCGGTATCCAAGGAGAGACACAAGCAACACAAAGAGCCACAAGCTAACAACACTTGTGGGAAAAATAAGGTATCCATCTTTGAAACTTTTTTGTCTTATAATTTATTTGTTAATTTAAAACTTGCCTACATTATTGTGATTTTACTTTTTCCTTGAAAATTAGTTCTGATTTCTTATGCTTCAAAATGAAAATCTTGTGCTGGAATGTGTGTGGGTTTGGGAATAATACTACTAGAAACCATCTTCAAATGCTTATTAGGTCACACAATCCCGATATCATATTTCTCTCAGAAACAAAGAATAAGTTAAAAAGAATGCAATACCTAGTTGCTATGTTTAAATTTCCTAATGTTTTTTTTTTTGTGATCATGTGGGTTTGTCTGGTGGTTTATGTTTAATGTGGAAGGATGGAATAGACCTTCAAGTTCTAGATATTAACTACAACATCATCAACTGCCTTGTCAGATTAGATAACAGATGTGAAAAAACTTTTCTTACTTGTATTTATGGTGCCCGTAGCAATGATAATAAAGATAGACAATGGAATTACCTTAGGAATATAAGACTCCGTAATCCTGGGTCTTGGGTTGTTATAGGCGATTTAAACTTTATATTATCTAATCAGGAAAAAGAAGGAGGAAATTTTGTAGCTCAATCTGAACTAGATCATTATAATGTTATTTTTAGCAACAATGACCTTCACAATATGGCTTACATAGGAAACCCCTACACCTGGTCAAATAGAAGAGAAGGGGAGGAATTGATTCTAGAGAGGTTAGACAGAGCAATAGTGACTCTTGACTGGCTTGATAAATTTCCAAATGTTGGTTTATATCATTTGATTGTCATGGGAAGTGACGATTGTATCATTCTTTTGGTGACTTCCAAGAAAGATAATACTACTAAAAACCATTTAGAGTCAATAAAGCTTGGTTTAGAGACACTACTTGTGCCGATATAATTAAGAATAATTAGAACTGTAATATGCCTGGGTCTTATGCTTTTAAATTTACTAAAGGTCTTAGTACTACTAAACATATTCTTAGAGATTGGAACTATAGACAGTTTGGTAATATCTCTTCTAAAATAGCCAACCTTGAATCTCAACTAGATAATATGACTAGGAATAGGCATAATCAAGATACTGCTAGGATAGAGGAGCTTACCAAAAATCTTAAATTCTGGTATGATGTGGAGGAGGATTACTGGAAACAAATAGGTAAAGAATAGGCAAGGAAATTTGATGATAGGAACACTAGTTATTTACATCATAAGGAAAACTTTAGGAGAAGGAGAAACCAGATAGATTCTTTATAAAATAACATGGGCATTTGGTTAACTGAAAGAGAAGAGATATTTGGAAAACTTAAAAGACACTTTTTTAATATGAGTAGAACCACAGACCCGCTTGATCCTACTTCATATTTGAATAATGTTAGTTCTTGTATTACTTATGCTGATAACGGCATGTTGACTTCCATTCCTACTGCCAAAGAGGTAAGAAAGATTATTTTTTATATGAAACCATGGATAACACCAGGTCCTGATGGTTTTCCACCTGGATTTTACCAGATTATGAGGGACATTGTTGGGCCTGATGTTGTTAATATGGTTAAAGCTTTTTTTCATTCTCATCATATGCTTAAACAATTGAATCATAACCTTGTTGCTCTAATTCCAAAATATTAATAGTCCTAAAGGTGTTGTTGATTTTAGACCCATAAGCTTATGCAATGTAGGGTACAAAATCATATAAAAAATCCTTGCTTCTATAGTTAAACTAGTGTTGCATAAACTTATTTTTCCACCACAAACAACATTCTAGCAGGTAAACAAATACAAGATAATATAATAGTTGCTCATGAAGTCATTCATTTTATGAAAAGAACTAAAAAAGAGATGATGGAATTGTTATAAAACTAGATATGTCCAAGGCTTTTGATAGGATAAAGTGGAAGTTTTTTAATAAGAATCTGAAAAAACTTGGCTTCTCGGATGCTTGGTGTAATATGATTGAAGAGTGTATCTCAACTATCTGTACCTCTATTCTTCTTAATGGTTCTCCAGGTAATGTTTATCTTCCTATGAGGGGTTTAAGGCAAGGTGACCCCTTGTCCCCTTACTTGTTTATTCTTTGTATGGAGTCTTTGTCTAGGAATCTTAATAAAGCTGAACAGGAGGGTCTAATTCATGGTTTTAAAGTTGCTAAAAGTTATCCTCTTATAACCCATTTTTTCTTCGCAGATGATTGCTTGATTTTTATAAAAGCAAGAAATAAAGATGCTAGAAACCTTGCAACCATAATAGAGCAGTTAAGCAAATATTTTGGACAAGCAATAAATTTTAATAAATCAGTTATTGTTTTTAGCTTTAAAGTACCTCCTAATGTGAAAATTGCTTTGTCTAACATTTTGCAAATTAAAAATAATATCTCCGTAGGAAAAATATCTTGGTGTTCCACTTCTCTTGCAGAAACATAAAGCTGAATCCTTTACTCACTTGCTGGATAACTATAGGGGTAAATTAGCGCCTTGGAAATTTAAGTTCCTAGCAGCTCTAGGTAAGACAGTCCTTAACCAAACTGTTCTAGGTAGTATGGCTAACCATCATTTATCTGTTTTCCCCATGCCAACTAGCATAACTGCAAAAATGGATTCATTCAAATGAATTTTTGGTGAGGGAAACACGAAAGTAGGGGAGGTATATATCCTAGAGGGTTGGAATGACATTACCCTTCCAAAAGTTATAGGTGGTTTAAATATAATGAAAAATGATCTGATGACTCAAGCTCTCTTGACAAAACTTGCCTGGAGAATGATAGAACATTCAGATGTTTTATGCACTAAAATTCTTAAAGGTAAGTATTTTGAGAATACTAATCCTTTTATTGATGTTATTCATAAACAAGGATCTTGGATTTGGACAGGAATCTGTAGAGGACTATAAATTGTTAAGAAACATTATGTTTGGTAAATTGGAAATGGGAATTTTGTTCTCATTTGGAAGGACAACTAGATACCCGGTTGTAATGGCCCTCTTACATCTCAGTTTCTGTCTTTTAGCATGTCTCATGTGAATCAGTTGATTGATGATTCAACCAAAACATAGAAATTATATACTCTAAATGATTTGTTTGATCAAAATACAGTTAGAGTCATCACTGATATAGGATACCTATGTTTGGTGAAGATAAACTTTGATGGAAGCCAACTGCCAATGATATTTTTTCTGTCAAGACAGCGTATAGAGTTATCTAATATAAGTATCTTGTTAGAAAACCAACTAAGAATAACCTAACTATAGATTGGAACACTTTTTGGAAATGCAATCTTCCGCCTAGAATTCAGCACTTCATGTGGAAGTGTTTGCATATTTGTTCGTCTATTAAAGACAGATTGGCTAGACATACCCAGTATATTGATGTTAATTGTTGTTTGTGTAGTAATAGTACTGAAACATGCATCATTTATTTATGGATTGTGAAGTAATGAGAAGAATATATGCTAGTATTAATTCTTAAATCCGATATGTGTTAAGCAACAATGACTTTCATACTTGGTTGTGCGATATGTTTAGTTTTACTAACCCTCATTTGCATTTTGACAAAACAACATTTAAAATAATAAGTTTTACATCTTGGTACATCTATAAATCTAGGTGTGTTAAACTCTTTGACTAGGTTAAGGTAAATGAGTCTGGAATCATTTCAACCATCTTGTATGAAATGAGAGATTGTAAATTGAGTAATATATTTGTGGTCAATAATCTTAATGTTATTGTTTCTACAATTCCTAAATGGTCTTTATCTGAACATTTGGTAGATAAAATCAACTTTGATGCCTCGTATATTAAGAATTCTAAAGTATATGGTTATGGAATGATATGTAGATCTGTTTCAGGGGATTGCAATGGATTGGGATGAGGAGCGGGAAAAGCAATAAATACGGAACAAGCTGAGGCCAAAGCTCTTCTAGAAGAAGTATTGTGGGATAAAGGAAAGGGTGACAACTCAGAAGACGCATGAAGAGACAAACAGGGAAGTTTTTTGTCGGATAATATTTTTTCTTCGTTGATTTGGTTTATCAAGAATCTGAGTGGTTTGGGATTGTTTCCTTTAGTCCTTATCGATTAGGATTGGTTTCTAGGGTTATCGAAGCCTATAAAAATAGAGAAGAGATCGAAGAAAAAAATCATTCAGAGTCGAGAGAAAAATTTCAGATAAAAAAATTCTATGCTAGTGAAAAAGAGGAAGAAGAACATACTACATGAGAAAACAGTCGTTGATTCTGTACCTTTTCTTACATATTTTTTCAGCGTCCAGGAACAATAATTTATTGTTAGTGTTTTATATTCTCTTCAGCCAAACAGAGAACACAGTCTGCAACATTTATAATTGTATCAAAACTTCTGTGTTCTTTTATTTCTTTTTTGTAAACACTTTTTGAGCTATGAACAACTATTTTGAGAGTGTTTCCAACAAGATGAGCTAAACACCATCACTTGGGCGATGGAGGAAGCCATTTTTCCAATAATAAAGTGATAATTCTTATTTTTTTATTTTTTTGTAATTCTTTTATGATAGTTTTTTTGAATTAAATTTGAAAAAATAATTTTTATCAATTAGTTGTGTTTTCTTTTGATCAGTCATGCTTAGTTTAGAGCTTTTGATGTCTCATACTTTTGATTTACAACTATTATTTTGAAAATCTAACTTTGGCAATATTTTGAATAAATTGAATATATGAATTGCAAGATAATTATTAATGCTAAATCACTTGAAAAATTGGCTAATGGTGGAATCCTTAGTCTCAGTTCTTTCCATAATTTTAAATCAATTCTATATTAATCTTCTTTATTTTTAGTATTAAAAATTTGGTTTAAAAATCAAATCTTTACAAGTCTGAGTATCGACTCTTTTACCACTATTTCTAAAACACATCATTACACTGCAGAGTTCTTGAACAACTTGGAGTTTGTGAATGTGCCGCAACATGTGATTGTGCTTAGGGTAGGGATGATAATAGTTGTTATTAGAAGGTTGGCTGCTAATGTACCCAATAGAAGCCCACTTTTAATAATAACATTATGTGGTAGGATAATCAAAGTTCAGATACTAAAAGGAGAGGACGTTGGGAAGATTATTGGCATACCAATGGTTTTGTTCAAGGTCCTTTATCATCCAATGGATATGATGAATTTTTTTCATAGGAGGAAGTTTTCACTGTTGTTGGGCTTTTAGAGAAGCCTCCTTGATTATTGAAATAATAATTGATGTTTTTGTTCTATTAATGTGTCAATTGTTACATTGCAAATTATGGTTGTTTGAATGTTTAGCTTTGCGTTCTTTTTATGTGATAATTCTGGCCATTGTCAATAATTTTTACATTCGAATACACGTGGGCTCTTGGTTAGGATTGCTGAACAAATGAAATTCTTGGTCACCTAAAGCTATCCTTGGATATACGATGAAGTAATCGTTTCAAATAAAAGATACTTTTGGTATACTCTCAAGAGATATGGATAATCGAATTTTATGTGGGGTTTCATGGGGATATAAATCACGTTCATATGTTTCTCCTAGCTAGGGTTTTGACTCTTAAAGAGGTGGTCACATGTAACCTTTTTGATGTAACACGACATGGCAAGAGACCATAGCTAATTGAGTCACGTATAGTTAGTGTGGATGGTTATCATAGAAGTGTTAGTTGGGTGTCGAGGTACATATAACTATTCAAGTCGTGTACTAAATATAGACTTGACATCCATAGTGGGTGCTGCCCATTTGGGTCCACGCATGTGCTAGCATGGTTGTTAATGTGAGATTAGACTTATGAATTCCCCGTTATGTGATTGTATTGTACATTGGTACCGTGTTTATGATATCTTAGGGTATCTCACATGTATTGGATTTCCTTTTTGGGTTTCAAATCTCGCCCGTTTTAAGTGGGTGCATACTTATTTTAAGAATCCACGTATCAAAAATTCCCAAAAAATATATATCATGTCCATTGGGTGTATGACTTTGAGTGGAAGCCAGTGTCCCATATTTGGCAGTGTCATAGGCAATATATACGCTCTAGATATGCTTCGATCTTCATCCCACAAGAAAATCATTTGTCTTTGGCATTATACATTGTAAGTAATTTGTTTGTTCTAACTACAATAGATTTAGACTTATATTTATTTTGAACTTTGTATCAATAAGTGTAGACCATGGTTAGTGAGGTCATGCATGAAGTGTTTTGATGTTTTGTGATTTTTGCTAATATTATGCCCGTTCTTACCCAGTGATTTTCTAATTCTCATGGATGTAATATCTATATCCGATGCAACTAATTTTCTGAAAGATCCCAACAATACAGTAATCGTGATTTATTTCTCATGTTTGGCCACCCTGGTGTCTCTATTTTGTACTTACGATTGTTGGGTAGTGAAAGGGAGAGAGATATACATGTATTGCATAGGTAGTTGGCATTGGAAAGATAACCTTGGTCGTGGAAAATCCATGGTGTAATAATGCATGCCATGGAAAAATTATCCATGAGACCACCGCACATTAATTATGTGTGGAGCGCAACGCTCTTTTGGCATCTCAAAAACTGCGGTACGTTTGGTGGAGTTAATTAGTTTCCATATAAATTAAACACTATGTATGTATATTTAACCTTCGTGGTATACATAGGTATGAGGTTCATCTAGAAGTAATGAATAAAAAATCTAATGCAATTTTTACCGTTGCGGGAACACTGGCAAATGAGTTAATGCAATGCAACATTATAGGACATCTTGGAGAGGTACGAAA
>JAJJMC010001291.1:231725-252321 GCA_023531435.1 Papaver californicum
CTCTCTCTCTCTCTCTCTCTCTCTCTCTCTCTCTCTCTCTCTCTCTCAGATATATATGTGTATACATAATAGGTCAAGATCCGCTTCAGAAATATTGGTAAGTAGTTTGCACAGACTGTGGGGACCCCACATGGAGACATCTAAATGCTGATTTTGGTGAGGATGAGTTCTTCACCATATTTTGTTTACCTGAAACAACTTTGACATGGTTTTCTGCAAGGATGATCTCCCTCGTAAAACATCTAGGCCAAAACTAGTCCTTGATTCATCTGCATGTGGGCTTGCGGGCGCTTAATGCTTTGGAATTCCTGGCCATGTGTTCTCGTGTATATATATATATAATCATGCATTTAAGGTCTCGTTGTCCCCATAAAACTAAGCTAAGTATTTTTCTTTATGCAGCAGCATTGTCCCAGCAAATGGTTCCAATGGCAGGGGATGGGTATGGATTAAGTTCTGCTGATTTGTCTGGTTCCGGGAACTTATATGGTGGTCTTACCTCCATTGGGTCAGCTATGGATAACCAAAACTTAAATTCTGCAAGCATGCAGCCTAAGTCGAAAACTAACCCAACAATGATGGTCAATCAACCTAATCTGCAGGCAATGAAACAAGTGAAGCCTCAGATGATTGATCATCCATCAAAAGCAAGTTTTCAACCGGCTCATTCTTCTCATCAACAGATGTCAAAGTTTCAGCCGCAACAATTTCAGCAGAATCATAATCAGCTCCAACAACAACAATTTGTTCAGCATCAAAATATGCAAAAACAGCAAAATCAGCATCACCAACAGCTTCTGTTGAAAAATGATGCTCTAAGGCAGGCTCAACTATCTCATCTAGGAGAAAATCTGGTAGAGCATGGAACTGAGACCCATATTGAAGTTCTACAATCACAAGATCCCGATCAATTTCAACTTTCTGATCTACAAAGTCATTTCCAGCAGAATTCTGGGGCTCAGAATTATCAGTTGTCGTTACCGCCCCAGAACTCTCAGCATATACAACAAACAATGCACGATCAAGTTGCTGAAGCTCAAAGTAATTTTAGTTGTTTCTCTGCTAGTCCTCAATCAGAAGCACCATTACAGGGTCAATGGAATATTCAGTCGCAAGAAAAGTTGCAGAAATTAGACCAGCCATCGCATGAGCAACATATCCAAGAGGAATTTCGCCAAAGAATAACGGAACAAGATGAAGCTCAACGACCCCATCTTTCTTTGGAAGGATCTCTTACTGGTCAAATCGCTGCTTCAAGAAGCATTATGGTACCCACAACGTCCAGTGTTGCTGCTGGTGCCAATGACAATGCAGACAAGGAGAAAATTCATCTACTTCAAACAAAGTGGTTGTTGGTTTTGGCCCATGCTCGTAAATGTACAGCTCCTGAAGGAAAGTGTCCTCTACGTAATTGCCTAAATGTGCGAGAATTGTTAAAGCATATCAAAGACTGCAGTTTACACCAACAATGTCCATTTAAATATTGTTCTGTTTCTAGGGGATTGATTACTCATATGCAAAGGTGTCGAGACGCAGCATGTCTAGTTTGTGTTCCTGCCCGTAACGCTGCAGACAAAAGTAAGTTACGTGGTCGCGCTCTATCTGTCAATACTGCTTTACCAAATTCAGTGAGTGGATCTTGGAAACCCGTTCATGCTGGAGATAGTGCTAGGTTGATGACAGCAAAGACTAATTCATCAACTATTGAAGCTACAGACGAGTTGCAATCTAAATTGAAACGCATTAAGGTGGAGCACCCATCTTCTTCTCATGTTCCTGAAGTTGAATGTTCTCCTGTATTAGTCCCTGCAATGAGCCAGCCTCATGTTTCCTATGTCGAGCATAGTCAAGCAAGTCAACATGTTGACGTTCCAATGACTTCAATATCGAAGGTTAATGATGTGAAAACAGAGAAAGTTTTTGGCCGAGGGAACCCTAGTTTGAAGGAGGTCCGGAAAGATGAATATGACGATGTCTATATAATGAGGACTGATACTGGATCTGTTACCCTGAATGAGACTGCTAAGCTTGCAAAACAAGAGAGCATGAAAGTCGAGAAAGAGATTGAAAGAGAAAGTACTGCTGTTCCTACTGAAAATGCACCTGGGAAATGTGCAAAGTCAAAAGTGAAGGGTGTTTCTTTGACTGAACTGTTCACTCCAGAGCAAATAAGAGAGCACATCAAGGGTCTCAGGCAGTGGGTCGGTCAGGTGAGCATACTAATTTGTATTTCATATAAAGTTCAATGCATTTGATATTTCATCTTCATTTTTTTTTATTTTGTTAGACAAACATGTATTCATTAGATGGACCAAAGGTATACCCAACTAAAATGCAGACCTCTCAAATTGAGAGATCGTGAGACAGCACCTATACATTCATTCTAGATAGAAAGGAAACGAGAAAAAGACCCACTATCCTATTTCCATCGCAATCTATGATATTTGATTTCTTGTTTGCCTATTCAAATGAGGTCAAGCATTCTGGTCTTCCAGTAGATTCCTTTATAATGCCTAATGTAGAAACAAGCCTCTTCTAGTAAGGAATTCAGTTCCAAATCTGAATTCTCTGCACACAGTAGAGAAAGTTACAGAGTTGAATGAGTTCTTGATTCATCCCCATCTGTTCTTTAAAGGCCATGGAGCGGAACCTGATTTAAACAGTTATATAGCAGAATCGGAAACAACACACAATCAAATAGTCTTTTTAATAGCCGAATTGCCACCCTCCAAGCATCTTTGATAGCTCCACTTCTCTTATGTGCAAGTTTTTTACAGTGTGTTGTGGTCCTAGATTCAGATGCTAATGGGCTTCTGTGAATTTATTTCATAACAAGGAAACCAGTCGATTTATTTAATTTTTCTACTCAATTGCAGAGCAAAGTGAAGGCTGAAAAAAACCAAGCAATGGAACACTCAATGACTGAGAACTCTTGTCAATTGTGTGCAGTGGAGAAACTTACATTTGAACCTCCTCCTATATATTGCACACCTTGTGGTGCTCGAATAAAGCGAAATGCAACTTTTTATACCATGGGAAGCGGTGACACCAGGCATTTCTTTTGCATTCCTTGCTATAATGAGGCTCGTGGTGACACTATCGAGGTCGATGGAAATCCAATTCCGAAGAATAGGCTTGAAAAGAAGAGAAATGACGAAGAAACTGAAGAATGGGTAAGTACTTGTAGCTCTTTCCCTTTCTGTTGCCTGTTCATTGTAAGACTAGTTATGATATTTTGTCCATGTGCAGTGGGTCCAATGTGATAAATGTGAAGCTTGGCAACATCAAATATGCGCTCTCTTTAATGGACGTAGGAATGATGGTGGGCAGGCTGAATATACTTGCCCGAACTGCTACATAGGAGAGGTCGAAAGAGGAGAGAGAAAGCCATTGCCTCAAAGTGCCGTTCTTGGTGCAAAAGATTTGCCGAAAACAACACTAAGCGACCACATAGAGTCGCGGCTTTTCAAGCGTTTAAGGCAGGAGAAACTAGAAAGAGCTCGGTACCATGGAAAGAGTATAGATGAGGTGATTTATTTTAGTTCAGTGCTGATATAATAAAGAAGCTAGCCTAACCAATGGGTTGAAAATCATGTTGTTTTTATTTGGGATATGGTCCAGCTGTTTCTGAAAGTGGTTGCACATTTGATATTTTCTCATATATCATATTCTGCATTATGCATGTTATTGATTTTACAAGTTCATATGTATCATAATTTTTTTTTTGTAAACATTTCATCCAGGAAAGGCTTCATTTACTCTCTTTAGTGATGATTTGAGAGAAGATCATTAAAGTAATAATAGTACATGTTTCTGAAGTTTAACTGATTGCTTCAGGATATCAATTTTGGATAAGTGATTTATACACAACATCATTTCTGCTATTATCAGTGACATGTGAGCTAATTATAGTTGGTATTGCAGATCCCAGGAGCAGAATCACTTGTAGTCAGAGTTGTGTCTTCTGTTGATAAAAAGTTGGAAGTGAAGCAGCGTTTTTTGGATATATTTAAAGAAGACAATTATCCTTCAGAATTTCCTTACAAATCCAAGGTGTTTACGACTTTCCCTCGTACTTAACTATGATTTGTTGGAGTATTTTGTATAGTAGACTATGAAATATGAAAATATATTTGTCTTCCCCTGATATTGGCAACAGGCTTGATATTACAGAAGTCATAAAACTTATACCTTATATATACAATTCATAGATATAATTATTATTTATTAGTGGTCTTGAGGGCTTCTAGAGGACCTGAATTTGATGTATGAGACGATGTTTCTTTCAGGTAGTTCTGCTGTTTCAAAAGATTGAGGGCGTAGAAGTGTGCCTTTTTGGCATGTATGTTCAGGAATTTGGCTCAGAATGTCAGTACCCAAACCAGCGGCGTGTATATCTTTCTTATCTGGATTCTGTCAAATACTTCAGACCTGAAATAAGAACTGTTAGTGGGGAGGCTCTTCGTACTTTCGTTTATCATGAAATTCTGGTAATCATTTTGAATTTTTGCTTTTAACATTTTCTCATATTTTATTTTGCTGTTCGCCTTTTTATTTGTTCTTACTGTAAGTAAAGAGTAGGAAAAGGGACAATGGGATGTCACATAGGATAACACAGGATTGAGGGTCCACATTATCTAAGGCTGGTTCATGCTGCATTAAGGCTTATGGGTGGAATATTCTCTTGACACTGGTATAGGATTAAAGGCTATAGTGATATGTGATTTTTGGTGAGAATGATCTCTATAGTGACTAATATTCTCACAAAATATCAGCCTTGAATAGCCATTACTTGGACACATGTGGTGTACATATAGAGCGAGGTTCTTATGTAAGTCCACTTCCATTTGACATGGGACCCACATGGAGATGAGATAGAATGCCAAGTTTTGGTGAGGGTGTTCTACTTGCCATGTGGATCATCTTCACCAGTCAGTCAATTCTAAAATCACAGTCAATGTTAAAAATTGCTTGCCTCAATGCTGTTTCAAGGGTCGCCTCGCATTGCTTAAAGAACGGTAGAAAAATCAAATCAACAAATCTATAATATTTAAAAATTGTTAATTAGTGTCTCTGAAACATACATACAACACACACAATTTGTCATGTCTCATGCTACTGTAGCCTCCACTTTGTTTATTCATCTCTTCACACTTGTATTTCAATACTACTCGTTTTCCGTATATAACCCAAGATTGATTTAAAAGATAATTTGTAGACCCTTTACAGGAAAAATGACAAAATATTCTATGCCACTAAGCCTCCCATGCTTAGTTTAGAGAATTTTTAATATCATACGGTACAAATATATAGAGAGGCCAAGTATTAAATGTGATTTTATTTTTGAGGCGCAGACGTGCCTGTAGTTATGCCTCCAAACGTGTTCAACATTGATCACAATTAATTGTTAAGTATAGATTGACCTAGTTGCAACTGTTACATTGTGGGTTTAGAAGCGAATGCATTGAAAATTGGTGAGGCTGTTTTGCGAGATAACTTCACTTTTAAAAAAACAACAACTGATGTTTATATATGTTTGTATATAAACCTTTGAGTTTAAAAATGATGTTGTCTTTCCTTTTTTTTTTCTTCCCAGATAGGATACCTTGAGTATTGCAAGCTACGAGGTTTCACAAGCTGCTATATATGGGCGTGCCCTCCCCTGAAGGGTGAAGATTATATTTTGTATTGCCATCCAGAGATTCAGAAGACGCCGAAGTCTGATAAACTCAGGGAGTGGTGAGTCTGTTAGGTTACTAATTGGCTTGTTTCATTAGGACTGCTGAATTATAGTCCTCTATCCTCACTAATGCCTCTTTGGAATCACTGGATTGTCTCCTGATCAGGTATTTGGCTATGCTTAGAAAAGCTTCAAAGGAGAACATTGTGGCTGAGCTCACTAATTTGTATGACCATTTCTTTATCTCTACTGGAGAATGTAAGGCCAAGGTTACAGCTTCACGATTGCCATACTTTGACGGTGATTATTGGCCTGGTGCTGCCGAAGATATGATCAATCAACTCCTACAAGAGGAGGACGGGAGAAAACTACAAAAGAAAGGGAAAACGAAAAAAATTATCACTAAAAGGGCTTTAAAAGCTGCTGGTCATGCTGATCTTTCTGCAAATGCTTCAAAAGATGTTCTTTTAATGCAAAAGGTAATTTATACCCCAAGTGTTGCTACAGGTTGGTCAATTGTAACTTTTGATGATTTGTTAGACATTAGGGTGCGGTTAAATTCTGTGGTTTCCACTCTTAACAGACTCTGCCACAACCGTAAAGCTCCTACTTTCTTGTCGTTGTTCGTACTATTGATCTTTTTTATCATCGGTGGAACTCTTTTGAGTTTTAGCATGATATGACCTCAGCTGTACAAAACGATTATAACTATTTTCTTCTTCTTCTTGAGAATTGTTTTAGTTTTAAGTCTGTTATCGTTTCTTTACAGCTTGGTGAGACCATATGCCCGATGAAAGAAGATTTTATAATGGTACACCTGCAACATTCATGCAACCATTGTTGTAATCTAATGGTATCTGGAAACCGGTGGGTTTGCAACAATTGCAAAAGATTTCAGCTTTGTGACAAGTAAGCAATTCTCTATGCCTGAAGAAGTATCCAGCGATACTTCTGAACTCCGCTTTCTGAATTTAAAAAAATATAGTTCTTATATGCTTTAGTATGAAATAAATATAGAAAGCCATCTGCATACCTTCCCCACCCATATCCTACCTATAATTCTAGCTGTTAACAACAATAAAGATTTATAGTTCCTATCCTACCTATACTGTAGATAAACCCTTAAATAAAATATTAAAGCAAGGCATCTGGTTTACGAATTTTACCAAACATAAGAAACAGAACCTCTCTGAGAGACGAAAAACTGAAGTTAGAAGAATCCTAGAGAGGGAGAAAAACTAGAAGAAAAGGAGAACTGCCGCCTCTCCTTTGTCTCACTCGCTATTTCTTTCTATCTTTATTGGTCTAATAAATCTGAACACTAGCACTGGTATATTACGGAGTATTTTCCTCTTTTAAACTCCAGACTGTATAGCTGAGAAGTTGTGTGAATTAAGATTTCGGCTAAAACCTGCATTAACTCACCTAGTAACTTAATTAGATATGACCTGAATGATTTATATAAATTGCCCTGGCCAGTACCCAAGTAATTAGCAGATTGACAGAGTCCATAACTCTGAATAGTACCGCTGAAATATAACATGGGTGCAAATGAATCCCTTGAACAACTAGGGTTGTTTAATACATGTCACCCACAAGATCATCTAGTTATTCATCAGTGTTAACCTTATAGTCACATCTGTCTCCGTGTCTCAAAATAGAAACAATGAATTTTAAAGCTGAAATTTCACTGTTAGAATAAAACGAGAGAATCTTTTTCCCTCTTTTTTGAATGTCAATCGTCTTGAACTAAATTATACGTTCATATACATATATATATGTATCTGTTGAGTTACAAATGTACGATTGAAGCTTCATGGAAAAGTATAGTAACTGTCAATCTGTCATGCTTGCTGATATTTGATGATAAATTCTGCACCTCTTCTCAAAATGCCTTTATACTTCGTTGCAGGTGCTATGATGCGGAGCAAAAACTTGATGACAGAGAAAAACATCCTATCAATAGCAGGGATAAACATACTTTTCATCGGGTGAGTATTCAAATGCAAATTTCTTTGTTGAATCCTGCCAAACAATGCATGACTTCATATTTCCTCGGGTTTAGATCCATTTTAGACAATCACATGTGTTCATTTCTAGATAAACACAAACAGATCCTTAATGCAAGAAATTTCTGATCAGGTTGAAGTTAAGGATGTGACACAAGATACCAAGGACAAGGATGAGATTTTAGAAAGTGAGTTCTTTGACACAAGACAAGCATTTTTAAGTCTTTGTCAAGGAAATCACTATCAGTATGATACTCTGCGAAGGGCAAAACACTCGTCAATGATGGTTCTATATCATCTTCATAACCCAACTGCACCTGCTTTTGTTACTACGTGCAACATGTGCCAGCAGGACATTGAAGCAGGTCAAGGTTGGAGGTGTGAGATCTGCCCTGACTATGATGTATGCAATCCTTGTTTCCAAAAGGATGGTGGTGTTGATCATCCGCACAAGTTAACGAATCATCCATCCTCTACTGAGCAGAATGCACAGAACACTGAAGCTCGACAAAAGCGAGTCGTGCAGGTACATAGATTTCCTTGCCTCTTCTGTTTATAGGTCTTACATGTGTGACGTTTTCTTTGATATCCTGTTGCTAGCTTTTTTGTGTTGTAAACTGGTTCCACATTTCATGTTTTTGGGTAAATTGATAACCAAGTTTGCTGAAGACTGCTTGTAATTAGATGCTTGCTAAATAAAATCTGCTAGATAGGACCATCTTCATGCAAGGGTTATCTTGTGATGTTTAGACTTTTTCATCCAAATTTAGTATCTGGTGACAGTCTGGAGGGTCTATAACTTCTCACATGATATTGTGTTCTGTACTGCAGCTTAGGAAAATGCTCGATCTTCTGGTGCACGCGTCTCAATGTAGATATCCACAATGCCAGTACCCCAACTGCCGTAAGGTTAAGGGGCTGTTTCGCCATGGCATACAGTGCAAAAAGCGTGCTTCTGGAGGCTGTGTTTTATGTAAGAAGATGTGGTATCTCCTTCAACTTCATGCTAGAGCATGCAAAGAATCAGAGTGCCATGTGCCGCGTTGCAAGTGTGTACACCTTTCAAGATATTATTTGTTACTTGATGTCTGTAAGCCTAAAAAAAGACCATTATCTGGATTTCTCCTCTCATAGTTTTACTGTTTTTTTTTTTGTTTTGTTCAGAGACTTGAAAGAGCATTTGAGAAGGTTGCAACAGCAATCTGATTCTCGTCGTAGGGCAGCTGTGATGGAGATGATGAGACAACGAGCTGCAGAGGTTGCTGGGAACAATGGATGAACACCAATTTGTACATAATGGGTGGACATCTGAATAGAGATACAGTGAAACTGGGGAAAAGATCTTAGCTACTCCTACAAATGGGATCTATTACCAAGCAATCATCAAAAAATGTGAAGAGCAAGGAGTTGGGCAGTAGTAAACCATTCCAGTTGAAGGGGATTTTTCATTGTGGAAAGGCAAGGTTTTTTATCATTCTTCACTCAGATTCTTTTTGAGAAGAACAAAATGTGTTGTTAATGGAGTATCAGCTTGGATGGGGTGATTATTCTTGCCGTGGCTGCTTAAAGTAAAATGTCCTTCCAACTTGTTGGTTGTACTCTGTTGAGGTGATTCTTTGATTTGTCCTTTTTTTGTATTCCAGTGCCATCATCCTTGTGTGGTGGGTGTACTATACTAATTTGTCGAAGCCTTCCGGAGAGAAGAAATAGGGTAAAGAAGAAAAAAAAGTAAAAAAGAACAATTGGGTGTCTGTCTATTTTGATTCTCTCTTTGGCTGGAAAAGGGAGGGGGTTGGGGCAAAGCATCTCCTCATTTGTTTCTAGCTGTCCCTTTCGGTTTTGTAGAATACTGTTCCAATTTGATGTTGTGGAAAAAGAAATAAGTAGTAATTCCTAAACATTTCTTCTTGTTGTTTTCTGCTATAGGCATCAGGTTTTGCCTGTTTCCATTGTACCATATATTCATATAGGAAGGTTTACTTTTGTCATGAAATGTTAATTCAGTTCAGTCATATTTTTCAATAGAAATTTTCATCCATTTTTGTTTTGTTATATAGTTTCTGTAGTGTTGGCACACCAATTTGCAAATTGGAGTATATTTGGATGTCGTTCATTAGAGATGAAACAATTTTTAACTTGGATTAAGAGATTACTGAGGGGCCAAAACATGGAATGGCATTACTTATTTGGGTACATTTGGATAGTGTGGATACTGTTAAATATGATTACTCAAAACTTCTGAATCACCCTAAGCTTAGCACTCCTACATCTGCGATTCAATCGCTCTTCCTCTTCGCAAGGTGTTATCGGTCTCTTTGTCAGGTTGATTCCTTTCCTTCCAATGATCTTCTGTTTGATCCATGTTTCTTTACCTTCGTCGTCTTCCTCTCTTTTTGCGATAGCTTTCTCTTCCTTGATTACTCCATTACCATCTCCAACTTGAATGATGTCTAGAAAAGTCTTCTTCACAATCCTGTCTTCTAAACTGTGAAATGAGATAACAGCAAGTCTACCGCCAGGGGAGAGACAATCAAAAGACACATAAAGTGTATCCTCGAGTATCTTCAGTTCATCATTAACTGCTATTCTCAGCGCCTGAAATACTCGTGTTGCCGTCTTCATCCAACCCTGTCTCCCTGTATTCTCATTCACAACGTACATGAGATAGATGCTTTACTTCAAAATAGCTGTGCAATATCATTTTTTAAGTCTGGAGGGATAAAGTTACTTTCCGTCATGCTCTGTTTTAACTTCCTTAATTGAAAGAGATGTGATAGTAAATAAGGAAATAACCTACCTGCTGACTGCGGAGTTGAACCACGAATAAGATTTCCCAATTCACTGGTGGAGTGCAGACCACCGTATGAACGAGCCTTCACAATTTTATTCTGCAGAGAGAACCAGTTGCTTTCCTCCCCATAATCCCGCAAAATTCGTCCAACTTCAGCCTCAGGCCAAGAATTCAATATATCTTCTGCTCTCAAAGTTGCCTGTGAAAAACCTGTTCCAATCAGTTAAAACGGTCGAATAATTCTGGGAAGAAAAGTTAAATCGTCTTACATGAAAAAAATATATATACTTTACAAAACCTGCTCTCAAAGTTGCCTGTGAAAAACCTGTTAACGGTCGAATAATTCTGAGAAGAAAAGTTAAATCGTCTTACATGAAAAAATATATACTTTACATCCATTAATCAGAAAGAGTTTGTTTTCCAATTCTAGCAACTCATGAGAATGTTTAGGTCAGGTAATCGAGTTAAAGTAGAGCCAATGAATTAGATTAAGGTGGATAGTTCTGGGCAAGTAGATTCAAATCCCAGTATCAAATTGCAGGTCCGCAACAGCAGGATGATGGTTGCAGGACGTGTAGATGTTGCGATGCAAGATGGGTACACATAAGTAACTCTATCATCTGATTTTAATAAACTGAAACAAGTTCATAACCACGCCAAAAGGAAAAAAATAGATGAAAAATGAAATCTTGACCACTGGAAACCCTTCGATATAGATGCACACATCATATTTGATAGCTACCATATCTGAAAACCAAACTGAAAGATGATGGTGATCTCTAGAGAGACAAGCAGGGAATTACCATATCTACAAACCAAACTGGTACGTGATACATACTAATCATACCTATTTATGACTTGCTTACCAATATTACCAAGGCTCCAAGCCACATAAGTCTTTATTAGAGATTTGCTTTACCATATCACAACATAAATTTCCAGAGCTACTTCACAAGTCATTTCGCATTCAGGACTAGTTACAAATTCAGATCATGTTTCTCTAATTTTATGCAGGGTGTTAAGCTGGGCTGAAACCTGCTCAGCTGCCCCAACCAAACTAATAAAATTTGAGGACAGAAATAAGTTACACTGAAAACTGGAGTATAAACACAACGTGTTTGCAATCTTGTGCTTCCTTATTTCATCTTAACTTTTGTTTTACTTGAAGACTTACAAATTTCAATTCTCAGTGCAGGATATGAAAAATTCAATTAAAAAGAACTTTAGAGTTGAACTACGAACCTGAGGATCCATCCGCATATCAAGAGGTCCATCACAAAGCACACTGAACCCTCTCTCAGCATCGTTTACCTGTACAAAATGATCTAAGAATAAAAAAATGTGCTATAGGTTCTAGTTTTAGAGGCAACACCAAACAAGGCATACTCGAAGAAAGTTCTTTTTCTCCTTTTTTTTCCCCACTAAATTTGGATTCAACAAGATTTGCATTTAGCACCAACACATGCTAAGTTGAATGAGCGAACCACTATTAAATTTACAAGATTTAGTAAGTGCAAAGAAACGGCAAATAGTAATCGCCATTCATCAATCTTTTGCCGGTTACGGTTAGCTCATGGTAAATAAATTGAACAAATATTGATGAATGAAGACCATACATGAGATAATACTTCATAAAGGCACATATGGCATTTTAGAGGCAAACCTGCATAGATGACATTCCCAAGTCCATTAAGATTCCATCAACACCGTGGATCAAGATTTTCTCATCAACCTCGGAGAGAACAGATTTGATATCCTTGAAATTCTTTAGACGTGTGATCACCTTCAAGGCTGAAGCTTGCTCATTCAGATTTAAAACATCATTTATATGCAATTTAGCCTTTTCATGTGCTTTAGGATCAACATCCAATCCAACAAATAGCTCCAACTCTGGATGGGCACTGATTATCTGTTTTTCATATTGAAAAAAACAGAAAAGGCAACAAGTGCAGTTTAATGCCAAAAGAAAACGGGTTCAAAAAATAAAAGAAAAAAGAGGAACATCTAGGGCCAAAACATTGAGAGAAGCCACTAATACTAGTTTTATTTCAACACATGCTTTGACAGGTGAGCGTAAGACTAAGGGCATTATTTGCTAAAACAAAAATTTTAATACTGCAAGTCCCCAAGTTACGGGATGGAAACAAAGATATAGATTTTACTAAACTCACTATCACCTACCACATTCAGACTTCAGATAACAAATGTAAATGAGAAAGACTGGTAGTCATTGATTCTTACAAACAAACTTAACAATCAACATAGACTCAAAACTCCATAACTTCGAACACTTTATCAAACAGGCCAGCCTTAAACTAGTAAGTGACTTTGTTGTATCTTCTTCTCCTTTCTCATATCTACAACTAACACTAAACCCCTTAACTATGGTCTATCAAGTTGCACTTTTTCATCCAAGCCATTGATCGTGTTGTAAATAGAAGTACAACTAGAATTTAACAAATAACTCAACTTATAACGAAAAAAAACCTAGTGTATGTCCAAAATTAGCTAACCACCAAAAAAGTATCTAAGCACATTTTGTGATTCTTGACAGTAAATTAAGAACATATAACAAAATTTATGCTCAACCCGTTTTGTTTCCTGCAATGTGTTGATGTTTCGAGTTCGCAATCGTTAAAACATACAGTTGAATTGCACAAATAAGCATTATTAGGACAAAGCAAATGTAGCTACTTACTGCAGAAGAGTGACCAGCAGCACCAAGAGTACAATCAACAAAAGAACGAAGTGGAGAAGGATGTTTCTGAAAAACCTCTAGAACCTCACCAAGCATAACAGGTATATGACTATTGATTTTACTGTTTTCTCCATGAATAATTAATTGGTGATGAAAATCTTCAGGAATTTCAAATACCCTGTTTGAACGTGTCCTCCTTTTCAGCTTCTCCTCACCACCAGCAGAAGAAGGAGAAGACACCCCAATTTTTTTCTTCTTCTGGCTGTTGCTGCTTTGCTTCTTCTTCTTGCTTTGGTCAATGACAGTGCTTGTGATAAGAGTGGTGTTCCTTACACTGGAGTATGGTCTAAAACTATGAGAATTAAATTTGTAATTTTTATTATTGGAAAAGAAGAATTTCAATGCTGGGATTGCTTTTATTGATGGTGAAGATGAATTCAAGGGTAAAACAGAGGAGAAGAGGAACAGCCTTGTTGCTGTAGCTGAAGCCATTCAGCTCTGCCCTAAAGAGAGATTGAGTGAAGGGGGAGAGAGAGAGTGGGGATGAAAAGGAAAGGAAAAAAACAAAAAAGGAGCCTTCTTTGTGTCCACACTACCTATATAATGTGGGACTGAAAGACCCACCCAATAAAAGACCTCCCTTTTTTTATGTACTCCTTCAATTCAATTTTTCATCAGTATGAAACTATCTTCATTAAGAACTAGGGTTTCAATTCTTTGTTCCCATTTGAGATATCATTCCAGCTTAGCTGCAGACCCTTTGAAACCCATTAACAACACTGAGCTTGAGACTCTAGTACTCCAACAATACAAACAAGGTAAATTCTATAACCTTATTGAAAATGTCATTTCTAAACCTACTGTTCTTCTTGCTTCTTGTAGAAATCTATCAAACAATGTATCAATTAATGAAGATTCTGTTTCTAAGAGAATCTCCATTGAAGAAATTTCCGATGAGCTTAAACAGAACAGATTCAATGTTGAAGAATGTTGTGTTAAAATGGTGGCTAGCAGAATAAAAGGAGAGTCTTTAATTTTACCTAATTTGAAATTAAAAGTTTTGATTGAAGCTATTAGGATGATATTAGAGATTGTTTATGATAAACGTTTTGCAACTTTTGCTTATGGTGAGCGTGTTGGAATGGGTAGACATACTGCTATTAGATACTTGAAAACAACTGTACAAGATCCTAGTTGGTGGTTTAAGGTTTGGTTTAAGCATAGTGTGTTTGATGATAAACATGTTTGTAGATTATGTTTGGTTGTTGAAGAGAAGATAGACGATAAGTTTTTGATTGAGTTGATAAAAAAGTTCTTTGAATTCGAAGCATTGAGGATTGAGTTAGGTGGTTGTTGTATGGGTAGAGGTTTTCCTCAAGAGAGTAGCTTGAATTCGATGCTTGTGAATGTCTACTTTGATGGTTTTGATAAAGAAATGCAAGATTTTCGTCTGAAGATCGATAGGAAGGAGAAGAAATTAAGTGTTGATTCGGTTGGGGGTAGAGTTTTTCATAAGCCTGAAAGAGTGTATGCAGTTAGATATTTAGATGAAATACTAGTGATAACGTCTTCGTGTTCCAAAATGCACACGTTGGGGTTGAAAAATGAAGTAGTGAAGTTCTTAGAAGGGGTTTTGGGGTTGGAGGTAGATAAATTGAAGACGGCTATCCACAGTAGTGTTCTGAAAAGATTGATTTTTTGGGGATGGAACTTCAGGCAGTCACACCTTCTGTTTTGCATCCCCGTCCATCAGAAAAAGAAATTAGAGCAAGAAAGAAGTACAATAGACAAAAAGAGATGAAACTGTTGGAATTGAAAAATGCTAGAGCGACTAGGAGGAGGAAACGGGGGTTGAAGATGGTTGAACATGTTTTTAAGAAATTGAAGCGAGGTAATGTATTCAAATTTGATTATCAGATAGAGAGAGAGGTGAGAGAGATATTTAGAAGTTGGGGGGATGAAACAGTGCAGGATTTCTTTGAGTCTTTGGAAGATCGAGCTGATCGGTATCGGAAGTTCACAGGTGGCGATTTTTTCTCTCTGAGAACCATCAGAAGTCAATTGCCATGTGAACTTGTGATAGCTTACGACCAGTTCCAGGAACAAGTGGATAAACACTTAACACCTTTGATGGCAAGGATTGCCTTGGAGGAAGTTGGAAAGCGAGTAGAAGAAGAAGAGAAAGAGAATTATGCAGAGAGCATTGTCGATGATTTAACAAAGTTGTGCGTGAAAGTAGTTGCGCCTCCAGAGCTTGTAAGGAAAGCAGTTAAGCTGGCTGGATTTACAAACTCTTCACTTCACGTTACACACCCTGCTGCAAACTGTAGACAGCAACCAGGTCCAGCTGAATGCACTCCTGTCAACCATCCAGCGTCACCAGATGTCTCTGCTACTGGCGTCCAGCATCACCAGCATAGTAGACAGCGATCAGGTTCAGCAGAAAAAACTCCTGCCAACCATCCAGCGTCACCAGACTTCTCTGCTGCTGGTGTCCAGCGTCACCAGATCAATAGACAGCAACCAGGTTCAGCAGGTAACAACTCTGCCAACCATCCAGCGCCATCAGAACTGTCTGCAGCAGGCGTCTCCTCTTCCACAGCAACGACGCCTGTAGCCCAGCCATCTCCGCAGTCAACTTCAGCTGAAGTCAGCAGCACACATGAGTCTGAACTCTTCTCGGAACCAGCAGATGCATCTCCGTATACAACAACGTCTTCTGTAGCTCCGGAACTTCCTCAACAAACCCAAGTGCAACGTGCTCATAACATGACCACACGTTCCATGAACCAAATATTCAAACCGAAACAGGTACACACAACTTCGAAACATCCTCTTCCGCACATTATTGAACCCACCAGTGTTAGCCAAGCATTGGCTCATCCTCAATGGCGTGAGGCCATGTCTATGGAGGTGACTGCCTTAATGAATCATGGTACACGGGATCTCGTATTACCACCAGGTGAGTGTCAACCGGTTGGGTGCAGGTGGATCTTCAGGGTCAAGAGAAAGGCTGATGGCTCAATTGACAAGTTCAAAGCTAGACTTGTGGCAAAGGGTTACAACCAACGACCGGGCATTGACTACACAGAGACCTTCAGTCCTGTAGTCAAACCAGCAATAATAAGAACTGTGCTCTCCGTTGCGGTTATGAATAGATGGGTATTACGACAAATGGATGTCAACAATGCGTTTCTGAATTGGGCCTTAACAGAAACTGTTATGACATAACCTCCAGGTTTCAAGGATGCGTCCAAGCCACATCATGTGTGCAAGCTTCACAAGGCCATCTATGGGTTAAAACAGGCACCACGAGCCTGACATAATGCACTCAAAACAACCATTCTTCAATTGGGTTTTCGCAACTCAAAGGCAGACTACTCCTTGTTCATATACAGTCAAGATACTATAGTATGCTATCTGCTGGTTTATGTGGATGACCTTATCATTACAGGGAACAACTCGGAGTTTGTGATCTCTACTATTACGAAGTTAGGAGATATGTTCTCTCTCAAAGACATGGTTCTCTTCACTACTTCTTAGGAATTGAGGTAATTTCCACAAAGAAAGGCCTGTTTCTTACTCAACATAAGTACATTCGAGAACTCTTGGACACTACAAGCATGAGTGATGCAAAAGACGTCTCCAATCCTTTCTCTACATCACAACCCCTTCAACTGGTTGATGGTACAGCAACTGTGGACAGTTCCGAATTTCGAAGACTAATAGGCAGCCTTCAATATTTGTCTCTGACACGTCCAGACATCTCCTTTGCAGTCAACAAATTATCTCAATTCATGCACAAGCCAACTACAATTCACAAGACAGCTGCCAAACGGTTACTCAGGTACCTAAAGCAAACTATCCTTTATGGCATTCAGATTCTTAAGAATGGACCTTCCACTCTTCGAACATACTCAGATGTTGATTGGGCTGGGAACATAGATGATCGCACCTCAACATCTGTCTACATCAGCTTCTTGGGTTCAAATCCCATATCCTAGTGTTGTAAAAAGCAACATGCAGTTGCAAGGTCCTTTACGGAAGCAGAATACAGAGCTCTAGCAAATGCAGCCTCTGAATCAATGTGGTTGTTAACACTACTTCAGGAACTGGGCTTTCCTCTCAAAGATCCCCATCAACTACTATGTGACAATATTGGCGCCACGCACCCGAGTCTTAATCCAGTTAATCACTCACGTATGAAGCATATTCAGATAGATCTCCACTTCGTACGTGACTTAGTCCAGAAGAAGAGTCTCCAAATCAGGCATGTTCATACCCAGGATCAACTTGCGGATCTTCTAACCAAACCACTATCGAAACAACGTACAGTTGTGCTGCGTAGCAAGATTGGCCTTTCCGATGGAATCCCAATCTTGCGGGGGCGTATAAAAGAAGGAATATTAAACAAAACATGACAACTGTATATAGCATATCTAGTCTATATTGAAAAAAATAATATCATGCCATATTCTTGACAGAGTATACAAGGATAATCTTTCAGTAACTATGTATATCTTATTTCCTAACTTATATTGTAATATCTTGTATATATACTCATATACACGTATCAATAAAGGTGTGGAAAAACTTTTGAGTTAAAGCTATACAGTGTTTTAGCTTCTATAAACAGTACATCACAGTTGCTACATGCCCCCCCAAATTTGTCTTTAATATTTCCTCTAATGGTATGACATTCATCTGAACCCTTCATTTGGAAAGATAAATCCCTAGGGGCTCGCGGTATATTCAAAATTGAATATCATGAACCAGTATCTTGCGGCACATTATGGGTGGAGAAAAATTGAGGGGTATGTAGCATTTTCCATGGTACCTAGTGTAGATGGACAGATAGATCATAGATACTTTCCAAATGGATAACATGATACAAACAAAGAAAAAAAAGAGATGAAGAATTTGAAACCTACCACGTGTCATACAACTAGTGGTTATGTGGGCCCAAGTAAGATTTCCAATCCCCTGTTATTTATTATCAACAACATGCTGAGAAATCCTCAAGTTTACACTACTGCTCTACTGAAACCCCAAGAACAGATAAGTGAAAAAAAAATGGCATCTTCATCAGGTCTATTTTCTTCTATCAGAGGCCCTGAAATCTCCAAATCTAAAACCTTAATTTTCAACTCAAAACCTTATCATCATCATCATCATCCATTCATCAATGTTTCATTTCCTCTTCATTCTCAATCCTATCAGAAGAAGCATAACAAGTTGAGAGTTTCTGCTGCATCATCTATCTCCATGACTGAGGATATCCGAACTGGTCCAGATGATCTTGTTGCATCTATTCTCTCCAAGGTTCTTATTTTTAGCTATTAACTTAGTATAATTCTGGTCTCAGTTTTAAATCCTTATAAAGTAGTATATTTTAGGTGAATGAACTAATTAGGGAAGGGTTGGATAAATTTGGATCCTTTTTCTTCAAACAAAATGGTTCATTCCCTACTTGGGGGGGTTTCTTATTGATACTACATTCTAGGCTCAATTTGCATTTTATCATACTATTACTGAATCTTTGTGAAATGTCGAAAAACTATCGAAGTTATTGTGTGGTTGTAGTACCAGTTTGATGATTGAAAAACTAAGTAAAATTTGCTTAATTAGGTGACTGGAACTGATCGAGGAGTTTCGCTAACTAAAGAAGGGCATAAAGAGGTAGCTGAAGTGGCTCAGAAATTACAAAAGTACTGTGTCGATGAGCCTGTCAAATGCCCACTTATATTTGGAGGTAAATTTTTACTCCTATTTAACATTCTCACTTACAAGGATCAAATCTAAAGTAAAGGGACCATTTTGCTTTCATCGTCTAACTTAGTTTCTATGCAAATGCTGAGCACAACACCGACTTTAGATTGCTTTATTAATCGTATATGTACCATTTTTCTATATGTATTTGATGTTTTGTTGGATTACTGGTTGGATTGTTAACATATGGCATATACCAATTTGGGTTTTCAGAGTGGGATGTGCTATATTGTTCTGTGCCGACGTCTCCTGGAGGTGGCTACCGCAGTGCATTTGGGCGTCTTATTTTTAAAACAAAGCAAATGATTCAAGTAGTTGAAGCTCCTGCCTGCGTTAAAAATAAAGTCTCGTTTTCTTTATTTGGTTTCATAGATGGAGAGGTTTCCTTGAAAGGTAAGCAGAAGCTCTCCTTTACAAATACAATTTGTTTATCTTTCGCTCGTGAAATTGGTCTTTAAAATTCTCTTTTTTACATATTGCGTGATATAGGTGCACTGAATGTATTGGATGAAAAATGGATTCAAGTTATTTTTGAGCCTCCAGAACTGAAGGTTGGGGGTTTCAATTTCACCTACGGCGGGGAGAGTGAGGTTAAACTGGAGATTAGTTACGTAGATGAAAAAATCAGGTTAGGAAAGGGCTCCAGAGGTTCTTTGTTCGTCTTCTTAAGACGCTAAAACCACATCTTTGATCATTCGATATATCATTCTCATTTTATCCCAACCCCATTATGTATCTTTTTAACTTTTGGTGTAATAGTTGTGATGATTGAATGAACATCCATCTGCTGTAAAATATTTTAGATTCTCCACTTATATATCAAAGACTTTCCTTCTGAGACTGAGTGCATCTATATCAAAAGGCTTCTGAGTGTTGGTTTGGTCTTTGAGTTCAATATCAAATTGAGTCCCACTTCAGGCTCAATCTGAGATTAATGAATCTGGTTTTAAACTTGAGATACAGTGAAGCTGTGCAAAAGATCTTAGCTGCTCCTACAAATGATTATCTGGAGTAGGTGTTTGCAAAGGGCTCAAATGCACTGGTTCTTGTCATGGATGAGTTGCTTCTTTTTCTAAGCATTTGTATATAGCATCGCCTGCTCCTAGTCGTCGAATTAAGTGTTCTTTTTAGGATTGTACTGGTCCCTTCCGACTGTCTTATTTGGTTTGCCAAATACAGAAGGCAAGCAAGCCATGGCAGACATGACCTTTTAGCTGAGTAATTATATTGTCCACAATGTGGTCCTGGTAAAAAAATAGAAAGAAAAAAGTTTCCACTGTAGATACTGTAATATTAATCATATAACCTCTTTTTTGGGACCGATGAATTTTAAACTCAGATCGTTAGTGTTATCATCAAACGATTTTATAATAATATTACACTGATATAGATATCTTTGTTGATACTTTACAAAGAAGCCTGATATAGGGGTTCCCACATCAATAGAGGGGCTCCAATAATAAGACGAAATAGGGACACTATGAAGTAAAACTTAAAAACCCCTTATCCATAATTCTTATCAAATACCCAAACTATCCTTGATTATTAATCTTAATTACATTAATTAGTTAAGATTAGATTAAGCTAATCATGATTAATTAAACATAATCTATTTCTTAATCAAATTTTTTGGATCAATTTTTTTTTTT
>JAJJMC010001300.1:0-12577 GCA_023531435.1 Papaver californicum
AAGCATATAAGAAGACTACCATCATGTTTGTTCGTTTATTTTTTTTTTGACATCTGATTCATCTGGTTTTGATTCGTCTGAATCTGATTGAAATTATCTGATTCATCTGGATCAGACTCTGTATGATTTTTTTAAGTTAGATCTGACTCACCAGATTAAAATATATGATTTAGTGGTTTTGTCCAATGAGTTAGGGGTGTTATTGTACCTGACTCAAATGGATCCAAGTCAAGGGTTAGGTCGGACTCAGACCGCGAACCAGATCTAATTCAAAATATAAAAAAAAAACGATCTGACACGAGTCCGGAGCTAGGTCAGATCTAGATCCCGAGTCAGTAAAAAACATACGCCAATCTAATAGGGTCTGAACAAAATGCGATCTGATGTAACGGGAACTGGTTAAACATATTGCCGTAATATTTTTGAGGTCCGAAGAACTAAATCACAATTCTATATCAAGAAGATACCCTCTCTTTTTTTTTTTAGTTTTCATCGATAAAATAAAAGAGGATACAATAACAAAAACAACGCAGCAAAAAGAAAATAATTCATGACGATAAGAACGAAAAATAATTGAGGTGAGCAAAGAGGCCCGATGAAATCCCTAACCAAAGAACCAAAAATACTGGGTTACTGAATAGAGTTGTTGTCATGAGTGAAATATCTTTTGCCCAAAACCGAGTTACATTAAACAACATTCTAAATTGCAACTTCCAAATGATTTTTAATTATTAGTTTACTCCAACATCACAATTTAATTCACTCGACAACTATATTTTAAAGACCCTTCTCTTTATTTTCCTTCGCACTTTGATTTGTTTTTCTGCCTTTTATTTTACACGTTTGTCGGCAAAAAGCGAATGATGCAAAACGAGTTGGTGATGAAATTGTCATTGTTATCACATACATAAGGTTCACGATTTATCGAATCCATGAATTGTTGGCTCTTTAAGTTAAAATGATCTAAAGTCACAAGTTTAATAACAACATTTTCAATTAGTTTGTAGGTGCTAAACACATAAATGGTTGTAATCAGCCAGTTTCACACAGGTACCTCGTAAAGTCTCAGATTTCTAACATTTTTCATTTAGAGAAAATTGAAAGATCCCACATTTCGACTCGAACTCTTGGCAGATTAGCAACTGCCTGATATCTGGCGCAACTCAATTTAGACACTAATAGTTTGAAAAAGATGTGATAATCATAAAACATAAAAGCTAAATCACACCTAGCTAGCTAGATTTTATATTATTTGTTTTAAGCAAACACACAAGGAAAATTATTAATCAAAGAAACATAAACAAAACCTGAAGGGGGACATAGTATCAAGACCTACGGACAAACAAAAACAGATCCCCGCTTAGATATTACAAGTAGATGGCTACGTGTACACGGATCACAAATTATACGTAGAGATGAGGGTTCTCGGTTAGATAAGCTATAAAAATATATGAATTTCTCCGTATATCCTTCTCTTACTGCCTTCATTAACTCTTCATCAAGTAACAAACCACACGAATAATCAAAATTACACATGTAAGCTATAACGTTAACACTATAGTTTGTTTTTCGGCATTTGGTGCAAGTTTTTCTTAAGGGTTTCAAGGGAGCTTGTTCGGCCTGAAACTTGTTACATGTGAAATTTTATTTGCTTGTTTCCGCTTATCATGTGTGTTTATTTCGTTGGTTACATGTACTTATTTATGTTATGAATTAGCCCTAATGAGGGAGGGAAAACACTTATTTGGTGTCTGTACCTGAGACTGTTCCTGTAATCTATAGGACTTCAATTTTAAGGGCTTGTATCTTTAGTGCAAGGTAAAACACTTTCACCTTGCAGTCAGACAAGTAAATCAGCTACCACCATATTTAGCATAATTTCTGACAGATGAGATATTGAAGGTACTTAATCTCCCAAGTGGATTCTTCTCTTGATGTATTCTTTCTCTTACTGCCTTCACTAACTCTTCACTAGGTGGTGATATGTAATGATCCGATCTTCTATCGATATTGTTTTCACTTAGTCACCGTGATTATCCAGCAATGTGTGATTTTTAACAGGCACCGCTGCGGTTATCCAGCAGCAGGAGGTCATCTATCCCTGAATTACTCCCGCCCGAGCTTTGTAGATTCTTTTCCTGGTGATATATAATGACCCGACCTTCCACCGATATTGTTCTCACTTAGTCAATGTTTGGTTTTCAACGGGCATCGCTGCAGTTATCCAGCAGCAGGAGGTCACTCATCCCTGGATTACTCCCGCCCGAGCACGCTTAACTGTAGAGATTTTTGCCAACTCGAGACCAGTACCTGACACACCCCGTCAAGCGTACTCTCTCACCCTCGGCAGGTTACCCATCGTCGGCTCTGATACCATTTTCTAATGACCCGACCTTCCACCGATATTGTCCCCACTTAGCCACTGCGGTTATCCGGTAGTGTGGGGTTTAGAGATTTTTGCCAACTCTGGAGCCAACTGTGCTGAAAAGGCCTCGGTGTTAGGAAAGAACAAACCATTACCTATATTCCGTACCGCGAACCCTACCTGCCGAATCGGGGTATTGTCCCCACTTAGGCACTGCGGTGTGGGGTTTTTGTAATAATGACCCTCCCTCCACCGATATTATCCCCACTTAGCCACTGCGGTTATATGGTAGTCTGGGGTTTAGATTCCAACTCTGGAGCCAACTGTGCTGAAAAGTCCTCGGTGTTAGGAAAGAACAAACCACTACCTATATTCCGTACCGCGAACCCTACCTGCCGAATCGGGCTATTACAATACCACTGACATTCATGAGACCAGTACCTGGCACACCGCGTACATCGTACTCTCTCACCTTCGACTGGTGACCCGTCGTCGGCTCTGATACCATTTGTAATGACCCGACCTTCCACCGATATTGTCCCCACTTAGCCACTGCGGTTATCCAACAGCTTTCCAAGAGGTCACCCATCTCTGGATTACTCCCGCCCGAGCACGCTTAACTGCAGATCTTTTTGCCAACTCTGGAGCCAACTGTGCTGAAAAGGCCTCGGTGTTAGGAAAGGACAAACCACTACCTATATTCCGTACGGCGAAACCTACTTGTCGAATCGGGGTATTACAGGTTTTCAACGGGAACCGCTGCGGTTATCCAGCAGTAGCTTCCCAGGAGGTCATCCATCACTGAATTACTCCCGCCCGAACACACTTAACTGCAAAGCTTTTTACCAACTCTAGAGCCAACTGTGCTGAAAAGACCTCGGTGTTAGGAAAGGACAAACCATTATTTATATTTCGAATCGGGATATTACATAACATCCATAGGTATATTGTTTTCTCCCTTATTAATTCCCTTAACGATCTAAATTCTAATCCAGACTTTTCACTAGCGTAAACCTAAATAGTTCCATAAATCTCAGAATTTGCAATAGCAATTTCTCAATAATCCATAATTCAGTTTTTCTCATCACCTCATTAAATATCAGTTTACTCCAACACCCCAACAGTAATTTAAGCTCACTACTTGGTTCATTGTAATCCCTATATATCTTCTTGCTCTTTAAATTGTCTTTGCAAAGTGGAAAATATTGGTTTCTGCTCTCATTTCTATCTTTTGTTTGTCTTTATTTCTTCGATATGTCTAGCAATATGAGTACAACATCCAAGAGCGTACCTTTTATACAAGTCATCGAATGCAAAAAAGCGAATGATATGAAACGAGATAATAATGAACTTGAACTTCAACGTAAATATATGTCCAGTGGATTCATAATTCATGACTGGGGGGAGGAACTTTGGCTCAATGACACTAATAATAGAAGAAATTTTTGTACCTCCATCGCAAATTTGAGTGAATTTAAATCTTGCGAAAAAGAATAGTAAAAAGAAAAAGGATCATATAATACATAATTTTGAGCTTAACTTTGCAAAAGCTTAGTTGAACTGCTGGCAAGATACCCGTAAGCAAAGCTTTATTTCCAGCTATTAGAGTGTCATACAACCCTCTGTTCACTATAAATCAACTGTAACGGTTTATAGTTGTTTCTGTTCACTTTTATATTCATTGGGTTGAGGTACCCCCTTAAGTACATTCTCTTTTCAATGAATTTTCTCTTTTCCGATCAAAAAAAAAAAGTGTCATACAACCCAATGGTTATGCCACCAGCATTCCTAGGTTACCACTTGATGCTTTCTTTGTGTCAGCGTTGATCCTCGTGGTGGTGTTATTGTTAGAGAAAAATGAGTTTAAGTATTAAATACTATTGTAGGATCTAACAAGAAATAGGAGAGAATAAACGCGGAATTAATAAAAGACTACATTGATAATAATTTGGTGTGTCTTGTAAAGATGATAACCAGTGCCTTTTATAGGCATCACAAACCTTAAGCCAATTTCCTAAAACTCTACCAATTCTATATAAGGATACTACTTCTAAACTTAAACCTAAACGTAAACTAGTAAACTTATTCAAACTAGGAAACTCATCATATATTGCCAAACTTCTAACAATGTGGGACCAATCTCCACACGCCCCCTCACGTGTAAGGCCAGTCATTCGGCCTAACACGTGGATCAATATACGAGTGACCAGTCATTCGGTCAACACGCCCCCTCACGTGTAAGGCCAGTCATTTGGCCTAACACGTGGACCTATATACGAGTGACCAGTCATTCGGTCAACACGCCTCCTCACGTGTAAGGCCAGTCATTCGGCCAAACACGTGGATTTTCTCATGTAAATGTTAACTTCACGAACTCCTGAAGCTAACTATACCTGCGATGCAACTCCTTCTGCACCACCTACTTCATTTGTAGGATTTTTTTCTCACCTGCGATGCAACTCCTTCTGCACCACCTACTTCATCTGTGGGATTTTTCTTCTCACCTACCTCATCTGTAAGATTTTTCTTCTCACCTACCTCATCTGTAGGATTTTTCTTCTCACCTACCTCATCTTTAGGATTTTTTCTTCTCACCTACTTCATCTGTAGGATTTTTATAAACACCTACCTCATCTGTAGGATTTTTCTAAACACCTACCTCATCTGTAGGATTTTTATTCTGAGCTCATTTCAACCTCAGTTATACTTCTTTTTCCCTCCCACAAGTTGGAGCACGGAACAGAGTGAAGTATCCAACTTGAAAGAAATTAGAGTTATTGACTTGTAGGATAGTGTCAGCCACAAGTTGTAGAAGCGCCCATGCTCGAATCCCGGTCGAAATTGGTTTCCAAAACTCTAAAGTATGCCAAAAGTAGGGCAAAACTAGACCCTAGCCGTGTAAATTAGCTAAAGAGGCTAATGGGCTCACAAAACTGAACCCAGCCCACTTACGTTAATGCTAATGGGCTCACCTGGGTGTAACAACCTAGCCCATTTCTTCACCACTTCTTCTTCCTCGACCTTTCTTCTCCATCAATAGCCATCACCTTCTCTACCATCAACCACCAGAAACTGTCTTTCATCGACACCATAACTGCCATTAATAGCATCCAACAACAGCTCCATCAATCACCAATCAGCCATCTTCTATCGCCTACATCTCAGTCCCACGACCAACAGGACCTGCCAACATCCATTAAACAACCATTCTTCTCGTCAGTAGGAACTAGGGTTCCTTGTCCTTCTCAGTCTCTTGACCTTGCTCTGATACCATATTAAATTCTATGTAGGATCTAACAAGAAAGAGGAGAGAATAAACGCGGAATTAATAAAAGACTACATTGATAATAATTTGGTGTGTCTTACAAAGATGATAACCAGTGCCTTTTATAGGCATCACAAACCTTAAGCCAATTTCCTAAAACTCTACCAATTCTATATAAGGATACTACTTCTAAACTTAAACCTAAGCCTAAACTAGTAAACTTATTCAAACTAGGAAACTCATCATATATTACCAAACTTCTAACAATGTGGGACCAATCTCCACACGCCCCCTCACGTATAAAGCCAGTCATTCGGCCTAACACGTGGACCAACGTACGAGTGACCAATCATTCGGTCAACATTAAATCTTTAGGTTTTTGATCTTGGTTGGATAGATGCTCATATTTCTTTTGAGTGAATGAAAGGTAAATTTTTAATCGATATTCTGAAGATGGATATCGTCCAGGACACCGATCAAGATATGATGCTAGATCACAAGGACGGTTATATAATTAAGTTATAGATTTGTTAGGAGTCACCACCGATAAAAACCCACAAGACTCTAAAGAGTAGAATGAGAAACCAAGACGGCGCTACTGAAATAATGCATGTGATACTTGGTAGAGACGTAGAGAGAAAACTCGAGAAGAGATTCTTTCTATATATATGTGATTCTTAACTTATAAATCCTGAGTTTCGATTTTGTCAGTTTTCACCAACACCCCAATGTTAAATTTACTTATCATTTCAGAATAACCTTGTATATCATATATCTTAGTTACTACCCTATTTGTTTGGTTAACTACTCTCAATTCTGACTTCTGTGCTTCTTTATGTCTTTGGGAGGTCTGGCAATGAGCATAAAATCGTAGATACATGCTTGATACGATTTCTTTGGTAAGTGTGCTTACTGCATAGCTCTGTAGCCAACAACCGTTTCCAAATTGGTGTACTAGTACTACAATTAGACACTAGCCAATCTTGTTTTAAAATTGTTTTCTTATATAAATAATTTTATAAAAAAAACATATTAATAATGAAACTAATCGTTAAGGCAAAGCTTATCGAACCAAATCTAAATATTAAGACAAAACATTTAATTAGAGGTATAAAACATATCAGCCCAACATGATATAGTCCAGGACATTACATGCTTAGTTCTGGATACATTTTGCGTCACGGGATACATGTTGTAAACTTTTTAGTTTACTGATTTTGAGGATTATAGGGGATAATACTTTAGTCGCCCGATACATCTTCTGTCCTCGTATCAGTTTTACGATACTGTCAAACTGTGTTTGCCCGCCCTTAAGGAAAAAAAAAAGACTAGTTGTAAAGCCATCAATAGCACCCCTATTTGTCTTGTTTTTATTAATCCATCTTCTGGTGATGCTATCCAACCCATAGATCAAATTCTAGACTGGTGAAATGGTTTAGTTGGAGTTTCAGCTTGTCCGAGCTCAATTAATGAATTTAAGTCGGCAGTTACATAATTATCTAATCCATTTTGTGTCTATTTAACTCATCTCTAAATTTTAAAGGTCTAGAACCATATTTTAAGGAATTTTAAATAATAGATCTTTTTTATTTTTTACTTTATTCAATACAATTAAAATTATAAATAGTTACCTATTTGCATGTTTAAATGGCGAAGCAAGAATAATACACAAAAGAAGATAAGATACAAGATTTCCCTTGTTTAACAACATGGGAAACTTCGTTACGAGAAATAAAAAGATTTGTAAAAACAAAATAAAATCTAATGGCCCTAAATTTTTTTAGTACCTCTTCTTTGTGCATGGCGATTTCTCTTCCTTTGCTGGTGGGTTTACTAATCGTTTCTTTTCTCTAAAATATTTTGATTTGTCTTATGATATTCAGCTCCAATAATTTATGATAATCAATTTACTCCAACATCTAAATAAATTTCCCTCGCTTTTTCACCTCACTTACTTATTGTTTATTTATCTGTTTACATTTCGATTGTTCACTTAATGGACACCATTTTTTTTTTATTACACCTTAATTGAACGTTTCTTTTTTAATAAACAAATATATCGATTTATACTTTATACAGTAAAACAAAATATAATAAAAATAATAAATAAATTACAATTGTCCATAGTAACAAATATATAAAGATCTATAAAGGTAACATAAATACTAATAATCTGCTAAGAATAATAAGATAGCCTAACACCCCGGTAACTAAAAGGAAAAGAAAAAAATTACAATTGTCCTTTCCTGTTTTAATTTTTTGAAAGCAAATTACCTCATCAGTAATGATGGTATTAAAAATAGCTTTCTCAATATAAAAAAAATATGGTCAAATTTTTAGAGAGATAAAAATTCAATTATGAAAATTAGATATCTCATAGAATATATATAATATAAAATTTACAAGAAAATTAATTAGACATTTCATGTGAGTTCATAAAACAATTAAATTCAATTATTTAAAGTATATCAATTTTATCTTCTTATGTAAAACAAAGTAAACCACTAAATTAAAGTAAATAATTTTATCTGTTTGTGTAAATTAATCGACTAGAATAGATAAATTGCAAACATTACCATCGAGTAAAATACGATGATAGACGTAAGACGGTTATCAAACTAAGTTATGGAATTGTAACGAGTCACACCTGTAAACTCCATAACTTAAGAAACTTACAGAAAGTAATCAAGTATGCATGAATTCTTAAATTAGAGATTCTTTCCATTAGTTTATTTCTCATAAGTTAGGAAATCTTAAATTCAGGGTTAGTCAAATTATTCCAACACCACAGTGTTAATTAACTTCACTGCTTATAATTTCACAACAGCCCCTATTATGTCGCTCATTCTGTATCTTAGTTACTACCCCTTATTGTTTGGTTTCTACTCTCATTTCTCCCTTTTGTGACTCTTTATGTCTTAGGGAGGTCTGGAAATATCAAAGAGCTTACCATTCATATATGTTATTGATCGTCTAGCCAGAAATGAACAATACGAAACGAGATAGTAATGAAGCCATATGAATTTGCCATCAGAAATACATGCTCGACGTGATTTCATAATTCATGACAATGGAATGGAAGAGTTTTGCCGTGGCAATTGTGTCAAAGAAAACAATACAAGAAGAATTTTGTGTACACCATGGGTGCATGACAATTCGGAATGGATTTTTATCTTGCCCAAAATTACCAATAAGCAACGCATTACTACGTTACCCAAACCAAGGATCTAGTTTTGGAGTTCGGACTGATAGTGGCGTGGAGTTCCGGTAGGCCCAAGCCCATGTAGAAACAAGGCAGTGTTTGGTAAGAGTGCTTGCTGCAGATAACCGTTTCCAAATTGTTGTACTAATAGTACATTTAGACACTAGTCAATATGTTCTTTTAAGATTTGTTTTCATTAAAGGTACTTTCCTCTTAAGAAAGGTGATAGTTTCACTTTTTCGATTTATTCTATCTTTTAATATAAATAAAAAATTATTCGTATTATTTTTCATAAAACAAAAATAATATAATGTTACTTTTTATAAGCGGAGATAATATAGTTTAAAGAAATTGATCAGTATGAAAAAAAAAAAATACTAGTAAAGGCAATACATAGTGAATCAGCTAGCACCCCTATTTGTTAAGACATCAATTGCTATATACTCTAAAGTTGTGTGCTATCCAAATGGAGCTGTACACCATATCCAGATGTCGAACATCCCTAACCAATGCTTTCACCCAAATCCTTGGTTATTGCTTTTGTCTTATTTTTTTTTATTAATCATCTTCTGATGCTATCCAAGCCATACAAATGGACAGGTGAAATGGTTTCATCAGAGTTTCAGCTTGTTTGAAAGGCAACAAATGATTACAGATAATTGTTTACATTTATAAAGTTCAATCACAAATTAAAGCATCAAGAAATTCATATTTTATTTAATTCTTAAAGCCAAGAATCCTCCTTTAAATACTTTTTATTTCTTGGAACAAAAATTTGGCATAACAACTTCCAAATGTTTGTAATTATCAGTTTACTCCAACATCACAAGTGACTTCATCGGCATATTCATTCTTACCCATTAAGTTTCTATTTTTTCCTCTTCACACCTTTTTATCTATATTTTTTTTTGGATATTTAGTAACTAAAGAGATAAACGATCAGAAAGGTTACCTTTATATATATATATATATTTGAGGGAAAAAGCGACTGATACAAAACGAGTCGGCGATGAATTGGTCATTGTAATTATGTCTGATGAGGTTCACGGTTCATGATTGCCTCATCATCCATAAGCTGTTTGATGTTAAATTAAAATGGTCTAAAGTTACATTTTTCACAGCAATATTTTCGATTCATCTGTAGATGCAAACACACATTAATTGTTGTACTCAGCCAGTCCCATACAGCGTACCTTGTATGTATATCTCCAAGTAATTGAAAAAAGATCCTCCATTTCACGATCTTTCACATTTACCTTTCAAATGTATATATATCCGAGTCCGACTCGATGACTCCTATCAGACGTTAACATTTTGCATACGATTTTCTAATTCATCCGACTATTAATGAATAATCCAAACAATTTGCGTTCTATAATCAACACATCAACTATTCTTATAACATTTCAATCGTCAAACTGAAATTCATCATGAAGCTCAATAACCAAATCCATTATCAAACCAAACATATCATTCTATTGAACCAATTCATGGATCAACAACCAAAATGAAAACATCCAATATTAGATCTGTACTACGAAATTGTAACTAATGCATCTAACCTAATAAATCACTCTAGTTTCAAAAAGAACCTACGGAATCAAACTATTATAAAAAATGAAATACTCGATTAGTAAAGAAAAACAAATTGGAAATGTAAAAACCCTAGAGAAAATTAAAAATGAGACTTAAATATAGCAAAAATTCTTTCATGCAGAAACTGATCAATCGATCAATCACCTTGCAGGAATCTTCATCGTCGGAGCTCTTTCTTCCAGACGAAAACCAAGAAAGAACAAAGAAGAATGGATTAGGAGTTAGTTTAATTACCCTATATATATTAAAGGTCTTTTGAGTATTTTTATAAAAATAGTTCGTTAGCACACGTGTGGAAGGACCTGTGGATAAGAATTTGGATCCAAAATATAAACTTCTATAAAAAAAAAATGACCTCCGATTAAATTGTACTTAATGGATGGACCTGACGAAAACCAAAGAGAGAACAAAAAAGAATATTAGAATTTGGTTTCATTACCCTATATATATTAAAGGTCTATGAGTATTTTTATAAAAATCATTCGTTAGCACACGTGTGAAAAGACCTGTGGATAAGAATTTGGATCCAAAATATAAACTTTTATAAGAAAAAAGGACCTCCGATTAAATTGTAATTAATGATGGACCTGCCATTAATAAGGTCCATCATAATAGTATATATTGATAATTCCTATTTTTTTAAGGGTTGCTGGAATTTTAGTGACTGCAATATAAGAAAAAATATGGTTGTTTCGGTAGCAAAATCCATAGCTCTTTATCCAATTTTTTTTGATAATTCCTGAAATATTTTCACGTGATTTATGTTAATTATTTTATTTTGATAATGGTTAAAATTTCTTCACTTGATCTCTGTTAATGATTTAATTAGTTTACTTAATAAGGTGTTAGTTAGATTAAATTAATCAAATTTATATATTGTTAGTAGGTTAAAATTAGAGTTAGAGATTTTATGGTCAGAAGGAAGATAAAAAAGAAGAAGGGTAAAATATCCATCTACAACTAGATCGAAAGTGAAACTTTATAGTCGTAGTTACGTTTCAGCATACTCCTAACCATAGATATTTATATACGGTTAGAAATTCATCATTTTTAGTTATAAATATGTTCGTTTTTCGTAAATGAAGGACTAACTTACATATATGGTTGAGAAATCATGAGTTGCTAGTTATAGATGGGTTAAAAATTCAAGATAACTTCACTGATTGTAGGGTATTTTTATAATCTTCAATGTTTAAGAGATTTTTTAATAGTCATAGGGTACAAACTACAGTTCAAAAAATTATATAAATTGCACTCTCTAAGGTTAGGAAGTATAACCTACGATTAGAAAAATTTCGTCATAAAAAAACATATCTATATACGGTTAGGAAACACAACATATAGCTAGTATAGTTTTGACATGAAATAAATTATCTATGGGAAGGTCATACGACAACATTTCTTAGCCGTATCTAAGTTAGTTCTTCAATTACGAAGAACAAACCTGTCTATGGCTATGAACGATAAACTCCTAATCATACAGTTAGGAGTTATGTTTTCTAGATATTGTGAAACCTAGATACGACTAGGATATCTATGTTCGACCTAGCTGTAAAGGGGTCTTTAAATCATCTTCCATTATAATGAGTATTTCATCTTCTCCAATCGTATAAAAGAAAAAATATTTAAGGATTTGAAAGTAAAGGATAATAAAGTAATTTGATTGTAAGAAAAATTATAACTTAAAATCATAACTTAGTCGTTCTTAAATTTTAGACACCCCTTAACCCATGGTCTAGATAGGTTTAAATGTATATCATACAAAAAAGTTACAGTTTATCAAAGTTTCATTAATCTTTCCCAAATTTTTAGGATATTATTAATCCAGCATTAATATAATAAATCTCTATTAATCTAAATCACATAGGTCATGCATATTTCACGCCTTTCAAGCAAATCATGGATGTCCTAATATTGGTTAGGCAGATGAACATCACATCCATAGATATCTTTAACTAAATTGTGCTACTTTCCTAGTTAATGTTTCACATTTAAAGTTTATTATCTTCGTAGAATCATAATTATTATTGTTTAAGTTTTCTCCGATATCCCAAAAGTCTTCCAGTGAAGAAACAGACGGAAAAATATAGATAATTAAATAAATTGTTGGGAAATAAAAAAAATGTATGTTACTAAAATTAATGTTTTA
>JAJJMC010001300.1:17577-28243 GCA_023531435.1 Papaver californicum
CTGTGTTTGTGTGTTTCTGTTACAGGAAAGAAGGTACATATCCAACATAAATTGCTCGAGGAGAAAGTGAAAACTTTGTGAACTAGGAAAAAGTGGGTGAAAACTTTGTGAACGGAGAAAGTTCAAGTTCTATGCATTTATAGAAGTTTACATGAAAATTGTGCATAACTCGCCCTAAAAACTGTATAATTAATTGTGTATTACGAATCATTTTATAAGTATGATATAAACCAAATTCTTATATTATATTATTTTTTTTTTGAATATGTCCGAAATCATCTGATTTATTTGATTCTGATTCAATATGTTGGTTTTTTGATTCAGATCTGACTTATTTGATTTAAAAATATTTAAATTCGTGATTTGCTCCAATAAGTCAATGGTATTTTTATATCTGACTCAAATGAGTCAAAATCAGTGATTATGTCTAACTCAGGTCGCGTGTCAGATTAGACTCAAAATAAAAAATAAACGGTCAGATATCTAACTCGGAACGAATCAGATCCAGATGCCGAGTCAGCAAAAAACAAATACGATGTTAGTATTGGAATACCAGATTCTACTACAGTTTCTTACAACAGCTCTGAGCCAATGAACAATGGAATTATGGAGGGCACAACCCGTTAACACCCATCAACTCCCACTCTACATTATTGTGGTAGAGAGGAGACATTCTTATCATCAGAATATATTCTTGAAGGAATGAGGACTCAATAAAACAGATAATAAAAGGCACAAGCGACGCAACCATAGGTAAAAAGTTATGGCTTTAGCCTTCTATAAATAAAAATTAGTGAGAAAATGTTGGATATTTTTAAGATTGTTTGTCGGGAGGGTATCGGTCATAAATATAATTAGTTTCCATTTGAAATTGAACAGACACGGCTTTTCCTATACACCGTCGTTAATGGCTTTTAAAAGTGTCTGTTTGAGATAAATATGTATCTCCAATTGACATAAATCTTCCTATGAGTAGTAAATGTATTATCCCATTCGAAAATATCATATCTATATATTTTTTTTCTTTCTAAAGCATCATCAAAAATCTTCTATTGAGTGTTTTTGGTTGGATCAAAGGTATAAATTTTAAATCTATTTCGTTATAATATAGCTTTATTGTATCCTGAAAACATCATTTTGTACATCTGTTGTAATTGTCAATCTGATTAAGAGAATAAATATAATTGTATAATCAAATCTTTTAGAACCTTAGAGCGAGAACAAGAACAATTTCTATATGCTTTTTCATTCTCTGTTTAACCCGATTTTCATACAAGAGTCTTTTTTTCATTCTCTGTTTAACCCGATTTTCGTACAAGAGTCTCGTAGATTAATGGGTATCACATGGCTTAGTTGGTGAATTACAAAATGAATAACATGAAACCCAGCGCTAATACCGCCCAGATCGCGAATTAAATTCTTTCTTTTTTTCAACTTCTAGAACCACCTAACATCTGATACATATATTTTAATTTTTTATAGCATGGATCGATTAATTATATTATTATCATGTCATGTGTGTACAGCTACCTTCATTTGACTTTAGTGCATCTGTTCTTTGAGTTTCACTTCTATTATCTTCTACTTGCTTTGCTCTTCTTTTCTTGCTTCCAGAATCGTGCGCTCTTCTATTCATTCGTTACTTTTTTCTTGTTAAAATCAAATCATTTACTTGCTATCATGGCGTTGGAAGAGATCTTTGTTACCGGTGCCACAGGGTTCATGAAAAAATTGGTTTTTGTTGCTGCCAAAAAAATTGGTATGGCTGGGGTTGTTGATAAAGATCTGCAAAAGCTTAAGATCACTCTGGAGATGATCGCGGCTGTAACATCTGATGCTGAAAATAAGCAGGTGAAAGACGAAGTTGTCCGACTCTGGTTAAGAAGACTCCAGAATGTTGCGTATGATATTGATGACGTTTTGGATGAAATGTCCTACGAAGCCATACGTCTCTCTGTGAAGTATGGAAAGCTAGAAAAGGTACGCTGCTCTTCTGTTAAATTTGATTTCCAAATGGCTCATAGAATCAAAACAATTAACGAAGAATTAGATGAAATTTCCAAGCAAAACACCATGTTTCAGTTGGAACAGGGTGATGATAATAATCAAATTACTGAGCAACTAGACCGAATGACAGCATCCTTCGTTGATGATTTTAAAATTGTCGGAAGAGAAAAAGATAGATCTCTTGTAGTAAAGATGCTATTGAAGGTGGATCTTTCACCATCATCATCTGGAAATTTTAGCCAACAAGAAAAAATTTCAGTCATTTCAATAGTGGGCATGGGGGGGCTTGGGAAAACGACCCTTGCTCAATTGGCATACAAAGACCACTCGATTGAGAGAACCTTTGAGCTAAGAGCATGGGTCTGTATTTCTGAAAACTTCGATATCTTTCTGATTTTAAGAAATATTCTAGAGTCCATTACTGAATCACCATGTGACGTGTCTAATGTCGATGTACTGGCAAGAAAACTTCAGGAAGAGATTAGTGGGAAGAGATATCTGTTAGTACTAGACGATCTGTGGAACGAGAATGCTGAAGATTGGGAGAAACTTAAGGGTGTATTGAGCGTGGGTGCTCATGGGAGCAAAATTTTAATAACCACACGTAAAGACGATGTTGCTTCTATTGTCCGGGGTACAATTCCACCTTACAATCTGAAAACCTTGAAGAATAAAGAATGCTGGGCAATTGTTGAGAAGAGAGCGTTTTCTCCTGGCGGAGCAGTGAAGACTCCATATATGTTAATTATTGGAGAGGAGATCGCGAGGAAATGCGGTGGTTTACCACTTGCAGCTAATTTTCTCGGGAGTCTTATGCGCTTGAAACGAAACGAGTGTGATTGGTTAATGATCAGAGACAATAAAATTTTCAATATACTAGAAAATGAAAATAAAATAACACAGATATTGAAACTGAGCTATGATAATCTACCCTCCAACTTGAAACAGTATTTCTCGTACTGTTGTTTATTTCCTAAAGGTTGGAAATACAATAGAGAAACATTGATTCGATTGTGGATGGTTGAAGGATTCATTCATTCATCTCATGGAGGAAATCATAACTCACTTGAAGATATTGCTAACAATTATTTCCATATTTTGCTATCAAATTCTTTCTTTCAAGATGTAGAAAAGGATATTCTAGGTGACATCAAAACTGTCAGAATACATGATTTAGTACATAATCTTGCACGAAGTGTCGTTGACAGCCATCAAGTCACCATTCTGAGTGCAAGTGAAATGGAATACAATGTATCTAATACCCGTCGTCTACATATAAGTTTAGAAGAAGAAAAAGAAATATCGAAAAACATTTTTAATATCTTCAACGATTCGAAAAAACTGAGGACAATTCTCTGCCAGAACGCCCATTTGTATCCTAGTCCAGTGAATAACAAGCGTCTACGTGTTATATATTCGCTTTTTCATACTCTTTCCGAAGAACAAGCATCTTCTGATTTCAAGTTTATACACTTGAGGTACCTTGATCTCAAATCTTGTAAAATTACAAATGTTCAAGCTGATTCCATTAGCCAACTCTTCAATCTTCACACTCTGAGTCTTCAAGGATGCTCCAATCTTGAAAACATTCTTAAACAAATTGGTTATTTGAAAAATTTACGTCATCTCGATATCTCTCATTCTTCTGTTCAATTGTTACCTGATTCTGTTCTTAAGCTCACCAACTTGCAAACTTTAGATATCAGTCATTGTAAAGATATCCGTGTCTTCCCCACAAATATTGGGTCTCTCCAGAATCTAGTGTCCCTTGGTTTTTCGAAAACTTTTATCAAAGAATTACCAGATAGTTTTGGAGCATTGACAAAATTAAGGTCACTTGATTTGGAAGGTACTAGAATAGAAGAATTGCCCAAGTCTTTAACAAGCAACATCTGTAAGTTAGAGTTTGTGAACTTAGGCGACGAGTGTAAGTTTCCTAAAGATATTAGGAATTGGGTGGAATTGAGAACTCTCAATAACTTCCGAAGATTCACGCTGTTCGCCAATGACGAGTATCAAATAATGCCCACGGGAATAGAAATGCTAACTCGCCTGGAAGTATTAGATTCTTACGTGGTTAGGAATAAAAAGGACTACATTGGAGAAACAAGTGATTCTTGCGGGATCGAAGAATTAGCAGGCTTAAACTCCCTTCGGGAGTTAATGATAACATATCTTGACAATGTAAGGGGTAAAATGGATGCTGAGAGGGCCAAGTTTCAAGACAAGCAGAACATTCAAAGATTGTACCTAAAATGGCAACAGAAAGAAGAAGGAGCAGAAGAAGAGGAAGAAGTTTCTAACAATTCTTCTATGGTGTTGGAAGGTCTAAAGACACACCCTAATCTAGAACTGTTGTCGATACAACATTTCGGGGGTGTACATTTTCCAAAGTGGATGGGTTCTTCTTATTGCCTTCCGAATTTGGTGAAGTTATATTTTGAGTGTTGCAATAGTTGTGAAAAGCTTCCATCTCTGGGTATGCTCCCGTGTCTTGAGGTACTTCACATTGTGAAAATGAAATCATTAAAATTCTTGGGTGAAGAATTTTACTACCAACAACAAGGAGAAGGAGAAAGCAGCTGTATAACTACAGTTTTCCCTTCGCTAATTCAAATGAAAATTAATAGGATGAAGGATTTAGAAGAATGGGTTCCTCCACCACCACTTTACAATGCCTTCCCTGTTCTTGAGGATCTATCCATCGAGAGGTGCAATAAACTGAAATCTATGCCAGACTTACGACTATGCACTTGTCTCCGGAAATTAAACATATTGAAGTGCAACAAGTTGACGGAGTTAATGCCGTATGATCTGAAGAAGAACCTCGCCTTTCTTGAAGAACTTACAGTTGATGATGATCTGACAATGGATGATTTAGCCCACCGGATATTTGATCGTCAGGAAGAACTGATGAGCAGTTACGCCAATGTAAATGCGATGCTTAAGGAATTTGCAGAACTGGTGGTTGATGGTATTAAAGATCAGCTTGAAGATCTTGAAAATGAGGTATCCCTTCTCTCCCCGTGCGTTCTTTTTTTAAGTTTTTGTTTCTGAGGTCTACTAATATATTTTTGTTCATGCTGCAGTGAGATATTGGTTATGCCATTATGTAGTTCCGGAGCAGTTGGATCAATCGAAGACATCTCATTCCGTTCTGCTCTTTATAGATTCTGTACTGCTTTTGCAACTTCGAATGTTTGTTTCAACTATTTTGCCTTTGCAAATGATTGGCGGTGGTTGTGGTGCCAACCTAGTTGGGATGGCAGCCACCACAGTTATGTGCATAGGCCATGTTCTGATTTGGGTTTTGTAATCCTAAAAAAAATGGAAAGGAAATGTGATGCAGATCGAAAACATATAAAGATGATAATAATCGCAACGTGATAAAATTATTGAAAAGTAACCTGTAGAATGGTAGAAATCGATAGAAATTAGTTGATCTTCAAACAAATATCCTAAAATTTACAGGATTATCTGGATTTTGTTAATTCACTACGAATAACGACTATAGATATGAAATTAGTATTCAGATTTCGGGATAAACATAAAAATTAATAAACTTAACAAGTTTAATGAAAATAAAATAATTTTAAATTTACGTTTTTGGACTCTATATATAAATAACTCCTACTAAACAAACCATAAACTTATCAAAAATAAATATATTTGTCCTTCTTTTTAACAGGTTTTCTTGTGCTTTGAGAAGTTCAACTATGAAAAAAAACTCAGGAAGTCTACCTTTTATAAATTTTATTAATAGGTAAACATCGAATTATAAAAAACAAGATCCAATGAATTTGGCTTCTAATTACATGCCCAAAATCACTTCATGGTTTATAACTGGTGACCAAATAATTAACGTGAATAGGATAACTTCTGGGGCACGAAACCAAAATGAAAAAAAAAAAAGAAAAAAAATCATCAATAGAATTTGATCAATCCTTTTTTTTGTCGTTAAGGTGGAGAACTGAACCAAGAATTCTCTTTCTTCATCATCAATCGAAAAAAGAAAAGAAAAAAAATCATGTAATCCATAAGATGCTGAACGAAAGGGTCTAGAGGTGAATCAAAATGTTACGTGGAAATTATACATGTATCAAAAAAAAATGTTATAGACATGACATGACCAATTTTAAACAAATGAAATTCTCCAAAAACTTTCCGTTCGCAACAATCCAATAAGTTTTCAGATAAAAAAACATTAGACATTATAAATTTTATGAAATTCTTTGAAAAACTTTCAACTCGTAATGGTTTTTGAAAATTATTTTAATATTTGTATAATTTTTTTTTTTACTTATACAGCACCAAACGAAACTAATCATTCTTAATATAGTCCTAATATACTAATACCTAATTACCCTGTGATGCACAAATTCAAATAACTATTAATTAAATAGTTATTTTAATGTAATATCCCGATTCGGAATATAAGTAATGGTTTGTCATTTCCTAACACCGAGGCCTTTTCAGCACAGTTGGTTCCAGAGTTGGTAAAAAGCTCTGCAGTTAAGCGTGTTCGGGCGGAAGTAATCCAGGGATAGGTGACCAACTGTGCTGAAAAGGCCTCGGTATTAGGAAAGGACAAACCATTACTTATATTCCGAATCGGGATATTACATTTAATGACAAAGGAAATTATATTACTAATAGAAGAATTTACAAGCTTCATCCTTGGCAAAGAAAACAAAGTAAAAACAGGATCTTACAAGACACAAATGCAAATACCTTTGAATTAAAAATATATCTTTTAATAAGGAGATTACATTATCGATAAAATAATTTACTAAGGCATGGCAGAGAAAAACAAAGGAAAGAATAAAATTCATAGTCCATGGCTCCACACAGTTTGTCTATTCAGTTACCTACTAAATACTACCTATTAATTAAGTATATTCCCATAAGGCACTAATTTGTTTAAGGTCAACCGACAACCAACCGTATTAAACCAATAGCTAACCGGTTCACTCTAACATCACAATAATGAATTGGACACTTGAGAATATATCCTGAATTTAAATTATCAGTTAAAAATCTATCTTTTTTTTTACCACTTAATTGTTTATAATGTGTTGCTGGTTAAAAGAGTTATATATATATATATAAATATATAAGAGGGTAATTATCACCCAGCGTCACATGCTAGTTCCCATATAATATCTAAAACCCATATAACATTTTAAGAATTTTACCAGAAAAACTGATAAACCCAAAGAATGCTAATCACGAAAATTGGTTTTCAAGTGGGCATGCATGCCTTTTCATCTACACTTTATGTTGTGTTGTCCTGAGACAAACATTGATCGCACTTTCCTAACTAGTAAACAAAATAATTGTTAAAACTGAATACTTTTTCAAAATTGCCAACTCATAAAACGGGGGAATCTCGTCTTACTGCAGGTCGGATCCAACCTAAACCCGAACCACAATTAAACCAACTTGTGAGTCAACTCATTCTCTGTCTTTCTTTTCATTATTTTTTTATTAACTAATTCTGTAATGTTGCACTTATATCCTAAAATTATTACTTTTTAATATTTCAAATAAAATCAATACATTCTTTATTTCTCAAAAATTACTAAATATGTTTTATATTTCTTAAGAATTACCAAATATATTTTGAATGTATATAAAATCAGGCTATGATGCATTATAAATTTAGAAAAACATTGAATTCTTAAACTATATATATACTTTAACTGTGTTGGTTTCAAATTAAATCGTTAAAAGTTGGAACGAATACAGTATGGCTAAGACTACAAGCCAGATTTCTACCAAGAGGAGTTGTATTGAGATTCCTTACCATTATTTCCATAAACATCCAAGAACCGAAAAGTATGACAATTAAACGCCCAATGTTGATTGCTCATGTTCTTGGTTTATCCTAATACCTAATTACCCTGAGATACACAAATTCAAATAACTATTAAATAAATAGTTATTTTAGTGACAAGGAGATTTTATTATTAATAGAAGAATTTACAAGCCCCATCCTTTTTAATGTGTTAACTTTGTGCCTTATGTATTTCCTTTAATTTTAAAAAAAATTTGATTGGACGGGTAAAACCGCCCCATAAACAGAACTTTAGGGTGTAAAAAAGAAGTATATAAACGTTTTTTTAATGTGTTAACTAAAACCATACTGATCTCGTCACAAAAAAAGGTCAAATTTAGCATGTGAATTTTCTAGGGTGTCAAAAATTAGAATCGAGCACTTTTTGTTTTTGAGAAGTAAAAACCACTGTTGATGTCCACAATTAGATCTTCCATATGGTTTCGACCCGAATGTTTTATTACGTACTGTAGATGATGAAAGAATGGAATAGGGTAAAGAGGTAAAAAATGGTTAAGGTTTATATGAGTGTGGAAGTTTGATTACGAACAAATATTGTCTAAACCAAGATGATAGTCGTTCAAGATCTGCTTCAGTAACAGATGAAACGTTAGGAATGGTCCAGGGAGGGAAGCTGAAAGAGGTGAGATTAGAGTCCTTAGTTGCGGAGAATTACAGACGTACAAGCACTAAGAGAGACAAATTTGCAAAGAACTTGTTATGTTTCTTTATTGTTCTTTTTTCTTGTGTTTAGAATGACCTAAAGGTTGTCTATTTATAGTTCTGGAAAACCTTAAACTCTAGTCGGTGAGATACGGATGAAAAGTAAGATAAACACCTTCCTTTTTTTCTTGGGAATAGTTAAGGATAAATCAAGGATTGAGTCTGTCCTCCAAAGTTTATCCCTTCAGTCACATACGAAGAGATTAGACTGATATTCACACGTGTCGTAGACCGATAGACCAAAACCCTAGCTTTATTTCTCTATTTGTGACGTAATAAGCATTTATATGTAACGATTAATATGATGTGGTAATACTCTCCAAATTTTTCATATGCGGGTGGAGGACAGCCTAAGTGGTGTAAAATTATATCCATGTATGTCGTGAGGAAAACACAAGCTTGGCTGAGGTCAGGTGTGACCTAGTTATGGATGTTTTCTTAGAAGAAAAACAAGATATAGCTAGCTTTGTAGAGAGGTTTTAGCAAGGTATGATCAGAGAGGTTAAGGCCTGGTTAGGCCTGGTTAGGGTCAAGCGTTGACCTAGTATTATCTTCAATTGATTATATGGGCATAGGCATGGTCGACATTGTTAAACGTGCAACAACAGTTAGTTAGTTAGTTTTTGTTTTGAATGTGTCATGTTATTCTTTTATTTTAGGGTAGTTGATAAGTACTGGACATGTTTATGTTATAGGAGCAGTGGGTCTCCTTATTTTTTTTGGTTTTGTTAGTTGTAGTTGTAAGCCTTGTTAGTTGTAGTTGTAAGCTCTTTTTTAAGGCATTTAATTTTCGGTAAAAGACTAAGCAAATCAGGTTTTTGGTTCTCTGCAAGTCGTTGTTTTCTTTCTGTTTTGTTCAACAATCTGGTATCAGAGCTTGGTTCTCACTGTAACTTTAAAACACAAGATGGGTGATCTTCAAGCTGTTGGGGAGTCAAGAAACTGAACAATCAGAACTACAACTCTTGGTTCACTTGTATGATGTCCTATATGCAAGGACAAGATTTGTGGGAGGTGGTAAATGGCAGTGAAGCTACACCACCAGAAGCAGAGGATACGAATGGTATGCTACGAAAGTGGAAGATCAAAGCGGGCAAGGCCATGTTCGCTTTGAAGACAACAATTGAGGAAGATGTGCTAGAGCATATTCGAGCTGCGAAAACTCCGAAAGATGCTTGGGATATCTTCGCAAAATTATTCTTAAAGAAGAATGACACGAGACTTCAACTCCTTGAAAGCGAGTTGTTGTCGGTATCACAGGGCGATTTGACAATTACCCACTACTTCCACAAGGTAAAATCGCTTTGCCGAGAGATTTCAGAGTTGGATCCTGAAGTTCCAATTAGGGACACCAGGACGAAGAGAATCATCATCCACGGCTTGAAACCTGAATTTAGAGGTTTCGTTGCTGCAGTACAGGGGTGGCCAAACCAACCGTCACTTGAAGAATTTGAGAATCTGCTGGCTAGTCAAGAACCATTGGCCAAGCAGATGGGTAGAGTCTCTTTGAAGAGTGAAGAACAAGCTCTTTTTGCCAATAAAAGCAAGTGGAATTTCACACATCAAGGTGCCTCTGGATCGGGATGGAAGAATGATGAGGAGAAGATTCAACAAGGCAAAGGGAGAGGTCGTACAGGAGAAGGTTCAAAAAACTTTGGAAGCAACAAAAGGTTCGAAGGGAAGTGCTATAATTATGGCACGAAAGGTCACATGGACAAAGCTTGCTGGTCGAAAAAGAGAACAGGTAATAGTAATGTTGCTACTTCCAAGGGAGAAGAAGAAGAAGAGCAAGAAGCAGCACAAAAGGAGCTCGCGTTTACCACAAACACGTCCACAAGAATCAACTATGAGTAGGGTTGCACAGGAACCGACCCAAAAAACCGCACCTGTCTGAACCCGAAAAAACCGCGGGTTTTAAAACCGAACCGGCCCGCTATGGGTTGGTATACAGTTTTGAAAATTCAAAACCCGGTCATGATGTGGTTTTATATAGTGGTAAAAAGAGGTTCGATTCTCGAACTTGTGAAGGTAATGATTTTAGAAAATATTGGATTTAATCTAATTAAATAAAAATCAGGAAAATAAACTAGAGATGATTTT
>JAJJMC010001301.1:0-28206 GCA_023531435.1 Papaver californicum
GCTCGCTGAATGTCTTATTCTATGATGAGTTTCAGAAAATGGAGTTCAAAGATGATCAGATCTCTAGTTCTAGCTATGTCATCTACAGCTTCAATGGAGCCATGTCAAAACCAAAAGGGGAAATCACTCTTGAAGTAAAAGTTTGATCGACGCGCATTATCACTCGGTTCAGTGTGTAGATGCACCATCTCCTTACAACGCCAACATGGGCAGATATTGGGTACACCGCCTCAAGGGGGTCACATCAACATATCACCAGTACCTCTGATTCTCGGCTCCAGAGGGAGAAAGATAAATCAAGGGTGATCAAGACGCCGCAAGGAAATACAGTGCAACAAAGCGTAAGATAAACTTTGGAAGAATTGAATCAAAGCATGAAGCTAGGAAAACCCGATTTGAGGAAAAGAAAGTTGTTGAGAACAAGGCAATCTTTGCAGATGCACAAAGAGCAATATCAGCACTTAAGGATCACGAGAGGTGGAAACCGTGGCCAGCACCTCTGGGACTAAGCTGGTCGTCGAAAGCTCCAAATAGCCATTAAAGAATGCTCTGTTCCTCGGGGATCCAAGACCGAACTTCATAGCCGTGGAAGAGACCAAATACTATGAACATCGGAACAAAAGAACAACCATGGCTGGTAAAGATCGGAACATTGATGCCGCAAGGACAAGAAAAGGAGCTGACCGAATTGCTGATCCAGTAAAAAGATGTCCTTGCTTGTAGAATGGAAGACATGCCGGAAATTGACCCAAGCATTGTCATCCACCAACTGAAAATCAAACCTGGAGCACTCCATTTCGACAAAAGCTACGAAAAGTGGCCCCTAAATATCATATTATGGTGGAAAGAGAACTGAAAAAGCTGATGGATGCGGGGTTCATAAGAGAGGTGAAATACCGGACGTGGATCTCAAAAATGATGATCGTACCGAAGAAGAACGGGAACGTCAGGATCTGGATTGACTTCAGCAACCTCAACAAAGCTTTCCCGAAGGATAGCTACCCACTCCCAAACATTGATCAGATGGTTGAAGCCACATCGGGTCATAAAATTCTGTCACTCATGGATGGTCACTCCGGCTACAATCAGATAGCATTGGCCATCAAAGAACAAGAACACACAACCTTCTTCACCCCGAGAAGATTATACTGTTATACAAGAATATCGTTTGTACTACGAAATGCTGGGGAAACCTACCAAAGGCTAGTCGATGTAATTTTTGTTGAGTGGATAGGCAAGGCGTTGGAAGTCTACGTGGAGGACATGTTGGTCAAAAGCAAGCAAGATGTCGATCACCTCAAAGATCTTCAAGCAATCTTTGAGGCAATGCGCAAATACAAGATGAAGGTGAAACAATAGAAATGCATTTTCAGGATAACATCCGGTAAATTTCTAGGGTTCCTAGTCACCCAGCACGGAATTGAGGTTGACCCAGCCAAGGTCAAAGCGGTAGTAGATATGCCTTCTCCCTCAACCTTAAAGGAAGTGCAAAAGCTGAATGGGAGATTAGCAGCGTTAAGCCGGTTTATAGCACGATCTTCGAACTACTGCAATCCTTTCTTTGATACTCTAAAGAAATCGAACAGGTTTGCATGGACGACAGAGTGCAAGGTACCGTTCTAAAAGATAAAGGGACATCTAGCAAGCATACCTATCCTGTAGAAGCCTGAGCCCGATGAGGTCCTCGCCCTTTTACTTGGAAGCAACTAGGAACGCGGTCAGTGCGGTCTTGGTCAGGACCAACGACAACAATGAGCAACCGGTCTACTATATTAACAAAACCCTCAACCCCTCAGCACGAAATTACACGAAGATTGAACAAGTGATTCTCGCCCTGGTGTTCACAACTCTGAAATTACGGACTTACTTCATATCCCATTACATACGAGTGCTCACCAAAGCACAAATTGGGGCAATATTGACGAACACCAACAGAGTAGGAAGGGTCGCGAAGTGGAATGCACAAATTGAGCAGTTCAACATCATCTTAAAGACAGGATCATCAATAAAATCCCAAGTATTAGTTGATTTCTAGCTAACTTACCTCTTGAAGACTAGGAAGAAATAAACGACATTCCAGGAATAGAGGAAGAGATGTTACCACCGATGTGATACTCCCGACAAGCGACAGGCAATGTGAAGTCTCATGGACGGATGTTGCAATGAAGAAGGGGCGGGCATTGGAATTGTCATCATACCACCAACTAGAGATCGAATGGTCCATGCATTCCGACTTGAATTTGGGAAAAAGACGAACAAAGTCGTTGAGTACGAAGTTATCATCCACGCATTGCGACTCATCCTGAAGCTAGGAATCACCAATATGCGCATAACAAGCGACTTGCATCTGGTGGTTCGGAAGATAAAACTAAAATATAACACCAACGATTTCACGCTCAACGCCTATATGTGTCTCTCCCAAGATCTAGCTTCTCAAATCAGGAATGTCACCTTCAGACACCTTTGCCGAAAAGAAAACTGACTTACGGACGCCCTAACATTCATCACGTCCATACTTCGAGATGAGAAAACAACTAGCAGTCGGATCAGAAGAGTGTATGAACCATCGGTGAAGTTAGAAGCTTCTCTAGCTTTAGACATCACAGAAGAGGATGTTGGGGAATTCATATCAGAGGAAGAGTTGTTGGATCCTGAAACAATCGCCCCTCTGGAACAAGAGCAAATTGACGAGAGGGAAGAAGACGATTGGCGCCTTCCAATCCACGCTTACCTAGATGATAAGACGTTTCCATCAGAAACGAAAGCCGCAAAGAAAATTTAGTCAAAATCAGTAATGTACGAGCTCCGAGAAGGTATCTTATATCGAAGATCATTCCTAGGACCGCTTCTGCGATGCTTGTCAAGGACCGAGGGGCAAAGAATACTCACATACATTCACTAGGGAGACGCTGGTAACCACAGCACAAGAAGATCACTAGTGCAGAAAGTACGAATGCAAAGGTACTGCTGGACGACAATGCTCAAAGACGCAACCAACATGGCAAGACGATGTGAATAATACCAGAGATTTTCTATGAAAATAAATTCACCTGCAGCAGAGCTAAATTCTATTATCATCCCTTGTCCATTTGTAAAGTAGGGAATCGATATTGTAGGACTATTCGTTGAAGGAACCAAGAAGCGGAAATTTTTGATCGTGGCAACCGACTACTTCACCAAATGGGTAAAAGAAAAACCATTAGCGCGCTTCAGGGATATCGACGTGTTCACATTCATCTTCGAAAACATAATTTGTAGATTCGGTATCCCAGCAGCGATCGTCTCAGATAACAGGAAGCAGCTTAACGAGAAGAACATTGACATGCTCTTTGACGTTTTCTACATCCAAAAGAATAAATCAACTCCAATCTATCTAAAAATCAACGGACAGGACGAAGCCACCAACAAAATAATAGCTATGAACCACAAGAAAACGTTGGATGAACACAAGAACAAATGGTACAAGAAGCTACACAATATGCTTTGGGCCTATAGGACCACTCAGCGAGAGGCGACTGGGGAATCACCCTTCCTACTGACACATGAAGCAGAAGCAATCATTCCAACGGAGATCATACTCCCGACAACCAGAACTGAAGCATAGGAAAAGAACCTCACTTCCGACCTTATGTTGCAAAAGCTTGACGATCTGGAAGAGCGAAGGGAGACAGCCTTGCAAAAAATGGAAAATTACCAGCGAAAGATAGCCCGGGAGTACAAAAACAAGGTCAAGCTTAGGAACTATGTAGAAGGACAATACGTCCAGAGACAGATTCCCCTGTACCAAAAAGAAAGGAAGTGGGGAAAATGAGCACCATCAGGGGCGGACAGTTCATAATCCACGACGTAGCTGGCAAGGTCTCATATTACTTGCACTATGTAAAAGGAGAAGTATTACAGCACCCGTGGAACGTCTGTTACCTAAAGCCCTACTACACATAGATCGTGTCGCAACACAGTCATGTCATTGTGCCAAATTTTTTGAACAGAAGAGGATGTAGCGCCACAAGCAAAATATTTTCATCTCTGAGGAGGAGGAGTGGCGAGCCTCGGTTATCAATGAAGATTCATTTTCCGTTTTATCTCCGACTTCAGCAAATTTACAACTGGTATTCAATAGGACTACATGGTAAAGTATAACCAAATATAATCTCGGATACCCCGGACACATGTCCATGATAAATGACAATAAGTGTAAGAATGTCCATCAAGGATAAGAGATGCCCTACAATCAAACAATGTTAGGTAGCGGAAATCGTTGCTCGGATCCCCCTGTTTACGATTCCTTGGACAGGGATGGACAAAACATGGCACTTGAACCCTTTTTATAATAAGGTAGTAAATTAATTTTCATTCAGACTAAAGCGGAGATCGTTGGAAGTCAATGGTTGAAAATGATTCACAACTTTTATTTTACTTTCCTTACTTATATATCTTTCATACTCGAAATGCTAAATTATAAGTATATACTTGTTTTTTTTAACTACTTGTACAGATCGCAGAATGCGTAACAAAATATAAATAAAAACATGATAGACAAGCAAAGGTAAAGGTAAAGGTATTAGTGTTGAAAGAATTCTCTATATCTTTTTATAATGAATGTGTGCAACATGCTTATATACATGTACACTATACAGTTGTCTAGTTATCTACAGGTTGTCTTTACATTTTATTACAGATAGACTATCTAATTACACTACATTACAGCTAGGATGTACAAACGTCTATATTTCTGTTATCCCCCCTCAAGCTGATGGGTTGAGAAATAACTCTTAGCTTGCTTCTCAATACGGTGTATCTTGGACCTGGTAATGACTTTGTGAAGATATCGGCTGTTTGATGTAATGTATGTACATAATAGATCTCCAGTGCTTTCCCACTAGTACAAATTTGGGCTTATGTGATAGTTAAAAACTGTCACCAAAACATTTACGTGACAGTTTTAAAAAATTATTGCACTGTCATTAAAGGCTCTGTTACGAAAGGGTCTATAAGAAACTGTCACATAATCTTAACTATAAGTATCAGTTTTTTCATAAATATGTCATTGTTGACAACATATAATAACATTTTCTAAATAAAACTGTCATGGTTAACTTAATTTATTTTACTAAGGTGACAGTTTCTCCATAAAAACTGTCATGGTTAACTTAATTTCTTTTGTTAAGGTGACAGTTTCTCCATAAAAACTGTCATTGAAACTTAATTTCTTTTTCTAAGGTGATAGTTTCTCCATAAAAACTGTCATTGAAAACTTAATTTCTTTTACTAAGGTGACAGTTTCACCATAAAAACTGTAATTGAAAACTTAATTTCTTTTACTAAGGTGACAATTTCTCCATAAAAACTGTCATTAAAAACTTAATTTTTTTACTAAGATGACAGTTTCTCCATAAAAACTGTCATTAAAAACTTAACTTCTTAGATTAAAACTGTCATAGAAGAGTCAACTTTGTAGAAAGGCTAATTTGTAGCAAACTAGTTTCTGATACGACATATGCTCAATTAATATCGAGATAATTCTGGAAAGATAATTTAACTTTTATTAAAATTGTCATTAGATTACTCAATAAACTGTTTAACAGATAGCTAGTAGATTACTTAAACAAAATAAGTTAACTAGAAGTGAATGTACTACATAATTCAAAATACTTGATATGAAAGTAATCTTAGTTCTAAATAAAAGAAATTAACAGTGAAGTTGGAAATCACATCCATTTTCCGAAGTGTTGAACGAAATATACTCCTGCCAATTCATGTCCCCAATCTACTCCTACCACTTCATGTCACCAATAACGGAAGCATGTGGTTTACCCATTCTCTTCATACTTCCATGATTTCTCCTCATTGTAGTCGGACTTCCTCTGCAAAAAGAACACAAAGTAAGTACTGTTTGAGTTCACAAGAATATGCAGTTCTAAAAAATAAACTCAAAACTACATGATCAAAATGAACAACCCACAAGTTATTGATTCTAGTAAAGGGGTTTAGAAGTAATGTTATTTCCTAACAAAATGTCGAAATCACAGACATTCATGGTTAATTTCAAATTAGCATGAATCTGTTTAGTTAAAGAGAGACAAACATGGTGTTCTTGCAAGAATAGAACATTGAACACAGGACTATCACCTGCCAACAATTAAACACAACATTTCCGGCTTAACCATTTCTAAAGCATTACAGGTGCAAGCATTTCTTAACACAATTCAAGTTAGTTCAAAAGTAGGTTCAAGGCCAAGTTTAAATACAGTCTTAACTCAAAGTTTAAGCACCCATTTCAATCATGGTTCAAAAGCAGACTCAAGAAGGTATTTCAATTTAGAATCCATGCACAAGTACATGTTTGAAGAAAAACAGGTAATATTCACATGGTAGTCAGGTTCAAATAGGTAAATGTTGACAGGTTACAATTCTGAATCATTTTGACAAGCTCAACAAGGTTCATAAACAGAATAGTTCATAGTAAGTATCTTTCAGTGGATTTTGTGTCATGCATGGAGTCAAAACAAGGGAGTTAGTACAAAACTTTTAGAAATGGTTGTATAAAAGATGTCAGAGTCAGTTTTATAAACAGACCATAAGTATTTTCTGGAGTTGAGCATAAGACTAAGTTTAAGTTGGGAAAACAAAACCTGTGCCACTACAAACATTTTTAATCCTCACAAATCACTTATAACATTCTACAAAAATGAAAACTGACCAATAAATCAACCACATCAATATTACATTTGAGGTATAACAAACATATTAAGTTCTGGTAAAAGGCATTTTCATTTTTTCATTTGCAAAAAAAACAATTCATGTAAAGCCTTCAACAAACACACCAAAGTTCTAAAATCAACAACTAATTAAGAATATGAAAATCAGAAGGAAAAAAACTAAACCAAGTTAGTATAACCAACTAACTCTATAGGAAAGCACATCCATACCCCTAGTCACTCAATTTGATGAAATCATACTCACTGAGAAGTAGCCATAGATGTCACTTGGTAACCCTCTTTCCAGTTTGTATTAATACATTTGATAGGAAATGAGCCATCTACTTGGTATCATTGGTCGGTATAAGAGGTTCCTACAAAAAAAAATATCACACAAAATAAGTAAAGGAACATTCAACATTTCAAAGAAAAAAAAATTCCAGTCACTTTGCGGGAACATTAATCTAAGTGTCTAGGCTGTGTATTTAATTCAGCAAACCACACCAAGGGACTCATAGTTGCTTATTTACCTATCTGACGTCTCTCCTCATGAGATCATCATCCCGCTCCTGAAAAAAACAAAGCTGATAAGAACAAATATCAAGTATGCAGAGGTCATGAAGTCGGAAAATAAATCAGAAAAAAAAATCAGAGGCAAGGTGAGCTAGCAAGTCAAAAAACAGCTGATGTATATGCTTAAGAACTTCGAGAACAGTTGCAAGTGCACCATCAGGCTCACTCTCATCCCACTTTAATTCTGAGAGGGACCTGTTGTTCAAGTTAAACGACTGTCCACTTGAAGAAAAGTAATGATACCTATCCATGAGAATAATGTTTTCTTTATGCTGGCGCCAGACCTAGAGTGATGGGCATATGCCAATGAGGAGTTAATAAATAAGTGAAACCAATCTATATTTCAATAAAGTAAACCAATAAAATTTAGCTATCAAGGAGGCATATTATAAGGATTGATACTAGGAAATAATAGGAAAAATCCAATTGGCTTAACAGAAGATGCCCACAAAAAAACAATGGTAACAGGCCACAATATACTTACATACTCCGTGTTGTCAAGGATAATTACAGCATTCTCTGCTCCCAGCACCACATCAAGACCTTTTTGATGTTTCTGGATGCAATCAGGTTGTGAAATAACTCTCGAGTCAAAGTAGATTTTTCCAGGATCAAATTGTGAAATAATTCCAGTCACTTTGTGGGAACATTAATCTAAATTCTTATTTCCTCCTTTATCAGTGCATACTTTCCCAGCATCTAAATTCACATCCTTTTAGCAATCACAGCCTTCTCTTTTACTATAACTAAGTGTCTAGGCTGTGTATTTAACTCAGCAAACCACACCAAGGGACTCATAATTTTTTATTACCTGTTTGACGTCTCTCCTCATGAGATTATCACTCCGCTCCTGAAAAAAACAAAGCTAATAAGAACAAATATCAAGTATGCAGAGGTCATGAAGTCGGAAAACAAATCAGAAAAAAAAATCATAGGCAAGGTGAGCTAGCAAGTCAAAAAACAACTGATGTATATGCTTAAGAACTTCGAGAATAGTTGCAAGTGCACCATCAGGCTCACTCTCATCCCACTTTAATTCCGAGAGGGACCTGTTGTTCAAGTTAAACGACTGCCCACTTGAAGAAAAGTAATGACACCTATCCATGAGAATAAGGTTTTCTTTATGCTGCCGCCAGACCTAGAGTGATGGGCATATGCCAATGAGGAGTGAAGTGAAACCAGTCTAGCAACATTAGATTGGGGTTTTTCCATAGCTGTCGAAAAAGAAAACCAAGACAACAACCCCCACAAAATCTATTTGTTTAACCTGTATGATACTTGGATTTTATGCCTTCAGATCATCTTGTCATCTGAAAGTTCAGCGGTTTAATTTTGCTACATCCACAACACTCAGGGACATAAACCTCTAACTTAGTATGAAACCCAACTTTCTAAATCCCATTAAATCATCAGCATGAACAAACAACCCCTTCTCGAAGACGCTTGGCTAAAACTTAAAACAAATTATGCCCCTAACCAATTTGCCTCCGAAAATGGCAAACAAATTTTCCTCCGAAAATGGCAAACAAAACCTAATAAACTTGCTGTAGCAGATACAGAAATAACAGGAAAAACATAATTCAAAGTTCAGATTTATAGCATTACATGTCTCCAACCAAACTACTATCTTCCCTAGATGTTATTGTGAATCTAATCAGCTAGTCAATAAGGAACCCAGGATGCACATAATGGACACTATGTTAGCAACTTAACAATTCTACTAACTTAATGCAGGCACAAAGTTTTAAATAAACCAAGTAGTAATGTTTCTTGTGGACATATTTACATGATAATAACAGATTCAAAATAAAAATATTCGCAACCATCAATGTAAAAAAGGCATCTATATGATTCAAACACTTTGCTCCAGTTCCATTTGTTAAGAAAAAGAAAGGTTGCAATGTCCTAACTTTCAGTCCTCAAATTAATGTATATATAGAAAGATTAGAGAAAATCAAGGTGTTTAACCAAAGAAAATGGATTTGTATAAACCTGAGTTGCTTCATTGGATGCTGTCCTAGTCCATAATGCAAGCTTGTCCTGCCTCGTTCGCACACTGGCAACAGCTCCACAGATTTCATCTCCCTCGTCAAATTGTTCTCCAAGCAGAGCCATCAACTACATAATCAATGACTTCTTATAGTCAGAACCTCATCTAAAAGAGTTTGATATAACTCATACATGTGGCTGTCAAAGAGATAGAAAGCTTTGATGTTTTCAGTTTCTAGACAAATGGAGTCGAGACTAGCCTTTTTGCATGATACATACCACTTGCCACCGGTAGCACAATCTGGATCTTCCCACTTGGGTTCAAGGAAACCAAATAACCCTTTTTATAACTAACCAAATAACCATCTGTATAATTAACCAAATATGATTTTGCTTAATTGACTATGACTACACTACAAGACTGGGAATTGAGAATAACGACAGAGAAAGGTAAAATACCTAATTTTGACAAACAAAAAAACTATAACTGAAACCACTTACATGCTAAACGAGACAACAATTCAACAACTAAGATAGTTCATAAACAACACAACTATAACTAATTGCATAAATACAACAACATAAAATACATAAGTAAGAATATCACAAGGTATACTCCACATGAATTAGCAAGTAATTAAACCTTTCACAGGAATCAATTACAAAACCCTCTAATAATGTTACCAAACAATAGAATGTTTGGATGGCATACCACGGTATTTGATTCTCATTGATAAAAACCTAAAACAAAAACACTATTAAAACAAATATTAGATGTAAAAATTCTATGGACTGAACATGACCTATAAACTCAAAACTAAAGATTATGCATGGCCTAAAACCGTCCAAATTCATAAAAATCTGCTGTAAAATCTGCAGTGATACAATTCTACATTAAACTTCCTAAACACAAGCATCAGACTGGTTGTCACTATGCTTGTAGCACCAATAATCATTTAAGGATGCAATGGATTCTTCAGAGAAAATAAGGCAAAGACAGTAGCAAGGTATAACATGTTGACATATTTTCATTCAACACCAAAGATTCTTAAAAAAAACGATTCATCAAGCTAAGTTAACGTAACAAACCAAGAACCATTTACATGAAAGATTTGTCACTGGGGTGGAAAAAAAAAAGAACAAGGATTGTATCTGACCCTATGCAAGTAAGAGTCTATCAAAGAAAAAAAAAGGACTAATTGCAACAGGTAGAAAGAAACTCTTAACTACATGCTTAAATTCTCGAGATAAAACTATAAAGGGCACAAACTTCTGAACAAAAAACTGTGAAGCTGATATTCAGAAAAGAACATAGAAACTCCAGCTTTCTACCAGAATTCTCCTGTGTATAAAATCATATTTCTAGCACCAATAGCTTCATAAGAAGTTTTTAAAGTACTCGAAGATCAATTGGTATACATAGAAAACCACACAAAAATAGAGAGCAATACGAGAGAAAGAGAATCATTAAACACACAATTATCCATTTTATTCGTGTAATACAAAGAGAGTTGCAGAATTCAGGCAAATCATAATGGAAGCGAAGCCTGTGAAAACAATTGGAGCTTGGAAAATACAGAAAAAACGATTGATGTCGTAATGGAAGGAGACTGAAAGAACCTTCTACCATTGCCAAAGCTCATGTATCCTCAAGCATCAACCATCTGAACTACCACCCACTGCAACCACATACATTTACTAAAATTGACACAGACACAACCTTAAACCATTAACCAATAAGGTTTTATACTACTTACTCAAAGATAAACACACTCGATCAAGCCTACCTCCTGATTTCTTTACCCAATGAGACAAAAAGATTTAATAATCAAAGTAAACTCAAATGGTTGCAAAACCCTTAATCCCTAACCACTCAGTGTTTTAAATTCAAATTATTGTAAGAACATGAAACTGTTGTGACCTTGATAGCCCTTTATCCGTTTTTTCTTTCAACCATTATTAAGGGAATAATGAACACTTACATATTCCAACATTATTCGTAAGATTATTATTTCCACAAGATTATTACTTCTCCAGAACGAAAATAGAATTACTTGATAAACTGAAGATTTTACCTGCAACTCCAGAAGGTTAACAATTAATATATCAATCCATACAAAACCAACCCCTTTATAGAGATACTACTGGAATCCAACCTACACCCATAGACTTGATAAACTGAAGATTTTACCTGAACATTCATAGACTTCACTTTCAACCTACACCGAGATCAGAAAACAAAAGTTAATCAAAAACCACAAACATAATCGAAGGTTGAGGAAAAATTGAAACATGGATTGATAATTTTATATAAATTAGCAACCTTGTCCGTATCGATTTAACTCTTCCCTTGAGTAAATTAAAAACTGCAGTAGGTTAAAATAAGGTAGCAATTCACCCAAAATAAAAAAAAATGAAAAGGAAAAACCCATATTCAGGATTCTCCACAAGAAGAAGAGGAAAATCCAAAATTAAATCGCGGGACAACATATATATCAGAGGAAGTGGTTCATACCTAAAATCTCAAATTTTGATAACTGGAACCCCTAATTTGGTTTTTGATTTCCTTGACCAAACCCCATAATTTTCATGTTCTATAAAAACGCAATTTTTTAGTTCTATGGAGGACGTGAAAGCGGTGGTTGGATTCAACTGAAGAAGTTTGTGGAGGACGTGGTGGTTATATTCAGCAAAGAATAGTGGGGAAGAATGGGAGGAATAGTGAAGAAGGAGCCGGACTTCAATTTACGCCTTTACATACTATATTGACACTTCATCTCTGCCTTTGGTATTAGTGGATCCTATGGTGGTAGTTAAAAAAACTGCTATATAGTAACCTTCCGCTTATATAACAGTTTTACATAAAATATGTTACAATATCTTGCAAATAGTAACAATTTATAATTGTTATCATTCATCATATTATTATAATAACATTTTTCTATAAAAACTGTCACGGTATAATTATTCGGTAATAGTTGTAAAACTGTCATGATTGTTTCCCACTATTAGTATGAGTTTTAGTAAGAAACTGCTACCTGTATCTCATAAATTTTTCTATTGTGACAGTTCATTCGTGAACTGTCATGGTTTTGGATGTTGGACTGTCACAAAAGCCCATATTTGTACTAGTGACGGGTGAAAATAAGTTGGAGAATGAGAATGAAAGGGATGGGTGAGAGTGAGAACGAGAATGAGAATGAAAAGGATAGGTGAGAATTAAAATTAAGATGAAAGGGATATGTGAGAATGAGATGAAAGGGATAGTTTTCTTTTATAGTGTTTATTAATCAACGACTAGTTTTTCAAATGTGAGTCAACCATATTTGGAAAATTTAAAATTCGCAATAAATGTTACTAGGGTCGTCATGATCGTATTGTATACCATAACGACCCTTATAACTTATAGACTATCGTCATTGATGTTTTTCGAAAACCATGACGACTTGTATGTAAAATTGGACAGAGGAGTGGGTATTTTTTGGTAAAGAGTCGTCAATATAAATTCACTGTCGTCATAGTCTCTAAAAAGGGTCGTCAATCTGCTAAAAAAGATAACGACGACATTAGACTAAGTCGTCATGGTCTATAGTTTGAGACCATGACGACACCTCTCATTGTGTTTGCTTAAATATGCTTTTTCCTTTCTTTGTAGGTGGTTGCACAACTAAACGAACCTGAACCAGTATCGCAGATAGGGCCGGATACTTCCCACCACTGTATAACTGACATGGTATGTGATCTACCCTTTGAATTAATTTATGTTCTCAAAAAGTTTGACTAGTCCTCTCGTCAACATAATTATACTTCTCATAAAATAAAATTTGTGAAATGTAGACATGGGAAACTAAGGCGGAGGAAAAAGAATGGGTTATCTCAAAGGCCAAAGAGAAAATATGCGTGTTGGTTCAAAACAACCAAGTCACGGCTACAAAGTTTGAGATGATTTGCGAGAGAGGCCGCAAGCGTGAAACCCACAAAGAAAAGGGCTATAAATACGAGAAGAAGATGACGAGGGTCTACAAATAAAATACAAAAAAGTGTGGGTGCCCGTTTAAGATTAGATTTAATAAGAACTTTGATGGTGGTCGGTGGAGATTTTTGAGTGTTCCCGATGGTCGTCATAACCATCCGTTTCCCCAGAGTATGATTGGACACACTGCATATTCTCGGTTGAAACCACATGAGATGGAGACGGTCCAGAAAATGAAGGGAAGTAGACCTCTTAAGATCTTGAATAAGATAAAGGCCGATGATAAGGATAACTTGTATACAACTTTCACAATTTACGCCGCCAAAGCAACGCTCAAAAGAACCGATGGGATAGTAGATTAATCATGCAACAATCTCAGTGGTTAGTGGAAAGCTACACTACGCGATGCAAACAAAGTTGGGTCGGGACAACAAAGTGTCTCACATTTTCCTTACGCATCCGAAGATGGTGGCATTGGCTAAGTGTTTTTATCAGGTTTTGATGATAGATTGTACCTATAAGACCAATAGGTATAACATGCCGATGTTAAACATTGTCAGTCATACTTTGTACAAGCAACCGTTCACGGTGGCTTGGTTTTTTTATGGAAGAAGATGACTATATTTGGGCGTTGGAACAATTGAGGTTGATTACCGCGGTGAAAAAATTCTAGGGGTTATGATTATCGATAGGGAGATTGGATTGATGAATGTCATTCAATATGTTTTTCCACTCGTACAACATTTTCTATGCACGTGGCATATCCAGTGCAATATCCTTTCAAATTGCAGACGTCATATCCAAAAGCCTAAGCCAAAGACCAGTGTTAAGCGTTCGAATGAGGAAGACGAGCGCCTGAGTCAACTTTCCAGAGATGAGCGAGCGGAAGAGAAAAGGAAAGAAAAGGAACAACACGGTGAATATGGAGAGAAATGGAAGCAATTTATAAATGATTGGTACGATTTGGCTCATTCTACTACCGAGGTGAAGTTTTTTTCGAAGTTACAAAAGTTTATTGAAGATTGGAGCAAGGATCATAGGAAAGCGGTGCCAAAATTCATGGTTACGTCCATACAAGGAAAAGTTTGTGTATGCATGGACTAACAAATATAAGCACTTCAAAAATGAGTCTACAAGTATGGCAAAGGCATCACATGGTCGGTTAAAAAACATCCTTGAAGAGAGTCAGAATGGGGTCGTTACGGTACATGAAGTTATTCACGAGCACGCCACGAATGATCTTAACCGGATAATGACGAAAATGGAACATAGTAGGGACATGTTCTTGTTGATAAATATAGATGATTCTGATTTTCTGAGGGATATATCATATCAAGTGTCGGCATAGTCAATACACTATATGATGAACGAACTTAAAAAACATAGGGATCAAGAGAAAAAAGGAATTTTGGTACAATGTAATTGTACGACCTTGACGTGGCTCGGCCTCCCATGTCGTCATAATCTTGGTGTGTACAAAGATGTCATTCTGCTTGATGATATTGATCTGTTTTGGAGGTAACTTTCTTAGTCCTAAGGCCCACATGAGCATATGATGAACAATTTGGAGATACGGAGCTTGGTCGCGCTATAAATGAAGTTTACCCTACAATGAATTGTGCGAGAACACAAATATTGGTTGCTAACTTGTGTCCGGGATTCCGTCGATCTTTTGAGGTACAAGAGGAACCTACAAAGCAAAAGCACAAGTTAGACCAAGCTCAAAGCTGTCATTGAGTGAACAGGTTAAGGATAATAAGAGATGCACAAGAGATCCATCACGTCATGAGCATATTGAAGCGGAGTATAAGGAGTATGAGAATCCGGTTGCACCCAAGAAAAAGGGTGGCAAAAGAAAAAAGTATGCATCCATAATGACCGGAAAATGAAACCGCAGGTTTCCGCGATGCCATCAAAGCCATATAGCGAATGCTAACAAAATATGGATGTTAATGAGCATGTGGTCCAGAGCCAACAAAGCCAAACAAGTGAAATGGTTACAATAAAAGGGAAAAGGGGAAATATGCATACCCCTAGAGATTCACAAGGAAGGTCATATCGTGTTACTCATACATTGTACGAAGAGTATACAAAACAATTCCCTCATGTCATCTTAGATTACCTTATATCCACCGACGGCGACGATGATAGGGATGGAAATTGTGGTTTCCATGTTGCAACGGAACAATTAAGACATTTCAATGAAGTCGATGACGAGAATGTCACCAAATCCATTATGCAAGAACCAAAATGGCTGCAAAACTTGTTTAGGACAAGGAACTCTATATTTCGATGATGCTTGAAGGAGATAGAAAAAACAAAAAAGTAAATTCAAGGAATTGGTGTTTTCTATAAAATGGCGGAAGGGGGCTAAGACGATCGGTTATAATTTTTAGATGAGAATGCATTATTGTGGGCAAATCTTAGCGGACACATTCACTTGTGTTGTTCATGTATTCTCCCTGGGTTCCATGGGGGTTCTATTACATAGTACCCTCAAGAACTAGGTGTGAGCCAACATTAAAGGAGAGAAGAATAGTTATGGAACATGTGAACAATAATCATTACATCAGTCTGAAGATAAAATAAGAGTCCCTTTTATCACCGGTGAGATATGATCATTGGGGAGAGTTCTCTAAGGAGGGGACAAACCAATATGAATATGGAATGACCATATGAAATACTTTGGATGAATCTCCAACAAAGGTTGATTTAGGGAATTAGTCGTACATCTTTTGGAAAATTTGTATATTTTGAAAATTGCATGTTCAAGCACGCTTTTGGAAGATTATCTCTTGAACTTAAACTTATCTCTTTAACTTTAACTTATATTGAAAATTGTATGCTGAATGCTTAATGGATACAATATTTATTATCTTATTGTTTGTCAACCTTTTTTTACCTAGGGCCGTCCCAGTTAAAATGTATCGACACTAACGACTCCAATGGTCGTTAGGGTTTATAGGTGTCGACCATACCGACTAATATTTGGGGGGTTTTGGGTCGTCATGGTCGATAACAATACACCCTGACGACACTTATTGGAATAATTGAACTTTTTATGGATGTTTTAGAGTAGATGGGTCGCATCGGTTTAAACCGTATACCATGACGAATCTAACCCTGGAATAAATGAAAAAAATTTGTTAGAGATGGAGTCGTCAAGCTGATATTTTCGACTTTGACGACCCTTACCATTGAACTAAATGCCAAACTGCTCAGATTAGGAGTCGTCAACCTAGTATTTTCTACCATGACGATCCTAACCACTCTTATCTTAAATTTTTCCAGTAAGTTTTGGTGTGATAGAGTCGCATCGGTTCACCCGATAATCCATGATGACCTTTATCCATCATATTTTGGGAGAGCTAGAGTCGTAATGGTCGATACTAATAGACCATGACGACTCTAAACCTTGATAAATGGAACAAACTTTTCATACTTTGAGTCGTAATCCTCCTAAATTTTGACCATGACGACACATCCACATTCACATGGAAACTTGGAGAGATAACTATGTTTTAACACACCATTCACATTCAAAACAATCTACTACCACAACTAATATACCAAATTATGTTGATCCTAACAAACGTAAAAAAGCATAAGTTCAAGTACGGTAAAATCAAATTGTACCTAAGAAACGAAATGTCACATAAGTTCAAGTATATTATTGCAATGTCTTAAAAACAACATCATCTCAACCACGACCACAACCTTGGTCACTTCCTTGTGTAGCTAGTCCCCGACTTCGCTTTGCAGCAGTTCCTTGACTTCCACGACCTCTACCAACATCTTTTTTCCCCTCGTCGCCTTGGGTATCAACACCTTCTTGGGTTACATCGGTAGAACGTTTGCGAGACCTCTTACTTTCACTTGCCATATCAGTAAATATTTTGGCCACAACAGGGTTTTCAATGTATGTCAACAAGTCAACGTACCGACCTTGTTGGTCAGGCATCAACGCCTCTCCCTTTTCCTTCGAAAAAATCAGTCCCTTGATCATAATCTCCATTCGATCTCTCTAAAAGAAATAAATTGCAATCGAGGTTAAGTGTATATATTTAAGAAAAAGAGAACAAGGTAGGCAAAAACACTTACGACAAGCTTTAGAATCATAGAGTCAGTTCTGCTGTCGGGTGCCGGAGTAGAAGAAGTAGAAGCTTTGTTGCTTTTCCACCCGTGAAAATCAATCTGTATCACACGGCCATGGGAGAACTTTCGGTACCATTCCAAGTAACCCTTATTTCTCTCATAACCCTTATTCACGTTATCCAAAAAAGAGATATCTACCAAATTATCATGTTTATTATCCCAATCACTGGTCCCCGGCAGAGGTTTGTTAACCACCTCAATGCTAGAAACATCGTACTTGCATTCATCAAGTATGAGTTGGAATTTTGGTTTATAATCCTCATCACGTGGTTCTTAAATATATCCAAGTTGTTGTATTACTCTCGACGGATCATACTTTGAGAATCCGGTAGGGTGAAACAAAGGACCATTGTAAAAAGATACATCTTTCCTTCTATCAACTCTCTCTCCCACATACAGATCAAATACTACATCTTTAGCTGTCATCTTGTCCAAACTTTCCCGCATGTCTAACAACTGCCTCATATGAAACTTATATTGACCCCCAATGAACGTGTATTTCAATCCTCTTGGTTGAGCCCTGGTCCAACCCACGTTCACTTTAACGTGTCCGTTGTTTTTGAACAATGAAGGAAAATGTTCGTAAATCCACACATACATAATAATCAAAACAATAAAACTAGTATTCATCAAACAATAAATTGTAAAATAATAATAATTCATCCAACAAATAAATATGATCACTTCAATTACCTTAGAGTAGACTAGTGTTCCCATTCATTTGAGATGTTCGTTCCCTAGATGTTTTTGCTAGCTCCCCATTCACGTTTTCATCTTCCAAAGGAAGCAAGAGCTGCATATAGTTGGCACTGACCCTAGTTCCTTTGCTGTCGGGAAATACAACAGCCCCTAGCACGTACAACAAATAAGTAGCCTCGGAAGCACGAACTTTAACCTCAGGGAGGTGACCATTATCTCTTTCCTTTTGTAGGGTCCCAACATATGAGCGCCTCAAATCCAACAGGTTAAACTCTCTCTTCGGGTACCTGCTCCCCTTGACTAACTTGGACTTCATCGTGTCTTCATCTCAGCCAAACAACTCCTTGGCCAATTCATAAATTTCAGGCCAAAGAAGTTTGACCTTGAACTTGTCTCTAGTGGATTTTCCTTCGACCTGGAGCCCTAAAGTCAATTATGCATCGTCAGGAGTTATAGTCATCTCGCCAAAAGGAAATTGGAAGCAATCTACTTCAGGGTAAAACCTCTCACATAAGCAAAAAACCGCGACCATGTCATACGCAATCACAAAGTTCTGTACGGTAGGATACAAACCGGAGTTCTCTATTAACTCTCTAACTCTTGGAAATTCATCTTTTAGTTTCCATAACTTTATTTTTGCATAGGAAGACTAGCGTCTGAAAAGACGTACGACGTTGGTATGATCCTACAAAATAGGGAGAAAATACCGAATCAGCAAAGAAATTAACAAGAAGAAGTCAATAAGCAAAGTTAAGATTGTTACGATGGTATGATGGATGGTGCGATCCCACGAGCCGAGATATGCAAATATAACTTTTCCTCCATCTAAGGGTAAGCCTTCAATATTTTGACCTCGTTCAACATCCATGATCAAGTGGTGTTTGGGAACGTGCCTCGCAGGTGGGGCTATTTACTTGCCCTTGCCCTTGTCCTTGGCTTGTACCTCTTCTTGTGCCTCTTCATGTACCTTTTCCTCCTCCTCCTCCTCCTCATAACCACCATCATCACCACCACCACCAAAAGCACCACTAGAACCACCACCACCACCAGCACCACCACCACCAACATTGGTGTCATCAACTTTATCTTCGGTTTGTTTATTGTCATTGTCAGAAGTCACAGATGGAATAAATGAGGCAGAAGAGGAAGGGGAATCCTCCGGTTCTCTACCTTGTTGTGTACGTTCACGTATAGAAAAAGGTACCTCCTTCGTACGTTTTCCCAAAAATTTATCATTGCGGGGAGTTTTTAAAGGAGGAGGGGGTACAAGTTTACCTTTTCCTTTCTTTGCCTTTTTAACCCAACTACAACAAAAAATAAGCAAAAATGAAAAAGTCAGAACCAATAATCTCAGACTTAGTCATAGAGTTGTCATGGTATAAATTGTTGACGGTAACGACCTAAGATAAAACAGTAACGACAAAATATTTGTACAACGTCGACCCTAATCATTAAAATGGCAGGGATTTATTTTTTCCTATGGAGGTCGTTATGGTTTATTAAAGTGCCGTCACACATTAAGTTCGTCAAGGTTTTAAATAAAACCGATGCGACACTAAACAGACCCTTTGTCTTCAGGAAAAATCAACAACAAGAGTCGTCATGGTCGAAAATAAATTACCATGATGATTTTTCACACTTCTACCAAATATATGAAAAATCGTCATGGTCTACGTTTATCGACCATGCCGACCCTTTCCTTATAACTGCAATTTTACAGTTTTTAGTCTAGATTTACACTAAAAAAAACGTACATTCACATCCAACAAATAGAGTAATGGTTTTTTTTACTTACTTTTTAATTGGGACCGTTTCGTCGTCTGATTCTTCTCGATTTGATTTTTTGCGCCTTTACGACTTTAACTTTCCTTGAACTTCCTCTGAAATTCTAGGTGGGCTAACATCTCTTTGGAGATTCTTCATACGATTCATGTTTGTAGAAGAATCGTGGGTTAAAGTTTTCGAATTGATTTCGGAAAAAAAAAAAGAATAGTTAAAGAGAAGAAGATAAGAGGTTTTTGATTTTTGGTTTTGATTTTAAATGGAAATGTGGGATGATTTTGGTTAAGTATGATAGAGTTTAGGATTAGTTATTAGGGTAAGGGTAAATTAGTATTTACACCACCTTTTGTCACCCCCCTATATTTAATAGTGTGGGGTTAAATTTGATAAAACCCCATATTAATTCCACGAGGCCCCAATTAAACCAGGTTTATTATGCATTAAAAATATGTTCACTAATTTAAAATAATATTCATTACTTAAAAATATAAATTACAATCATTTATTTGATTTATGTGTGTTATAAAAAACACTTTTTTTAATCAAAAGTATGAGTGAGTTTTTTTTTTAATCAAATACTAACTAGTACAATGAAACCAAATTACATTTAGTTAAAATTTGTAACAATTCCATTAACACCTTCATTGATTATTATAATGCGCTGCATGAGGATAATGACATCATGGAATAACTATCAACACAAACGGGTTGAATATGTACATCATCTTAATAACATTGAAATGAGCTTCATAACGGAAATTTGATCATTTTCATCTTTGTTATTCCTCCAGAGATCTCTTTATAACTTCATCATCTGTTTCACTGATAATTCGTTATCGATTGACATTAGCGGTTAAAGCAGTGAATTCGCCAAATGTGTTGTTTAATGTTACATATCGATAGAACACCCCATCTCTATTACGATTATTCGAGACCAGGTTCAGTGCAGAAGTTCTCATGAATGTTGTGAAAAAAACTCATACCCATTAAACTATTGTGTATTCATTCTTGACCCTAGTCGGATAATATGCTACCAAGTTTCGATAAAGAGATAAATCTTCCTCTTTGGTAAACTCAGCAGGATTGATAAAAGGTTGAGCCATCTTTCAAAAAGTTTGAGTGAAAACAAAAGTTTTTTATAGAATATTATTGGTGTAAAAGGTGTGGTTTTGAAATGGGAATGGGTGGGTATATATGGGACCATTGGATACCAACGGAAATATTTTTGAACATTATATCAAACGGCTATATCAACGGTTACATAATGACCATATTTTGTCCGTTAAAACCACGCATATCTATATGAACAAATATATGATTTTGAAAATTATTAACGTATATATTTTCTTGAAAATTACTAACGTATATATTTTCTTAAAAATTACCAACGTTGTGATGCTAAATATAACGACTATATATTTTCCTATAAAACCACACAAAAACTATATATTTTTTTCCAAACACAAACTACCCAATTCATTCTCATCCAACACCGTCAATAAGTATTCTAAAAGCAAAGTAAAACAAAGTATTATGTATGTAAGCAAAAGAGGTTTGCCCATTGTGTTTCATGGATAACCATAGTATGATGCAATACCCTTGGATGTATTCTAAGTGTCCATAAAGAGGTTGTCCTAGCATCATAATGGTTATTAAATCACAACCGTAATAGATTAGGTATTTGCAATGTCAATATCCTAACTGTCGTGAAGAAGCACAATTATTAGACGATGTTGTGAAATCCAAAGAAGATGAAAGGGTTGAAGAATTGCACAAAAACTTCAAACTTAAAGGAAAATTGAAGTCGTTTTTGTGCAACCACTGTGGAGCAGAAGGTCACCAAAAAAGCAATTTATAACCATAATATGGAATGCTCAGATTGAATGCTCAAACATGATTGCATGCTTAAACCAACACTTATATGGAAATGCGCACTTGTGAAGCCAAAAACACGTATGTAAAACATTTCTGAAAATGTCAGTGTGTCATTTGGTGGAATGGGCTAAGTATCGTTATGTTTTAGTTTAATCAAGAATTTGAATTGAATAGATATGATGTAATGTGGATTTTAATAATTGATGTTGGTTATTTATGCTATTGTTGTTATTTTATTTATTGCAAAAGAGAGTATAATGATTGAAGTATAAATAACAAAAGAAGACTACTATGTTTAATTAAACCGTAACTTACTTTCGTATGAACCACGGTTACACTTAGCATGTGCAACAAGCTTTTAAACCATTAGGCGTCCTTAGTGGACGAGATGTACCTCGTGAAGGTTTACAGAGAGATGTACCCACAAAGCATATCATTATCTGATTTAGTTTTTATCAAAATTGGGTCACGCACTTGTGTGAGTTTCGGGTTCATCTCTGGAAAGTTGTTTCAGAAAATTAAGTAGCAGTTATAAAATAGAAATCGTCTTCCTTTAGATAAAAAATAATATTGTTTCCCCATCTCCTCCTATAACAAAGAATAAAATATCACCTTAGTGTTCACTTAGAACAAATCAATACAAAATATATGTAGGTAACTGAACAATTGAATACTTGCGATAGTTTACACCGGTGTGGGGAAACTTGAGGATGATTGCTGATACTCTTACCGGCGCAGTAGGGTAGGAAAACCTAATTTTGGATCTCACTGAACACATTTGGAAACGTCACGGGGAACGATATTGGGATGGCGATCGCATTGAAATAGACAACCCAGAGACGTCCAAACAGAATTAGATGAAGATCCAAATGATGATGCATACCCAACGGAACCTGGTGAGGATAGACATGGATCTGATGAAGATTATGGACAATAAACTCGAGTCGAAAAAAGACATTTAAGTTTAGTTAATAAGGATGTAATCAGGAAATGTAACTTGGGGTATTGGGAGTTCCATTTTTAGTTATAATAAAATGTAATGTAGTTTACTTTGTAATATGTCGGTTTATTATGAATTAAAAAGATGTTAACATGTACTACAATTAGCGAAACACTGCACATTTCTATGAATGATGATATACCCACAATCGCCTGTAAAAACTAGTGGTTGAGCGGATACTGACTCTTTTATTCCACCCTTGTGGGACCATGTTATACTCTATATAATAGAATCCAATGTCTCAATTTAAATACATTCTCATTCATTTGCATCCAAAAATAATAATGCGATTTAGTTCTGAAGAAGATGTTGCTCTTGTGGAAGCATGAATTTTAACTAGAAATTGTGAGAGTGTACACTCATATCAAAAATGAGGAAGTGTGTTTTGGGAGCTTGTATTTCTAACTTTTGAGAGACTTACTGGTAATGAAAACGGAAAAATTAATATTTTTGTTAAACAAAGATTCAAATTGATCAGTAGTGCATTCGAAACCTTTGTTACGATTTTGGTCGATGTTATATAACTCATCCTTCTTTGCCTACTGATGGTCGAGTGAGTATCTTAATAGTTGGTTTAATTATTCATCATTCAAGATTGACCATTTTTAATAGTCATACTAATGTAATTTTCCTTTTTGTAATACAGAAAACTCTGGCGCAAATCGAATTTTACAGATTCAAAGGAATACCCTTACAACATGATGCATTGTATGAACTCCTGAAAGAAAGTGTCAGACATAAAATCTTGAATGAATATCCTAATGTAATCCATTGTTTTTTAGTAATAAATATTGGTTCTTTTTACTACCGCAGTTATTATATTAATTACAAAAGATAGTACACTGATTGAAATGCAACTAAGAAAATCAGACTATGATACTTAATTAAACCATAATTCACTTTCGTATGGATCACGATTACGCTTAGTATGTAAAACAAGCCTTTTAACCATTAAGTGGTCCTAATGGACGATTTGTTCTCGTGAGGGTTTATGGCCAGTATCATAACCGTCAAAATTAATTTACTTTCTGACGTACCAAAATATATATTAAGTACAAGGCAAGAAAGGATTCGTTCCCACATAGAGGACTTGGATTGTTACTCGATTCCGATATCTTATGTAAAAAGGGGGAATTTTCATATTCAACGAAAGTAATTAAACTAATAAGAAAGCTAAGAAAATTGTAGAAAGTAATCAATAAGTGGAAAATATAGGTTAAGGGTTTGTTTTCATTCACAAAACATGTTATTGTATTAATAATTAGAATTAAACTTTAATATCTTGTTATCAAAATCGCTAGGATACCTTGATCGCAAGAATATCCCGTTAATTTCCTAAATCCATCACACTTACATAAAACGACGCAATTGTGAATTCTATCTAGCGAATAACCTAAAGTTTAAAAAGCACAATTAGGTTTAACCCTCTAAGAGAATTAAGAATGGTGAAACAGGCTAATCAATATAGTTGACACATCTGAGTAGACAATTTAACAAAGGTCATAATTCACACGTGAGTACAAGAAACTATCTCCAAAATCCGTAATCACACTATGCTACTTGTAATCAATATTTTTTAACGTTTTCGTATTAACAACCCTAATTTAGCTTTAGGTATGAACAAAACTCTATTCAATTCCGGACTTGAACAAATAGGTATTCAATCATACATGGCAATATTTGAAGTAAATTCGGAGCAATAATGTGTGATAAGTGCTTAATTTAGATGTTTTTAATGTCGATTCCATACTTGTTTTAGTTATAGTTCTTTCAAATTACTAGGTATTACTCTTGTTTCCAATTGTATTTGTTTTTTAGGTGAATCATCCGAAAATCATTGGAAATGGTGTTGGAAAGAGATAAGAATAAAAAAGGGTTCATTCTGAAGTGAAAATGAGAAGTTAGAGCTGAAGAATATCCTTTTGGAGTGAAAATACATAAGCAATTACGGTTAGGAAAACATCAAAAGCTAGCCGTAAAACTGGGAGTTAGACAAAATTTTGTCAGATTTACGGCTGGGAAATCATCTCGACCTAGCCGTAGAAGAATCCATATTCATAATAGAAGTGTCAGGTTCATATTTATGGATAGAAAACAATTCCAACCTAGCCGTAAACAAGATAAAGCATTGAAACAAGAATTTCATACTCATATACGGTTAGCAAATCACTCTTAAGGTAGCTGTAAATTGTGATAAAAATATATGAATATTTTGAAGATACCATATTGTAGAGTACGACGATACGAATCCAATGCAAAAATAATGAGCCAAATCAACATCGTATGAAGAAGTCATGGACGAAAAGGTGAATGAAAAAAAGGTGAAAGTCAGGCTCACTTACGGTCAGGAAGCCCAAAAAACTAGCCGTAAGTGACCCTGAAATTACCAAAAACCTCTATTTTACCTACGGCTAGGTCGTGGGAGAATTCCCAGCCGTAGGCAAAGTGTTTGGAGCGAATTTGGAATTCTAAAAAGAGAAAAACTTGGTCCCTGAAGGATTCTAAGCCCTATATATCATGAGTACTATATAAGGAGACTCCCAAAACATTAAGAAGAATCTTTAACATTATTTGTAGGTATTGGAGAGGAGAATCATTCACAAGGAGAAAAGGCTAAGGTTTCAGTGCGGTTCCATTATCGTAACGATTTCTTCTCTATTTTCTCAAATGTATAACATGGGTGTTACTACATCTACGAGCAGATAAACTTGTAATTGATCGAGGATGAATTCTAAGTTCTAAACATGATTTGATTTAATATATGAATCTATTTTGAGTTCTTCACATGCTTATTGTTTGTTTCTACTATGAGTAATGTTTATGGTTGATTAATTGATCGTTCTAGGTTGCTAACTAAATCAGTTTCATGATTGATCTATTGCTAATAAAAAGTTAGGATATCTGTAATTGTTGAATAACTCCTACACAAGTAGAAAACGTGAGACCTTGCAGAGGGATTCTGTGGAGCAATCGCGTATAGAAACAAAACTAGAAAGTGGGCCTTGCGCTAAGAGTCTAACCACTAGAATCAACCTATAAAGTCACAAAATATAAAGCATTTGACCAAATTGTGGTTTAGACGAATAAATTCTGGTATTCGAGCACTTCAGTAACTAGTGACCAAAGGACTTTTGGGGATATCAATGCTCTAGCTGCTATCCTACGGTTGGTAATAATTTGTGATGAATAAAGAATAGATGAGTATACTAATTCAATGATTACTTAGTAATGAAGAAGTATTCCTTGATCATATCTCTCTCAATTGGTTACAACTTAATTACTTTAATTACTTTGTTTACTTTCTTTAGAACCTAAAAAAAAATCCCTTTTGTGACGTTTGACAATTGAAACTCCTCGCTCCTCGTGGGAACGAATCTTATTTACTACTATATTATTCATTAGTAAATTTGAAGATAAGTGAATTAATTTGTACACCTACGACTCACATCAATGTAAGATAAAACTAATATATAAATTGAAAGAATCATGTATTATGAAATTCAAATATTCCCTAAACAACAATAAAGAAATTAGATACTCATAATTTGGAGTTCACAAGATAATTCAATTTAAGAAGAAAAATCATATTTATTCAAACCCTAGATGCGTGAAACTCAATTGCGACGGCTTCTTTTCCAACTTGTATCTAAACCTTTGTGCGTGAGAAAACCCTACACCAATGAAAGCTATCAAAAATCAAATTGTATGTGTGAGAGAGAAAACTCATTTTTTGAAAGTTTTCCTCCTTTTATATCTTATCACTTGTTGAAACCCTTTTGGAGTAGAACTATTTTTATTGTATACCTTGTAATTCTACTTTTTTGGGCATTAATGGTGCTTTTAATTTTTATGTTTTTTAGATATATTTTTATGTGTTATCGTGATGGAGTATTAAAGTATTTTGTTTTTATATCCACTAGCTTCACTCAGTAATTTTTAAAAATAAATTTTCTTGATGTAGTTCTTATTTGATAATTATATGATTTGTTTATTATTTTCATTAATGATCAATTACTGTAAATGATTAATATAGGAGTTATTGTAAACGTATAATTAGTTTTTATCATTTTAGAGGCTCGAGGTGAAGTTTCAAAAATTTATATTTTTTAATATACATGAGCATAAATGATAAACGAAGAAACGATGATTAAATTAGTTGAACAATCAATTTATACTATCTATAAAAGTTTGAAAATAATCAAAATTTTAGTTAGAAAATGTATAATGCTAGTTAATATCATTTAAAAAAAGACGATGAAAGACCTCCCAATTTTTATTTTGTCATTTTTATCTTTTTTTTTTATTAAAAAAATGTCTCCAAAATACCATATAAATTGTAAAATGTTTTAATAAAAGATGAATTTTTATAATAACTTTATAATATAAAAAATTCTATGAAGGATAACTTTTGAGGGTTAACAAGATAGAAAAATAATTTTAATATTTATGACCCAAAATTTATAAGAATTAACGTTAATTAAATTATTATTTATTATAAGATGGAAAATCGAATTAAAAGAATACCATGTCCATATAAACTTTTCCAGCTTCCATGTATAAAGCGTTTATATGACGAAACTTTTTACGCGAGATGTTTCGTTATTTCAATCCCTTTTCGTCTTGTTTCATTGGTGTTTCATCTTCGTTGATCTCATTACTCTTCTGAATAAAGTCTCCCACTTTTAGAGTTTTGATTGTTTGGCTTTCTTTGTTCACTACTTTTGATTAATAAAAAGGTTGATTAGGTCTTAATTTTATTTTATATATAAAAAGAGTAGTCGTTAAAACACAATCCAAAACAACTGATAGAGAATTGAATAATTTATATAGGTTGGTTTATCCTTGCAAGTTAATAGGTGGAAAAGAAATTAGTGTTAGTGAATTAAATTGTCCCAAGAGATATTAAATAAATCAAGTCACTGTAAATTCATATGAAAGAATACTTTAACACTTATTTGAAAGGTTGCTCTACATTTTTCGTCAAATAATATACAATCAATTACATTAAGTCGTCCAACATTATTCCAGACCTTTTCCAAAATCTGGACCTAGAACGATCGACCATCCCGCCCTTAACCTAAGACGTCCTTACGTATAATATAGTAATATGTGTTTTTATATATTTTTTGATGTGTACCTAGTAAGTACATACATTTTATAGATGTGTACTTGCTGAGTACACAAGCTATTTGGATGCATAAGATATGTATTTGCTGGAAGTTGTATGGATACTAGATACACACCTGTTTCCGTTAATAGTTCGAGGCGTAAATTTATTTATTTGCAATCAGGGGTTTGTCAATATAGATAATCCATAAGTCGAACTTCAGCATAATTTCTAAATAAAAAAGAAATAAAAATAAAATCGGCGTATATGAGTTTCGGTCCATCTATCCACTTTCCAGTAATCAGGTACTACCAAGTGAAAAAATGGTATGGGAAAAATGTTATTAAAAAAAAAA